>MEHQ01002749.1:17454-97626 GCA_008828725.1 Saccharina japonica | reverse complement strand
TGGCTGGTGACTGGAGACCACTACAACAATATGCGTCAGAGAAAGTTATATTCGTGAAGGCTACGTACAAGTATGGGAGCGAAGAGACAGTCACACAGCCCGAACTGTCGAATGCAGTCTTGAGCAACCGGCCATTTGGGCACTGTAGTGCTACAATTGTTGGGTTACTTACATGCGGTTGGGCATGCTGATGTACGTGTTTTTCTGTAGGTTGTATCCACCTGGTATCGCGTTTTAACTCGGCTGGACAATACAACACAGTGGAAATCGCCGCTACGACTATGGGAGGCAGAGCAAGCGTACGGTTCACATAGGTGACATGTACGCAAGAGAAGACACGGTGACACATTCCCAACTGTCGTTTGCAGTCGATCGGGATCTAGCGGTATTGCTCGCTTCTTGTGAGTGATTGGCCAGGTATGGATAGTTACTTGCTAGACGATTGTGGAAGGCCACCCCCCCCCCCCCCCCCCCCCCGCCCCCGTATCGCGTAGTGTATGTCAGGAAAAGGTTAAGGCATCGACGAGGCAGTTACACCATACTCCCAGAACGGGGAGCACGCGTGGACCCAAACATTTCTGTCTTGCGAATGAAGCCATGCCGATACAGTGCGGCGCAGTGCGGTCCCAAACGCGTACATATGTGTGGCGAGGGTCATGCCTTTACAGTGCGGTACAGTGCGGACGCGTGCTACGATAGAGGGTGCCGAAATTTGTTTTGGCTGAAACGTTTTTCTGAAGGATCGGGCTCCTTAACCCCTTTTCAGAACTGCAAAAGTTATCCCACACCAATTCCAAGTAGTTTTTCCCCTACATACGGTGGGATCGGTTCTTACGGGATCAACCCAAAACTCGTCCGACGTTTTTTTTCTCTTGTGCTGTTGCTTGTTTTGCTTGTTTTTTTTAGTCCGTGGTATTGTTCTTCATCGGGTACGTAGCACTTGTATTCGCCCTGCGAAAACAGTTCTTGGGTGAGGTATAGAGCTCCTCAAGCCACCACCCTCAGAAGGCAAAACATGGTGCACTTGCATCCAGGCCACCGTAGCATGCGTCTGGCGGTCGTACGTACGTAGGGGCCAATCACCACCCTCAGAAGGCAAAACATGGCGCACCTGCATCCAGGCCACCGTAGCATGCGTCTGGCGGTCGTACGTACGTAGGGGCCGCACGTTCGGGCTCAAAGCTTTTTTGTGTCTGGGGGGCTCCTCTCAACTAAAAAGCTATGCATGCACATACAGTACCAACAGCTTACCAATCCCCCCAACAGCCCCAAGTCTCAGGCTGTGAGCGCATTGCAGTTGCAAAACACACACCAGTAGTGAAGAAGATGATTGTAGGTTGTGTTTCTTTTAAAATAAACTACAGTACTGTAACCTGCTACCGTAGGCAGTAACATCCCCACGATTTTTTTCTATAAAATATACCAAAGTACTGTAACCTGCTAGGCAGCAGTAGCAGCTAGTTTTTTTTTTCCCTATAATAACGTGGCTGAAGTAAGTCAACAGGTACTGTAGCTCGTTCTACGAACACAGCAGTCAGGCCTAGCCGTTAAAAATCAAACGATCCACTCAGCAGGCTGCACTACTGTTACCTGCAGAAGCCTCGGCGGCACGCTAGACCCCCCTCGACTCTCCGCGGTGGCGGCCAGGGAGTTCCGTATACGGTCGGCGGGATGTCTGCTGCTTTGCGGGCCCGCCGCACGAAAGCCCTGCTGCTGCAAACAAAAGCAAAGCCACAGCGCACGTCAACGAAGCCAGCGGGCAGAGCAGCATTCGCCCCAACCAGAGTAGTTCAGTTAATTTTCTGTGAGAAGGTAACTTTCGATATATGATAGAGGCAGCACTTTTGGGTAAAAAATATTTTTTCATCGCGTTGTGCTTTCATTTTGCCCCAAAACCATTTTTTAGGTGAGGTCGTAAAGCTTCTCAAGTCAGGAACCTCGGAAAAATATTGAGCGCACTTCTACCTCAACATGTTGTCATTATACCATGTGCGACCACAAAAGAAAGCGAAGCGCGGGTGCCACAGCAGTCCAGTAGTAGCAGCAGAAAGAGGGAATGGATGCTCGAGTTCACCAACTCCTCTCGATACTAAAAACAAGAGGGGTGCCCTTAAGGAAATGCTCTTCACCCATTCAGAACTGAAAAAAAACGTATTCCACACTAATTCCAAGTAGTTTGTGCCCGAAAACGGGGGACCGGTTCTTAACCAAATTCAGAACTGAAAAAAATGTCCCACACTAATTCCAAGTAGGTTGTGCCCCAAAACGGGGGACCGGTTCTAAAACCCATTCAGAACTGAAAAAAAACGTATTCCACACTAATACCAAGTAGTTTGTGCCCCAAAACGGCGGACCGGTTCTTAACCAAATTCAGAACTGAAAAAAATGTCCCCATATTAATTCCAAGTGTTTTGTCCCCTAATTGGTGGGACCAGTTTTTTAGGGGTCAAGGGAAATAAATGGAGGGGGCCACGACGAGGAACATTCGATCCGGCCTGACTGTGAAGTATTTCCGTCGGTTTCACGAGACGGTGTGGTGTGTTTTCACTGTGTATGTAGTATGTGTGCTCTCAAGAGAGCGATGCGCGCGTAAACGAAAATGTCACTCGAGGGGACTGTATCGTACGTCGTCAGAACCCAGGATGCAAAACACCATACTACGAAGGATAGGTAGGGCTGGGTGTTTCTGGCTGACTCAGTCAGTAGTCAGTAGCGATGTATGCTGTCGTCAAAATCAATCAGTATACTGGATTAAAAGCAGTATGTTGTCTCTCCTTTTTCCTCTCTCCTTCCGAAACGCATTTGGTGGGTTTCCGTACTATAATATGGCGCATTTCTTCGACGTACATGAGAAGAAAAAAAAACTACTGACGAATATACTGGCCGGGTCATTCAGTAGATTACTACTGCCAGTAGATTACTACTGCCAGTACATACTGTGACAGTGCCCAGCCCTAAGTATAGGACTAACTATAAATTCGTTTGGCCTGGTTGATGTTGCTTGCGCGGGTACTTGCCAGTGCCCAGCCCTAAGTATAGGACTAACTATAAACTCATACTTTCGTTTTTATTTAGCTTTCTCAAGAGTTTATATGCGTACATATGTCCTTCGTTCTCGCCCGGTGGCTAGGCACGAGTACGTACGTACGTGGCTGGTACGAGGTCTCCCTTTTCCACTTGCGACACCCCCCCCCCCCCGCGGGGGAATTTCTAAAAGTCAACCACAACCACCCTGAAGGGGAACCTTGAATTATCTCCGTAATGTTTCTACACGCCATCTTTTGGTCGTGATTCACTACCGTGTGTACCTTCCACGGTAATACTCTTCTTGTGGACGCATGCTACCTCAAGGTAGAGAGGTGCAACCATGTTTTTGCCTTACAAGGGTGGCCACTTATCACTTGAGGAACTCTACAACACCTCACCCGAAACACTGATTTTGGGTGAAAACAAAAGGGCTACTCGATGGACAAAACCATGACCTTAAGGTGTGCAATGAACACTATTGCAACACAAGAAGCATGAAACGGCGACGGTTTCGGGTCAAGGAACCCAATAATCGAGTCGCCTTTACCGCAATTCTGAATTATTATATAGGATACAGTATAGAAATCGGGGACTTGGTTGTGGCCCGCGTGTGGTTCCAGTGTTATGAGACCGAATATTGAGAAAAACGCCGAAAACACTACTTTAGACCCTAACCCTAACCCTAACCCTAACCCTAACCCCAACCCCGTCCCCGCCCCGACCCTTGTGAGCTTTGTCTCGAAAAAATCAGGCGTTTTTTTATTTTGAAAAATTGGTCGACCACGCTAAAAGGTATATAATAAAATATTCCCCGATTTCCATACTTTATCCTAGATAATAATTCAGTGGTGCGGTAAAGGCTACTGCAATAATCATTCAGAAGTTTCAGCCTAAACGAGCTTCGTACGTCTATCGTAGCACGCGACTGCTTGCTGTGGTAAAAACAAAAACAGGGTGTGCGCGAGCAAACCTCCACCCCCCTTTTTTTTTTTGCCGGCGCAACCACCCGCGGTGTGCCCAAAGGAGTACAACCGGTAAAAAGGCCAGGATCGCACGTATGATAGCACACGAGTTTTTTTTGTTTTCTTGTTTTTTTAATATTGCGGGGGGGAACGTGCATACTACTACAGAGTAAATAGGAAGTACGGTACACACCAAAACCTACCAGTATAGGGTTACCTTATTCCACTAACAACATGTGGTCCTGTTTAATATGGTCCTCCGTAATATGTAGCAGTAATGGTATTCAGAAAGAAAAGACGGGCGAAAATAATAAATGGGATGGAGAAAAACAAAAATGGTGTGTGGACATAATAGGGAGATGCATGGTATCTGGGGTCCCCCTCAGCGGTGATGGCTGCTGCTCGCATGGGGGCCCGTAGCGGACCAAACCGAACCGCGCCGCCGATTCTGTGACTCAACATGTATGCGCGTTCTCACGACGAGCGGTGCGAGCCCTATTATTGACTCCTGACTCTATATACCCTTCTTGATATAACCGGGTAGGGTGCCCGGTAAGGAAATTCCCCCTACTAGGAAGGCAAAAACGTTTGGGACACGATATGCGCAAGTCATTCCTACCGCAACTTATATATTCGTCGGGGAACCTGCTACGTGATATTTATAAAATTTACGAAAAAACGAAACAAACAGCTGTGAGATCGGGGATTTCGTCGAAACTCATATTTTTGCAAGCTGTATGTGTGTGATACTTCGATCGCGCGTACTTACGGGTTTGATATTTCCTCATACAGGATGTACATCCCGTATACGAGCAGAAAAAAAACTGAGGCTGCACATAGATAGGTTACTTCGCTATGCGTGAACCGAAGTAGCAGACGCTAGGTCCCTACAGAGTGGACACAATAGTCACCCTCCTCACGATCGGATCGCCCGGGAAATATATGGTTATATGGTCGTAGAGACAGGTCATAAACTCGAGACGCGAGAAACACGGGTGGGCTGGAACAAACAGCTCTCACACGAGATGGGCGGACGGGCGGACGGACGGGCGGGCGGGCGGGCGGGCGGGCGGGTAGGCGGGAGGACGAGAGCGGAAAACGAGCACGTTGTCAGAAGTGCCTACCTCGACCATGCAAAACGCCTCTTCCAGGGCGACTCCATCCGCCAGGTCTCCGTAGGAGTCCACCAGCAGACACGCCTCCCCGTCCAGGGAGTTCAACCAGTGGATGTCCGCCGCTGCCGCCGCCGTCGGTCGAGCCCAACCATGGTTGAAATGCGTTAGAAAAACGGCAAACGAGGACACAGCAGCAGTTGCATGCAACACGTGCCGTAGCGCCATCAGTTGTGTACGCTCAGCAAGGCATTCGACGCGTGCGCTGCAGTATATAGTAGGGGAAGCACCGACCGGGGTACGGTATGTTTTCGGAGGTTCCTCGTTCGAGAATGTCAGTACTACAGCAGTATAGTACCTCACTCAACAACAGCTGAATCTGGTATATACATATCCACTGAATCCGATACATGTCAACTGAATCTGATACACCGTATCAATTGAATATGATACATATCTCAACTGAATATTATACATCATACCAACTGAATATTATACATCATATCAACTGAATATGATACGTATCAACTGAATAAGGTATATACATCATATCAACTGAATATGATACATCATAGCAACTGAATCTGATAAATATCGAGTACATTATACCAACTGAATCTGATGCATATCAACTGGATATGATATATATCAACTGCATCTATATATTATAGATATCGTAAACCAAGCCCGGTACACAATCCCATTAGGGGTCGATCGAAAACATACCGCGCCCCTCAGACAAATCATGATCTATCTACAGATCAGGAGATATCTATCTACAGACCATCTAGATCATCTACTGTAGTTCCTCAACTGTCGTTGTTAGAGGTTGTGCAGGATGTGCATAGTACACATCCAGTCCACGGGAAACATGTATTAGATCATGCAGATCTGTTCGGGTTTCATCCAGCAATATGAGCTTCTCGATCTCATAGCTGTCGCCTGCTGCCGCCCCTTCTATACCGCCGCCTCCACTTGTTGGACACAGCACCGCTACGACAATTCTTAGTTATTCTCTGTGTCTGAAGAAGTTTCGGGTTGTGTGGTGGAGTGAGCCTACAACCAAAATTTGACCTCGGTGTCCCCAAAGGTCTTCTTGAGTCCATCCCTGAGTGAACCTAGATTACAGCACCGCTGTGTGTGCGATGTTCGCTGTCGGTTAAACGCCAAAGGACACACTTCAATACTTCGTACATCCACATCCACTTTCGAAAACCGGGTGTTGATCCCCAGGAAACCCGAAAGACGAAAAGACCTACTAAACTGCCTCTTCTAATCGTCCCGCGAACTTTGCATGACGCGGCATGGCTAGAAAACACATACCAGATGCAATCGGTAGGGCCCTTTTAACCCCTTAAGAAACGGCCCCCTGTTTTGGGGGACAAACTACTTGGAATTAGTGTGGGATATTATTTTTGGTCAGTTCTGAATGGGTCAAGGAACGCCGCGAAAAGGGAGGAAGGTATATCCGGGGATTTTACATCCCTGCGCTTCATGTTTTCCCACTGCTGTCGGCTAAGAGGGACGGGTGCCAAGCGTTGATAAGGGGCGTTGATATGTAAAGAGGCCTCAAAAACACGAGCAGACAACTTTGTAGATTCCGTTTAAAAAGGGGGGGGCTGCTTATACTGTACCAGTACTCTGTAATACGTACCAGGTACAGACAGTATATATTTTTGTGTTATCACCTTCTTTGATATCGTCTGGGACTGCCGTGCCGGCAGTGGGAGAGAGGCAAGCGCCACGGGTGCGCAACACGCCCGTTTGGCTCGGCCGGACCCTGCTGATGTCCCTCCTCCCTTCTTGCACGCCTGCCCGCTCCTGGCTTTTCAACCCGCGGTTCCGTTCCAGCCCTTTGTAACCTTCTTCCCCTTCGAAGCCGCCCCTCCATGTCTGTTGTTGGCAATCTCCTTGAGGCAGCTCAGGCTTGGCCCCGCTGAGGTGGTCATACCACGTCACGCCGCGCTCCTCCCTACCTCTCCCGGCACGGGGCAGGGCGGCGACGGCATTCCCTTGGCCGGTATGCCCATCTGTGCGGCACGCCTGGTGGTGCTGATGGTGCTGATGGTGCTGTTGGCGCTGCTGAGGCTGGTGGTGTTGGTGCTTATGACAAGCACACTGCCACGACTTCTGCCGTAGTTGCGGTTGCTGCTGCTGCTGCTGCTGCTGCTGCTGCTGCTGCGGCTGCCTCTCCCTGTCCCGACGCCAGCAGAACTCACCGGCAGGTCTTCTTCCTTCTTCATCGCCGCCATTTGCTCCGCGGTGAACCTCCGCCATCTCCTCTGCTCACTTAAACGCGTCGCCCCATGTTATTGCTCCTGCTACGGTTGACAAAGGGTACGTTTGACAAGGATAGCCGTTGAAAAAATACTATACGGAAGGTAGGGTATGGGAAAGTACAATACCGTTGAGGAATGCGATAGTTGAAGAAGCCAAACATAGGTTGTATTTCCCCCCCCCGCGCCTGAAAAGAAGCATGTTGGTTGCCTCTGTAATAAGGTGGGCAGAAAACGGTTGCCTCTCGGTTGTCACCAGTCATAAGGAAGCGGAGAGGTATTCCGGCAAGCGGAGAGGTATTCCGCTGTGTTAAAAGCGCCCTCCAAATATTGTATTCATACGGCAGCGTGCACAATCTACAGCAGTAGTGCACACATACCCCCAAGCCTATGGGCGCGCGTTTGTCACTGGTTGGCGCATTATTAACGTTAGTGTACTGAAACCGCCGATAATGCTGTGCTTGTTTTCGCGACAAGGCGTACCGTGTCTCCCTCTCCTTTCGACTCTTCGCTTTGCGTCGACGCCGTTTCCGTCATCCAAAAATAAATAGCATCGCCCCGGTTATCACACGGAGCACGTATGCAAACCACGGCTCTTGGCGGGGAGGTAGACCTGTTTTCGCAACACAAGCGTGCAAAAAAGCGTTGAATGCGCACAGAAACACAAACCGCGAGAGGGAAAAAGGGGACGTTCTGAGAGACGAGTCAAAGCTTGCTTTTGGTGGTTGGAGGCAGGCAGTATCTGCGAAAACTTGCAGTCCACACTTGGAGAAAGCAAGCGCTGCTGCCACGCATGATGTCTCAATATTCCGTCAACAAAGTATAGACTGGCATATACGTATCAAAGTAAGAACAGGCTCGTCTATATCCCCGACCCATTCATGCTCCGGAGGTATGGAGGCGAGGCGCTATGGGCACAGCTCCATGTGGCACAAGCTATAATTGTGTCGGATATGTACAGTAGTGCCCTGAAAGTGCTATTTTCGAACGCGATATCCCAGAAAAACAAAAGGAACTACACTGCTGTGCAGCTAGCTGCGAAGCGGCAACACTAAATAAAGACGGCCCGACTGGGGTTCAATACGTAGCGAGTCGCAGCGCGTGGGCGTGCCATGCTATATATACCAGGTATGATCATGGACATATTCGTAAGAGCATCCCTTTTTTTTGCGCCTATATATACTGCGCGGGCTTGCGTCGTTAATGGGAAAGCCTAATGTTTTGCTTGTTGTGGAGAAAAGTTGGCCGAGGCCTTCGTTCCAAAACAGAACAAACTTCCAGTCGAGGCTTTGGTGCGAACCGCAAGCAAAAATCTTGCACACGTTGGACAGGTGAGACCCTGTCCCTTCCCCATAGAATTACCTGGTATCTGTTACGTAGATATTTCGGGGACGATAAGAGACCCCATGTTGATATATATGATCTGCACCAGATCTGCACTAACTATCCAACATCACGTTTGCGGGGAGGGATATTTTCTGACACAGGTATTTTTGAGAACACACGTGTTTGCCCCCGGTGGGATCTCTGTATGTGTTTATATTATGCGGCTCTTGCAGGGAATGTCATAACGGCAATCATGCTTAGGATTTGGATGATCTACTATATACAGTAGATCGTGATCTGACCGTTGTGTGCCAGGTGTCATATCATATCATATCATACCATATCGTATCATAGCATGTCATAGCATGTCATATCATATCGTACCATAAACATGACACCACATGTCATGCCATGTCATGTCATGTCATGTCATCTCACATCTTATCATACCATACAATACCATACCATATGATATGATATCATATAATATCATATCGCATCGTGTCATAGCATATCATGTCATATCATACCATGTCATATCATATCATATCATACCATACCATATCATATCATATCATATCATATCAAATCAAATCATATCATATCATGTAATATCACACCATGTCATGTCATGTCATATCATAGCATAGTATACCATAGCATATCCTATCCTATCATATCATATAATATCACATCACATAATAGGACCTGCCTAAACTCGTGACAGGGGTGTGGCACCACCACCCGCGGCAGGACAGGCGAGGCCATATTAGTGTCGCACCTATGTACGTATGGGCACTGTCTGCACTACACCAGTACGTCAGATGTAAACAAACTGCGGCAAACAAAATACTGGTGTTCGTGCGTTTGCAATAGGAGACTGCGGTTTGATCCCTTGATTGAACGCCCCCGAAACTAAAAGCAGTGCTTACCGGTATACTTCGAAGTATACTATACGAAAGGTAATGCTAAATACATCACCGGTGGTGCAATACCGGTGGTGTGTTTAGTAACATACACCTATATACGCCTTGAATACACCACCGGTGGTGTATGTTACTAAATACACCACCGGTGGTGTAATACCGGTGGTGTATTTATTACTACTGTAGTAACATACACCACCGGTGGTGTATTTAAGGCGTATACAGGTGGTTTATTTAGGCGTATATGCACCACCGCTGACTAATCGCCGCACGCACCTCCTACCCGCAAAGGAGTGAAAGGGGCACGTAGGCACGAACAAGGGCCAGGCCAACAGAGGGCTTCAGACGCGCCCCAAAAATTCGGTCGCCTAGATGTCCCCAAGGGGGCACAAAGATAACGGTAACACTACTGCAGTTCCCAGTGATTTATCACTGGGTGCTGTCGTGTCAATCAAATTTATATCCCCAAATCCCCTGTTTTTCAACAGTGTTTTGACGTCTAATCCCATCGATTTTCTGCAATCCCCTCCCCCAAAAAATTCTACTTAATCCAAGTTCAACCAATAAATGGATATGTCGCCAATCAACCATCAATTCGATATTTGATCTGATACATAGAGTGTGGCTCTAACGTTTCAACCGGCACTCGAATAATATGTCGCTTAATCTCGGCGAATTCCATTTTTCATCTGAGTTGTTTTATTGGGCTCAGCTCTTTTTGCGTCAATTTTAACTTGTTTCGTGCGCGACCAGGGCCGAGGGCCTACAGCCTACAGCAGTAAAATGCTACTACTTCCCATACCGGAACGTATGACCCACGTACTATGTACAAAAGCTGGACATGATGAATACCAGGCATAGCTACAAGCTACAACACTTAACAGGCGAGGCGGCGGGGAGCGGGTCGGGGCACAGCCCCGACCCGTGCCTCGCCCAGCTACTGGCAACTCCGTGTATGCGTGTCCGTGGAATATTTTTTGAACGGAATCGCCAAGAAGCGAGTGGGTCAGACGGTCGTTCGTGTGTGTGATGAGAAGCACAACATCAATCGCCCTGGTCTCGTCTCGATGGTCCATGGCCCATGCCATGGGTGAGTCCGAGTCTATGATTCACGATTTTAGTAGCAGCAGCAGTACGTACGTAGAGTTCTCGTATCATACGATTGATTGCGGATTGAATGAGCGCTACAGTATACCACTAAACTTCACCGACAGGCGGGGCGGCGGGGAGTGGGTCGGGGCTACGCCCCGACCCGCGCCCCGCCCAGCCGACACGCCCCGTGCGCGAACCAAAAGGATGGCCTCATTCCGTAGATTTTTTCCTTGAATGGAATCGCCAGGAGGCGGAGTGGGTCTACCTATCTCGAAGAAGTGTCACTGGGACCGCATGCAGAGCAACCCCTCTTAATGCTATGCTATATAGACAGTAGTTTTGACATGCCGCGACACGCAGGGTTAGGGTTAGGGTTAGGGTTGGCGACACTCGCCGCGACACTCCCCGCGACACTCGCCGCGACACGTCGTGGGGTGTCGCTGCATGCCGCGACATGCCGCGAGACGCCACGGACGCTGCCGTGCCGCGACACTTGTCCGACACTTGCCACGAAAAGAGTGCCCGTGACAACGACTTAGGATAAATCTTCCAGGGGTCGGGATGAATATTACGATTCTGGAGCTGGGAATCGAGGCACGGGCGTAGACCCAACCCAACCCCTAGCCCTAACCCTAACCCTAACCATAACCCTGACACCGACCCGGGCCAGAAACGGGCCAGAAACGGGTGGAAAACGCGGCTGCGCCGCTTTTGCATCTAGCGAGAAAATTGCGAGAACATTCCGGACTGAGGACCACGAAATTCCTCCTGATACTATCAGTGAGTCGAAATTTCCCGGAAAACCGCTGGAAGATCTATCCTAAGTCGTCGACAGGATTACTGCACGAAAAAGTCAAATAATGTACATCCAAAGGCGTGTTTGTCGAGCTGTGTATACAACGTACTTATACCAGGTACAGCAATACCACCGGTGTCTCAGGGAAAAGGACAAGAGGCAGCGTACGCACGTACGTATATCATGCGAGTTCGTATACATACTGCTGTAGATGTATACTCGTACAGTCGTACAGGGCACCTACCTACGAGTATACATGATAAGAAACAGGAAACCTGGTCCATGCTGGATTTCTTATTCGAGAGAGGGTGTTTTTTTTTACACTAATTTCAGGATAACCACTCCCAAATTTCTTATTTTCCTCTAAATATCAGGCTGGCTTTCTTACTGTCATACGTAGCCTGTTCCTTATTAGTTAGGTATCATGTACTATGTACTCCATACTGACTGTATACGAAGCGGTGACTCTGCTGATGACCCGCGACTGGGATTGCGTCAGCGACTCGCAATGGGTGAGCGTGATAATCTTCCATGAACGTGCCACCCCTCCCCGCGCCTACCGCGACGATCTTACTTTGTTGGCGGGAAAGCATGAAAAATCGCCGATACACTCTTAGTTGCAGCTACGATACATTGCACAACGCCCCTAAAACCTACGTATCGCATACCAGTGCAACACAACGAACAAGACAGATGTGGAATCATTGTACGTACGAAGTGTAGGTAATGCTTACGCCGGTAAGCCGGTACCGTACGAGTACGAGTACATACCTGCTTATTTTGGCAGCGTATATATATGCGCTACTGCTGTAGGTGCCCCAAAGGTCGATATCAGCAGGTGCGACAGCGTTCCGCGTGTGATTCGGCACGTTCGATCCAGGCCAGAGGGTTGAGAAGCACGTGCGAGCGGCCAGCAAGGTTGTTTGGACCGCGGCAGACAAACACCTGCGCGCGGAAGATATCTTGTGTTGAGCTTTTGGGTTTCACTATTATTCAGCGGCGGTTTCAAGTTGGAGACTAGGGGAATCTAATATCTTAGTAGGAGTTCCAACATGACGAGAGGGCGTTATATATCAGGGAACATGCTTCTGATTCCCCCGGTAGATTGTTGTCGTTGTGACTTCGCTGCTGCTGCTGCTGCTGCTGCTGCTGCTGCTGTACCTTCAGCAAGCTTCTCCCCTTCCGCAGTATGTGGACGACGAGCCGTTCTTGTTTTGATAGTTACAGTAGTATGCCTTCTGTGGCGAACGAGCTAAAGTTATTGAAGGCTGAGCGGGAGAGAAACTTTGAAACTTTGACCTCTTGGTGAAAGCCGCGCTCGAGGCCGGAGCGAACATCAATGGGTTCCCACGGACATCCCTCACCACGCTCGCCGCCATGGCCAGTGATGCCGGGATGATCTGCTTTTTATTCGAGCGAGGGGCGGACCCTAATGGGTCTACTGTCTACTGCAATCGAAAAAAACATGCCCGCATATGTAGGAAATACAAGGACAACCTTGGGACAACGGGATTAATTGGCGCTGCAAAATTTCGTACGCATACGGGAGATGCAGGACTCAAGGGCTATGACGCTATGACCCTCCTTTTTTTGGAGGGTCATCGTAGCCCATATGATACGTAGATGCAGGACGGCGGCATAATTCCAACAGGCAGCGCCTCTTATGTTCGAGCTCTTGCATCGAGTCCGATTTTCGACCGAATATTATGCAATGTTCAATGTTGGATATAAATTGTAATTTCAGGGGTATTGTGGTCACGGTTCCGAACCAAACCGCTGTTACTCGGTTAATTGTTAATTGTGTTTGTACCAGGTGACGTGTAAGAGTTTCTTTGTTCGGATCGGTTCGGTTCGGATGGCCCCACTAACAACATATACACTACGGTTCGGTTCGGTCCGATCCGGCTCGGATACGAACAAGCAACAGGTTCTACAGCCGTTTCGGTCAAAGCTCTCTCCTATATAGCATGCGGCGATAATTATGCAGTTCGGTTCGGTTCGGGGGCCGTTTCGGTATGAATCGAACCGAACCAAACGGAACCGAACCGAACCGAACCGAACCGAGCCGAACCGAACCGAACCGAACCGAACCGAACCGAACCGAACCGAACCGAACCGAACCGAACCGAACCGAACCGAACCGAACCGAACCGAACCGAAACCGAAACCGAAACCGAACCGACAAACAAAAAACAGCGCTGGTTGTGTTGTCGAGTTCCAGAAACTAATGGCACTGGTGTTTTTGCGCTGCTGCGCGCCACCATCTAAGTCCGAGTCACGTCGTGGTGTGCCCGATATTTTTACGTCGTTGTGGGCGTTAGACGACGACGCGGGCTTACAATAGAGGTATATACGCGTAGTATTTTTTGGCTGAAAAAAAATTCTGGATGATCGGGCCCCTTATCCCATTCAGAAAACTGAAAAACTTAATCCAAATGAATTCCAAGTACTTTGTCCCCAAATACGTTGGACCGGGTCTGAAAAGCCTAACCCACACTAATTACAAGTAGTTTGTCCCCAAATACGTGGGACCCTTTTAAGAGTGCAGTCCCGTTTTGGGGACAAACCACTCTAATTATAAGTACTTTGTCCCCAAAACGGGACTCCAGTTCTAAAAATGGTCAGTTTTTCATTCTTGAGTTGCAATATTTTTCAGGCATTTTTCATTGTAGTACGTAATAGTATACAGTAGTAGTTTAGGCCACGGTATTGTTCATCGGGTATATATACTCGCATATATAGCACTTTTGTCTGTTCCCTCCAACATAAGTGTTTTGGGTGAGAGGTCGTATGATGCTCCTAACGTGTGACCCCACACCCTCAGCAAAAAAACAGGTGTGCACCTCTTTTTACCGTACGAGTGGAGTAGCATGCGTCAGACGATATCCGTAAGCAATAAGGTGTCTGCAGCTAACATTGGACGCGTGCTACGTACGATAGAGGCAGAGGTATACCTTTTTTTGGCTAAAACGGTTTCTGAACGACGGGGCTCTTTAACCCAAAATCGTCGCAAATTCATTCTTGTGTTGCAGAATATTCCATCTTGTTATGCTCAGGCCGTGGGATTGTTTATCGGGTAGTATCACTTTTTTTTTTGTTTTCCTCCAAAAAAAACAGTTTTTTTTGGGTGACGAGAGGTATAGAGCTCTCTAAAAGTGACCACTCTCACAAAAAAAACGTGGTGAACCTATACTGCTGCCGTAGCACGTGCCATTCACATGATGAGAGTCGCATGACGCCGACGGAGAAGAGCACCCACTGCCGTGCTGTTGGTTTTACGCCACCATCACATTCCAGCTGCCGAGACCCTCTGGGATGATGCTCACAATGATGTGGGTCATAGGTTGTTGCTACTACTGTACGTACGTTTGTCCGTTGGCGATATCTGCCATGCAAGATCGTGCAGGATCAGAAGATAAAATGTTCCTCCATTATCGTGGATATTGGATCTTGTACTAAAAGTGGCCGTACACCTCAAAAACTTTAGTTCGCGCGATCGAAGTATCCCACTCAGCTTGCAAAGATGAGTTTCGATCAAATCCTCGATCTCACCAGCTGTAGTTTTTTTTTTTTTAATATTTATAGGTCTCCGTAGATCTGACGGTAGTTAAGGCGGGGAATCACCCTGCATCATCATCATCAACTCATTATCGCCATCATCATCATCATCATCATCATCATCATCATCATCATCATCATCATCATCATCATCATCATCATCATCATCATCATCATCATTGACATCATCAGCGTCACTATAATCCTTCGTTTGGTTAATTCTCCTAGCATTGTAGAATATTATCCTTGGTTGCGGTGCGTGGACCAGCATCATCTGCAAAATCTCCATCTTCTATCTATTTCCCAGGCACACAACCCAAAAGTTTCCCAACAGCCCGGGAACCGACCAATCGAACCGATCAGTCACCCAATCAAACGACTGCCCGACCGACCATCCAACCAATCGGTTTTGCCGGCAGATGACCTCCTCAGCCATTGTCCCCCAAGCATCTGACCGCACGGGGGGGGGTCAGCTATTTCATCTCGGCTACATATACATACGTACACATCATGTTTATGTGCCGATTTTCATTCTGCAAAAACTAACAGCAAACAAAAGAAGCGGCCAAGCTTATCCAACACACGAACAGCTCAACAGAAACAAACCAAACAAGAGTTGAGAAATAAAAGCAGCAAGCAACAGCAACGATGTCAGAAGCCGTTCGCTGCTCAATCAAGCGTGTACAACGCAGCCCAGGACTAACTCTTTCTGCAGATGAGCCAGCGTTCCCCGTCCGCTCCTACGCCCCTATCTCCCGCTCTCTACNAAATGATGAATGCTACGATACAGGCGCACCTATATACCGCGTATTGAGACTCCTCAGTTGATGACCTCTATATCTGCAGTAGGCCACTCACAGCCTGATCTTGAGAAACATGACAACAGTGCAATCCGGTGAAGAAACCCATCACCTAGGTATATATCGAAAAACGGCGTTGAACACAAAATGACCTTAACCCAGCGATTCCCGCCAGTCAGAATATTTGGTGTTTGGCCGAAAAAGGCTACCCTTATGGCAGCACGTGGTAAAGGGGGGGGAAGGAGCTGCGGTGTCCCCCTTTCCCGCGTGCATACACCTCCCCTAATTCTACGCGAGTGGGATGTCTGCTCTCAGTAGGCCGCGCTTTGTAGCTAAACATATTTCAGCACCCCATCTAACCCCCCGCCCTACGTAGTACATCGCGGTTACATTCAACAACCAGTATGCTGGCGGTTCTCTCTAGTGCTCTCTACGATAACGATACATTCGAGCGTTTGTCCCGTCTTTCTCGTTGCTCAGTACTATGTACTGCAGTCTGCCCGCTCTCGAGCTCGCGTCGTCTCCCGTCAGTATACCGCTATGAGCTCCGTCACCTCTAGTACACTACTCTTGGCAGCCCGCGCTTACTCCTGACAGCCCGGCACAAACATTACCAGAGTATCACTGTATGGAACCATCTTACTGCCTTTCAGACGTAACACCTGATAGGGCCTGCAGTACCTGGTACCGGAACCTAGTATTGAGAACTTCTATCTTTGTGTACCTGCGAGAACAACTCTTTCGCGGGTTGGGATACACGGGGTTGTATGTGTCCCTTCTTTCCGAGCCCTCCCCCGCCCGGTACTTGCCCCGGCGACCTAAACGCGACTGATCTATCTCGGCTACCACCACGGGCAAGTAGCCTACACTCCCCATCGAGGTGTCACTGTTCTGGTGTACTATACTTATACTCCCTTCCATGTACTTTCTCCGATATCTGCCGCCTCCTCCCACTCGCGCCCTCCGCCGTGTCCCTTGTCCCCTGCCGGATTGTAGAGCCGGCTCTTCTTTTTCTCTGTGTCCCGACGCTCAGCTCCGCTTCAACTGCTGCTATGCCGCTTCCTCGCTCGGTTAGCTCCGTCCCGGCATTGTATTGATGCGAGGGTCTGTGGTAATACGACTACGGCCATGCACGACATGAGTATACCCCCCCCCCTACTCCTCCCGCCCTTCTACGCCCCCCACACCTCCATTCCTATCTCTCTGTCACCCCTCTCCCCGCTCTACATCGCCTTTTCTCTCTACGCGCGCACTTTCTAGACACCAAGCAGATGGCGTGACACATCCAAAACCGACCCTCTCTCTCTCGCCACCACTGCCAAAAATACCCCTACTACACTGATTCCAAGTATTTTTTTCTTTCAACCACAACAACAGCAACAACAGCAACAACAACAAAAAAGCGTGGGTTGCAGTTCTTCTGCAGGAGTTTAAAAAAAAAAAAAATCACCGCCACTGCAAACAATACCCCGCACTTGACGAATTCCGAGTAAGCCCGTTCGAATAAAACGTGGGGGGACGGGGGGGGAAGGGGGGGCAACTTTGTAGGGAGTAAAAAAAGAAAAAAAAGAAAAAAAAAACGAGTACCGAGTACCGAGTAATACGAATAGGAGTATATACGTCCTGCAAAAAACAAGTCCTGAACTAATCTCAAGTACGACTTTCTCACAAAAAAAAACAAAAAAACGCAGGTGCAGCCAATTCTGAACCGCGGTTATGCTCGCCTAGTTTATCTGCCCTTGGCAGCAAAGCCCCCCCCTCCCCCCCCCGGGAAAAAAACTACGTATATATACGTACGTATCCAAAAAAGAGGTCGATGGGTGATTGCCTCATCTCTATAGTTTACCGGTACGTGTGGATATGCACGTAAGTACGCGCGAGTACGTGTACGTACGTACATAGGTGTACCACAGGGTCGTCACGATCTGATGGCTCCCATTTATAGCAAGTTATCAAAGCTACGAGCCAGGTACGGAGTAAAATCCGGGGGGNCGAAAGGGATGCGTGGTCAATGGTCAAATGACTAAGGCAAGCAACAAATGAGTACCCCCCCCCGCGCTTGGTGCAAGCAATGTCTACCTCGTTGGTGAAAACCCAACGTACTCCGTCCCGGCATTGTAGGGATGCGAGGGTCTATGGTCATATGACTACGGCCGTGCACGACATGAGTACACCCCCCCCCCCCCCCCCGTATCGTCCCTGCCAGCACTACCCCGTGACCTGAACCCCTTGAACCCCTATGTTAGCCCTCTGAACGTGATACCCGTTTTGGCCGCTGTTGCTCCTACCCTCCCTCCCGCTAACCCTAGTCACACCAGAAACCAAATCAATTCAGTCGACGCTGCCATCCAAAAGCAAGAATTTCCGCCTCACAGGCGTTTCTTAGCAGGATGCAGCCCACCCTTCATGCGATGCGCCCAACACCTCACGGCCCTTCACGCTTGGTGCAAGCCATGTCTTCCTGGTTGGTGAAAACCCGACGTGCTCCGTCCCGGCATTGTAGGGATGCGAAGGTCTATGGTCATATCATACGACTACGGCCATGCATAACATGAGTAGACCCCCTCTCCCCCCATCCGCTAACCTCCCACCTAGCCCCCCCTAACCTCCCCCTAACCCCCCCCGCCCGCATCGCATACCCTGTGTCGTCCTTGCCAACACCGCCCTGTGAGTTGAACCCCTGTGTCAGCCCTCTAAACAAGATATCTGCCTTGTCCGCTTGTACTTCTTCCCTCCCTCCGGCTACTCCCCCCCAACCCCGACATGCTCCGTCCCGGAAGTGTAGGGATGCGAGGGCCTATGGTCATTCGACTACGGCCATGCATGAAAATCAAGTACCCCCCCCCCCCCCCCCGGGAAGAACGCTCTCCCCCCTACGCAACGTTAGACCTGATGGGCTTCCGCATTCTCCCCGCTGATGATGCTACCGCTTCCCTCAAGGACATATACTCTAGCTTCGGCCTGATCAACATAAATACCCCCTCCCTGTCTGGTCGGTGAAAACCCGACGTGCTCCGTCCCGGTGTTGTAGGGACGCAAGAGTGCATGGCCATACGATTACGGACATGCATGACATGAGTATACCCCCCCCCCCATCACCTCATCTACTCGGCCCTCTGGGTATTCCCCATCCTCCTTTCTCAGCAACAATACCCGTATCATACAAGGTATGTACGTATGATAGAGTCGAGGAGTATATGGCCTTGTTTCGGTACTCTGACGATGTAACGCCCCGTAAGTACCCCTTCTCGACAGCAACGTCCACGCGGAGGTCCCTGTCACGTTGACGGACGTTCAGCTCTCCGCTTTGATTGTGGCGGATGGACAGCCGCTTGAAGATGCGCGGGACAGCGTGTGAACTATTTATAGTGGCTGGTGCTGGTTCACCTGCGCTCCTCCTCGGTAGCATATATATGTGTGCGTGACGCGGTTTTGACACATGTCACATCGCAGCAGGGGCAACATTGGGCACACCATGGGGCATGCGAAAAGAAGAGGTCACCCACACCTCCACACAAAATATGCCAGGCGACAGTACACTTTCACCCCTTGACAGAACAGCAAGTTTGCCTTAATTTGCCGCCTTGACTGACACGAAACTACCACCTGGTAGGTTTTAACGTGGAACACTCGGCCCTACACAACACACCCTTGACAACCCACGTTTTACCTTGCTTGGCAATACACATCTCCTTACATCTTTACTCCACACCCACACTCGTGAAAAATCCCAGACGCTACACACGGCACCTCGCCGCTAGGGGCTCCTCCATCCCCCGAAAGCACCGCCTCATGGATACGAACTCCGAGGCCGGTATATATGCATGACTCGTGACGGGTCCGCGGGCGTCGTCCTCACGCAGGCGACAGCACGTAGGCTGCATGCATGCTGTTGTTGCCGTCATAGATACCTACTGGGAACACAGTATCACTCTGTATTTTCCACCTGTGTGTGCTTTCACACCTTTGCCCCTTAACTCAGCAGGAGCCCGGGGACGGCAAGCGCGCGGTCCCGACAGGCTCCGTTGTCGAGCCTGGGCGAGAGGTCTCATCTAGCCCCCCCCAAAGCACGTCGTCAGTCCACCCGGCGGGCATGCTGACTAGGGGGGCTGGTCCAGAGGCGCAAGATAACACAACCCCCTTGTTAGTAGGACGAATGTGGTATTTTAAAGCTGGTTTTATCGACAACGGGGAGGGTGTAAACATCGTAGAACGTCGAGAGACGCGCCTATGGCAAGACCTCGGCGACATCTTCCTAAAGCCGCGCTATTTTGGCTGTGTGTGTCCCTCCAAGCCGTGTCCTCTCTAAGGCATGCTTTTCGAGAAAGTCGGCTTTGAAGTTGTTGTTGTACTCCAAAAATCCCTCCCCCCCAAAAAACTCTCCTTCCTTTTGCATGCAATTAAAAATTTGCGACGATACGGCCTTTCGCAGGTGCACGTATGCTATGGAGCACGAAACATAAGCGGCCACCAACACCTCCACACGTGTACCTCTGAACTCGCCAGGAGCTCGGGGCCAGCATCACTTGCACGCCCGGCTAGGTAGGCGGACTCGTAGAAGCACACGCAGGTATGTAGCAAAATACAGAGACTGTATTATGTAGTTACATTCCGGCAGATGCATATGTGGCATGCATGCCTACATACAAGTGGAAAACCCGCCAGGATATCCTAGAATGGCCCAGACGCCACATACCGTACATACTCGGTTTACCTGCTGACCCGGCTTGTATTATACTGCGCCTTATTGTAACTACTGTATTGTGAAGGAGCATGTATTTAAGTCCAATCCTAAGTAGTTTGTCCTCGAAGCGGGAGTGCAGTCCCAAGAAGTGGTTAGATGTTAAAGCCAGTGGGGGGGGTGGGGGGGCGGAGCTGGGGTGTACGCTCGAACAGAGATCAAAAGCACTCAAATTTGGCCTTGGTCTCGGTGATCAAATATGTTTCCCTTCAGAAAATTCGACTGCCGGTAAAGAAAAGTTGTGATATAATAGGACTCGCGAAAACTGCCACCAGCATGTGCTGTCAGTATTTCTAAGTCAGTTGTCCCCGAAACGACCGGGGTAGGGGTGTATTGTAGTTATGAACGGGTTGTGGGGGTTTATCGCGTCGGCGTCGTGTGCCGGTAGCACCTAACTTCCACATCAGACTGCCCTGAAGTACCTTCCTCGCCCGCGCGCAAAGCCCTGTCCTGCCAGTTTTCCTGCACCACGTTCGCCATTGCCTCTTCCTCCGATGCCCAATCCAAAACGAAAACAACCAATCCATATAGTGAAAACAAAAAACAAAAACTTGAAAATAATACATAAAAACTGCGAATGCAAGAGGCAAGTCACTCGGCTAAGTAGCTCTGATCGGCTGAAAATACAGGGTACCCCAAAAAGCAGCCAACCCCCTTCCCGTATATAGCACCAGTCTTAGCACCCAAATAAGACGAGACTCTTCACTTCGGAAGCTCTACGTATGCCTCACCCCAAAAACTGACTTTTTATAAAAAGTCTACGGCTTAACCCGACGAAAAATACTGTAGTGGAAAACGAAAAATATGACAGTGTAAAACGAAAAATGGAGTTCCAACGATAAGGCATACCTTATTGGGTGGTACCTCAGGGGAAGAGCCCCGTTTTTTCACGTTTTGTTTTCGGGCCGAAAAAGGCTACCCTCATCGTAGATACGGCGAACGAGGTTCGACTTTCGGGCAGCCCCCTCCAGACTTTCTGCCCAGGCGGGTCGGAGAGGCTAGCAAGGACTTCGGGCACCGTCGCCACCAAGCTCCCGATGGACGCTCTGACAAGTATACGTGATTCAGTCGACGACAGTCCAGAACTTCCGGACCCCTGTAGATAGACTCTCCTGCTCTTTTTTGGTTGTGGCTGAACAAAATTGCGTCAACCGGCTTGTCGGGAATCCGTCCTCGAAGAACCACGATTCATACGGTTTTTTTTCATGGAACCTGCCTGTTGTACAATATTCCTGTCGTGCTCGGTCCGCAATCGCCGTAACCATTCGAAATGCTCCTGATTTGGCATACCGGTGTTAAAAAACGTCTCACCTCAACCTACGCCTGGTTCTTGTCCCCAGCCTTGGGTAACTACTGCAGTCTAGCCTTGAAGGTTAAGGTTCCATGTGTCTTCAGATTAAAGACCTGTCTTGAGTCGAAGGTTCCATCTGCCTTCTGAATGCAGACCTGTTTTGAGCCGATAGATTTATGGCCCACTGGCACTGATGTGATGGACGCCGAGGACGTGGCGTTTATTTTTCTGCTTGGGCCTTGTGGTTGCCTTGTTCATCACCTTGCGCCGTTGCTGACATTGCGGTAGGCCAGCTGCTTATTTACATGTACTTGGGGCGGCAGTTTCCTTATCCCCGTTGCAGTAGATAGACCTTGATTGGCAGAGTTTCCAGGGACAAGTGTGTATGTATGTGGTCGACCAAAGAAGCACACTCTTGCAAATGCAGATAGTCCGGGTTCGCCGTGTTTGCAAAAATTCCGAGCCCGCCCCACCTGTCGGCAAAAGCGCCGGTGTCTGCAAGAATTACATATTCACCAGAGCTGACCCTCGTGCTCGCGTGCTTCGGTGCGTTCTATTTGGTTTGCGATGGTACGGCTCGCAGTGCGGCTGCACGTTGCAGGTCTAGTCTAAGACATCACCTCCTGCATGGAGACATCCTGGGGCGTACGTCCGGACGATGGACCAACTGCCACCATAAATCTGCCTTATTGCCGTGTTCTGAAGATGATCCACCGCCTCATGCAGGTTTCCGGTCACGATCCTTGATTGCAGTTGTAGACACGGTCATCGCTTAGCCCGTTGACTCTAACATCGGTAGATGACCCGGAATCTCCGTGGCGCTGTCAGAGTGGCGTATAGCACTATGAATAGTTCACGCTACGTACTGCTGTCGTGGATGAGAAAATACGGCGTCCCCTCCCTCAAACGATGACGTCGGAGATGTCCACGCTTGCCGCCCAACCTATCCGTCTCGACGAGATGCCCGTTAAATTGCCTGGCTTCGCGCCCTAGTGTGTATTGCTGCCAGCTGTCGAACTTGATTCGCGGAGTCTCCAGTTTCTTGTCGATAATTAGCTCTCCAACTCCGGGATACAGTCTTGTGATCGAAGTAGTGTCCCGACGAGCATTGAGTTGGACTGCAGTGCCTTGTGTGGTCGAGTGGTTACCATGAAGGAGAACCCGCCAAGCTGCCCCCGTCATGCACGGTAGACGCGTTGGAGTCGGACTGCAGAGCCTTGTTTGGTTGAGGGGTTGCCATACAGAAGAAACCCGCCACGCTCCACCTCAGGCACGATAGGTGCGGGCAACGATTTTGTGCTGTTTACCCTTGCGACGTTTGCGCTGGCGTGGGTTCGCTCGTTGCATTGGGCGACACGCTCGGCGTCGTTGTGGGTCGTTGATACGCGCTTCGACAACCACACGGCCTTGACACTGCCTTCTGCAGCGGGTGCCGATGGCTTATTCCTACGTTTGGGACACTCAGACTTGAGATGTCCAAGCCTTGAGGTGGTTGAGTTGTTGACAGTAAAACCACCGAATTTTGCTGTTGTTGATGGAGAAAGTGTGCTGAGCTGGCATACGAGCCGTTCTATTTCCCGCGATCCTGTGCTTGTCATTGTGCGACAGATCGTCGATATTGTCATATTAATAAATAGTTGTTTGCCTCGCCCTGCAGCATATTGTCCTCAAATCGTCCATCGGAGACCACCTCCCCGTTTTCACCGAGGCGAGCGCGTCGTAAAAAATTATCGATTGATAGTACGGAGGGAAACATAGCCGGAGTCTCGCCCCTGCTCCATACACGAATTAACAAGCGCTTTGTAACTTGCTCTGCGCGTATTTTCCGCGCAGCAGGCGTACTTCTCCTTACGCGCGTGCCACGCTACTTGCCTGCTCCCGACACGTCCTGCACCCCCCTCGTGGATTAGCACCAACTGCTTGGCCAATCCGGTGGTATCATACCTCTCTTGTGTTCATGTACCACGCTGAACGTAAACATAAACAACGCTTGGGCATTAAGTTGAAGACTGAACGACCCTTACATTGCCACCTAGAGTGGTACGTCGTATATAGGGATACACATAGGCTGTAAAACTTGTATGCATACGTCGTACCCCAGGGCGGTTTTACGTTTTACCTTCTTCTTGCATATTGCTAAACTGTGCTAAAAGCTCAAATCTTGAAATTCTTGATTGTGCGGGTGCGCTCATCAATCGCGTCCGCCGTCCAACAACGCACGGGCGACTCTCGAGGGATGAACAGTATTAATGCGGACTGTTGCATGGTAGGGCAGTGGGTCAGGGCAGTGGTGCAACAACAGCACGCGACACCCATCGCATCCGATGCATATCCCTAAGGGTCTTACAGCGACATGATATGGGCAGAGTGGATTATCGGTACGTAGTATTCATACGTACATAGTTTATGGGGCAAGCGTGCAACGCGTGCACTGCTGTCCTCATAGATACGATGCTTCAGGATCGCAGGTACAAGCTCAGCACACTCTGTGCACAACATACAGATTCCTATACAACATCAGCGCACTACTGTAGCACGCGAGCAAGTAGCATCGTGTTCAAATCGCGTGTTAGTACTTATCCCTACGACAACAAACATTATAGTTGAGTACGGAGTACCTGGCAGATCACACCGCGGTGCAGCGCCAGAACAGATACGTGTACCCAGAGAATATACCCGTACCTATGGGGGCAACGGACAACGTGCAACATAACTTGCATTCCCAGTCTCGGGCGTCAGCCTTTTTTTCCATCGCAGCTGCTAGTTTCCACCCGCTCTTCTCCATTAGCATGTGAAGTTGGCGCTCGCCTGTCTTGCCTCCTTGCTCCTTGTGCTGTCCTGCGTTGCGCTGCTGTTGTTTGCGTGGCCGTTGTTCGTTACACATATTTACATTTCTTGTTGTTGTTGGATTTTTCCAGGGTTTCCATTATATTCGGTAGACTTCTTACAGCGGGGACCACACGTCTTCATCACCAGAATTTGCTCCGTGCGCCGCTCGCGCTCACAAGAAGAAGTACCTGCCTTTTGCCTTGCCTGGCAGGATGACCTTCGCACACACCATGGATTCAAGCTGGCGACGCCGGCACGCTTCCTCCTGCAGCAGCAGCAAGAGAAAGGTGCCGTTCATTGGAGAAGATTATCTGTCCCGGGCAACACCTTTGAGCCACCATGACTACTACTCGACAAAAGGCGGCTGCACTCCCTTCGCGAGGGCTCCTCCGCCCCTTGCAGCTTCGCCCCTACCCATAGCAGCAGGCGACGCTGTCTCATCTTACTCGTCGGCCATCGATCAGAAGAGGAAGCCCTGGAAGGGAAGCTTCCCGCTGCACCATGTGAACGATCTCTCTCTTGAACGCGTTGGTAGCAGCGGCTCGGGGACAGCAGCAGCGGGCGCTTACGATGGTGTGTTTCCGGCGCATGGCGATGTTGGTTCCACCACCACGTTGTCGTCATCATCCTCTCGTGAGATGGGGGAGGAGGGAGGAGGCAAAACATTCGAATGGAGGGAGGGACTCGGCCAAGTTGCCCGGGTGTTAGCTCTCTCCATTTCTTCTCCGCAAAAGTGAGTTGGTCGTGGTGGTGGAATCCGCTAGGCCGCCTTTTCGACAGGCGCTCAAAGTTGAACAGCAGCAGCAGCAGCAGCAGCAGCAGTACGTAGCAGTGTAGTAGAAGACAAAAAGGTGTCGATTGTCGATACTACGATACGAAACGTTTGGCCCCAAATGTTCCATGTACGCAGCCAGGTTCCGACGTTCCGACATGCACGACGCGCGGAGCCTTTTGAACAGCAGCAGCAGCAACAGCAGCAACAGCAGCAATAGCAGCAGTACGAGTAGCAAGCAGCAGTACCAAACAGCAGTAAAGATGTACGAATATCCGTCGATTGTCGATGCGCGTGACCCAATTCAATGTTCTATGATACGCCGCCAGGTTCCAGCATGTGGGATGTGCAGGAGCTTTTACGTACATATAGCACTGTCCGGAAAAATAAGAACCATTTGAGTATTCCGAAACGTTCCTTCTGCCTTGCATATTCCTGGGTGTTCGTACAGCAGTAGAGTGATATCGTACCTGGCACTGGTACGTGCATCATACCTGGCACTGGTACGTGTATCGTACCAGGTGGGGTTTTTGGTTTTATTAATAGCAGTTAGTTTTCCACTCTGACAGATCGTTTAGATAATGATAATTCCCTGTAGATCTCCCAAAGCAAATATATTCCCCATCTTGTATGATCTGTATGATCTGTATGATCTGTATGATCTGTATGATATGTATGAACTGTATGATCTGTATGAACTGCAGCTCATGTTTCTGGGTGGGACCCGTGCAGTCTACATGATCTATGTATGATAGCACATGTTTCCTGGGTTGCATACGTACTATGCAGATCCTGCACCTCTCACAACGGCAGGCGAGGAACTAAATGATCTACAGCAGACAGATAGATAAGATAGATAGATAGATAGATAGATAGATAGATAGATCATGATCTGTCTGTCCGAGGTGTACAGTATCCCGGAACGTTCCTTACATTTACGGGTAGAGTGATATCATACCTGGTACGGTACGTACGTACCAGGTGCGGTTTTTGGTTTTAGCAGTACTCGTACTGGTTCGTGGCTTTACTCGTAGCCTTACACTCGTAGTGGTGGTACGTAAGCATCATCCCCAGCTGTCATGGCATCGTGAAACGTGTATACACCTCTGGCATACACCAGTGCCTGGTATTAATTGATGACTTTATGGCTGTGCTGGTACCTGGCATTAATTAATGTTGCCCTTGCATTCAGTCTCGTTAGTACCATGGTCTCTTCGTTATATACTGAGGAAGGGCACGGGGAAAGTCTGCATGTTTATGCATCGGCTCGATAGCTAATGGTAGAGTGCTCACCCAACTCAGTCACCTGCCGCCTCTGAGGTTGCAACCTCGTATATACCAGGTACAGCAGTGGGTACCCCGATTTAAGAGCGTTACAAGCCAAAAAAACGCTCTTAACTACAGCGCGCAAGCCCCCCGCTAGGGCCCCCCGGGAGGGCCCCCATAGGGCCCCCGGAGGGCCGCCGGAGACAATGCTCTGATCTGTAGTGGGCAATATCTAAGTTTTAGTATAGGCGGGACATGCCGATTTGACCGCTCTTCAATCCCGAATGCTCTTATCTTAGACACTCTCTCTTAAATCGGGGTACCCACTGCCGTACCCCTTTTGGTACCCCTCAGATTGGGGGCCTCCTCCTTCCTTTCGTACCTCGACGAGTTGCAGTGCGGTCTCAATCTCCTCCAGTTCCAGTTCCCCAGCTGAACTTCCTGCACACATTGGGCATCGTCATGTACCTTGTAGACGTCTCTTGCCCCATGCCATTACGGGGGGCCATACTCGTAGTAAATAGGGGACCAAATTTTGTTGGTAAAAATAGGGAAATATCTACCGGTAGGTTTTCGTCTCTACCGTAGGTTCTATTTACTATGGACCTCCGCATCACGATCGTAGTTCCTGCCGATGCCGTAGCCCCACACTGCGTGCTGTTTCAGCGCTCTCGCGAGGGTATTACATACTATTCGCTATCCTCACCGTGCCCCACCCAGCCTTCCTTGCCCCCCCCCCACCCACGGACCAGGGTGCCGTTTTTTTTTGTTATTTTTTTTTGGCCGTCACCAAAGCTGGCGGTCGAGTAGATCATTTGTGCGGGGTGGAGAACCTTTGTTCCGCACAAGGGGAATGGTCGTATCACGTAGTGTTAATATGGTAAGGCGTCCGCGAGGCAGTTACATAGTAAAACCCATTGCTGTCTCCGGAAGTGGCCACACCAGAAATTAAATTAACTCATTGAAGCTGTCGTCCATATGCAAGTCCGCCTCAGAGGCGGTTCTTAGCAGGATGCAGCTCACCCTCCATGCGACTCGCCCAATGCCTCACGGCGTTTCGCGCTTGGTGCAAGCAATGTCTGCCTGGTTGGTGAAAACCCAACGCGCTCCGTCCCGGCATTGTAGGGATGCGAGGGTCTATGGTCATATGACTACGGCCGTGCACAACATGAGTACACACCCCCCCGCTGACACCCCCCCCACCCACCGAAACGTTTGCTCCGCGCACACACGACAGCGTTACGGGAATGTTTGGCCACATGTAACGCCACAAGGCGCACCTATCGCCTGAACGCAAGATGGGGCATGCCTCATTACTTTCGCTAGGAAACTCGCGACCGGTGGATGTATTTGTAATGAGGCATGTTGTCAACTATATGTGCGCTGGTGGAAGGCATTCTTTTTTTTCTTTCGGAGATATAATGTAACGTTTTTTTTCCCGGAGATTTTGGTACGATGACGCGGGTTTCCGGTTTCACATTTTCTGCACGTAGGATTTCCGACTTCACGCAGCTAAAAAGTAATAAGGCACTCGTACCCTGTAAGGCATTCCCTATGAGGCACATGCCCTATAAGGCGTACCCTATAAGGCACGCCCTATAAGACATTCCCTATAAGGCACATGCCCTATAAGGCGCATGCCCTATAAGGCGCATGCCCTATAAGGCGCATGCCCTATAAGGCACATGCCCTATAAGGCACGCCCTATAAGGCATACCCTATAAGGATGCCTATAAGGCACATGCCCTATAAGGCATGCCCTATATTTTAGGCGGCCGTGTAAAGTAGCAACTCACCTTTCTCGTAATATTATCCCCACCGTGCCCCACCCTTATAAGGCACATGCCCTATAAGGCATGCCCTATATTTTAGGCGGCCGTGTAAAGTAGCAACTCGCCTTTCTCGTAATATTATCCCCACCGTGCCCCCCCCAACCGCCAACGTTTGCTCCGCGCACACACGACAATGTACATCCGACAACGTTACGACCATTCTTTTGGCGAGAAGGCGCAAGCTGCTGTGCGACCGCAAGGACCCCTTCGCGCACCTCTCTGCCCGGCGCTTAACCCTGACTGTCCTGAGGTCGGGGCTGGTGGTGGCTGCCCCTATGATGAACGAGGTCATCTTGGACTCCTTGGATGACATGGTGATTATACATTTTGCGTGCTGTGCTGACTGGAGTATTTTTTGTGTTTCAGCCCCTTCTTTGTATGCACGGCGTGGCGACGGGTAACTTTTTGTCATCTTTACCGCTTTGGGGGCTTGACTACTGTACTGGTTTGGTGTTTGCGAATAATTTGATCGGAACCAATTTGGTTGGGTTTCCTTTAGTCTGTTTCGTACGCATAAATGAACCCTACCCATGGAACCATCCTATGAGTGTTCCCAACCCCAATAATATTTTGGTTAAAAGTGACATTTTTGGCCATTTATTTTTTCTAATCTTTCTTGCGTCGGGTTATCTCTTTAGGAAGGTAAGGTTACACAGGTCGGGGTTGACGACAAGAAACCCAACGAAATTCGTTCGAACCAAATTCTTCGCAAACACCTTATCATACCCTTTTGATCGCCGAGTGACTGTTTTTGTTGTTGTTGTTGTTGTTGTTGTTTTGTGTTCGATGGTTGGTGATCACGGCGTTGATTGATGATCATTGGCTGATTAAATGATCGCTATTGGTTGATGACATTGGCCAATATGTAACGCACAGGACGATGACCAGGCACCTGGGGGCAGGTCCAACCGAGGTGGCCCCACCTCCAGCAGCAGTGGCACCCCGGGGTATCTGCTGGGAGACGGTGGCAATAGGGGCGGTGGAAGGGTGTACGTGGACAGTCAGGGACGGATTGTTCGATCCGAGGGGGGCGGGGCGGAGGGGGGGGGGGGGGACGACGACGACAAAGACTGGATGAAGGCCCTGGCGGAGTCCTTCAAGCTTTTCCCGTATTTGGTGAGGAGAAAAGTCACCTACGCTCTTGAGAAATTCTCGTTTTCTTATTCTTCTTTGTGTTTGTTTGTGTGTGTGCTTTTTTTTCTCGTGTGAGAGACGAGGGGTGGGGGGTAATCGGCGAGGGAGGCGGTCCTTCAGCCTTCGTCCTTGTTTTTGTCCCTACGCTTGTTCTTGTGCTTGTCCTCGCCCTTGCAAATATACACCACCTTGACTTTCCATTCCGGGGAATAAAGTCATTCAGGACCAAATACGCTTGGTAAAAATACTGGAAAATATCGGTTTTTGTCTATACGTGACGAGTCCTGATTTTGCTATGGTCCTGATTTGCTATGGTATATTTTATTTGTTCTTGTATTGTTTGACGGTACCCCCGATAGGATTAGCAAAAAGTTTCTTTGTAATAGATGGAAACAACTGCGGCTGTCGGAGGTGTCTCTAGTAGGAGTAGGGACGGTGCTCCGTCTCGAAAGGGATGCGTGGTCCATGGTCAAATGACCCAATGACTACGGCCATGCATGAAAATGAAGTACCCCCCCCGTCCCCGTCCCCTCCCGTCCTTGGCCTCCTCTGCGGCGTTGTCGTTCCAGACAACCCGAAGGGTTTTGCACAGCGTGATGACGGTATCGACACAGCGGTTGCTGGAGTGGCAGGCCGTCGTGCATTTGTCCACACATAAAGCGGACCGTCTCACCAAGGTAAAAAACTGTTGTGGTCGTGAAAATTCACTCTCTGGGACCACCGAAACAATAATCACGAGGCGTTTCGCCTTTTCTTGTTGTTAAAAGTTTGCCGTGCTTTTTTTACCCAGATCTCCAAAAGGATCTAAATAAAATAAAATAAAAATATTCGTGTTGCATGAGCACTCATTGTGAGTAATTAAAACCGCCCGATAATGGAACGCTTATGGGTGTGGGGGGGTAGCCCCTGGGGTGGATGCAGCTGTGCGCTACCGCCTGTTGCCTTTTCTGCCTCTTTTGGTTTTCACCTTTTCTGGCTCTTTAGCAGTTTCCGTTTAGTCGGGAGGGGGGGGAGGTATCGACGGGCATGGAATAACGGTTCAAACTCAGGATACAGAATTTTTGCATGTGTCCACTATAGATGGTGGAGTCCCTGCGTCGTTTTTTTTCTTCCATCAAGCCAAGACCCTCACTTGCCCTTTTTTGGAGCAAGTGTTGCCCGGGCCAAACGGAGCGGCAAAATAAGAAATTCGAAACCCCCTCACCGTTATCTTACCTGGCGCGTGCTGCGATAGAGGTAGAGGTATACCTTTTTTTGGCTGAAAACGTTTTTTTTAATGACGGGACTCCTTGACCCTAAATCGTCGAAATTTCATCCTTGTGTCAGGGGCGGCCAGAAAAAAGAGAAAACGACAAACCACACCCCCAGAGGTCGGAATAGAAAACCGTTGCAACCGTTGTGATCACATGATGAAATAAGAAAATGGAAACAAAAATACATCCTTATTTTCATTTTTTTCACTTGGTTTTAGTAACCCCTCCCCCCCCCTAACGAACAAAAAATTCTGTGAGATGTCGAAAAAAACAAATTCGACCACCCATCGGTGTTGATGTTTTTTTTTCATTTTTGTCACGCAGACTATTCATCGGGCTACACCTTTTTTTCTTTTTTTATTTCCCCTCCAAAATCAGTTTTTTTAGGGTGAAGGACAATACGTAAAGAGCTCCTGAAATTATGACTCCCCTCATCACACGTTCATCACAGCACGCGTTACATCTTCTCCCCCCCCCCCAGAGGAGGAGATGAGAAAAATGGACGAGTGTGACATGGAGCAGTTTGGTACACTAAATAGCAGCGAGAAAACGATCGCTATCTTAGGAGATAGATGGTGGCCACATGCGGCGAAACAGGAAGGGGATAAGATTAGCAAAAAAAATATTTGTAATATATGGAAACAACGTAATGAGCGCCCAAGTGTTGGAGGTGTCTCTATTAGGAGTAGGAACGGTGCTCCGTCTCGAAAGGGATGCGTGGTCAATGGTCAAATGACTGAGGCAAGCAACAAAATGAGTACGCTCCCCCCCCCCCGCGTTCGTCTCGAAAGGGATGCGTGGTCAATGGTCAAATGACTAAGGCAAGCAAATAAATGAGTACCCCCCCCGCTTCGTCTCGAAAGGGATGCGTGGTCAATGGTCAAATGACTAAGGCAAGCAACTAATGAGTACCCCCCCCACCCCCCACCCCTCTTCCCACTCCTGCATTGCGCTATCCTGGCCCCCAAGTCTGTCCGCTCAAAACGAAATCGATTGTTTTTGGTCGGCGTAGAACATCTCTCTGTCGGCCTTGCGGAAGACGAAGAGAATGCCCCTAGGGATGGCGGCTGCTAAGATGTCCCTCACCGCCGGAAAGGCGCTGTTCTTCCAGAACCTGGCGCTGTTCATCGTGGACGAGGTTTTCCTGGCCGTGCGGTTGGCCTTGGAAGAGAGGTGATGATGAGCCATGAGCCCCCGGCTGGGTAAAATTATGTGATTCGTCGTTAGTGGGCCCGTCTGTTTTGTTGTTTGTTGTTTTCATGTTTTAAGTCGTCGCCAAAAATCTAGTCTGTGGTCACAGGACAGGCCCCGAAAGACCTATAGAGTGGAAAAGTACTTTAGGGAAAAATGCGAAGTATTATATGAGCTACGGTACTGCTGTTGATAGTGAATACCGGGTACATACACGAGTGCTTTGATCGGATAGACAGACGGCACGAGATATTTAATCGGATAGACAGACGAGCAGATATGCAGGCAGGCACACAGACAGACATATGTTGTTTTTTTCAGAGCCTGACCTTGGTTCATCGAGGACGAGATTTTCCTGACCGTACGGTGGTTGGCTTATTAGGGAGGAGAGATGGTGGCCACAAGCCACAAGCCGCCACTGACAATAGCCGTTGTAGGGACCGTCTGTTGTTCGAGCTACTGCTGTCAATATTGAGTGATGTTCATATAGTTGAAGTGATTTGATCGGACAGGCAGACAGACAGGCATGTTTTTTCAGACGCTGGTATGGTGTTGGTTCATCATTGACGAGGGGTTTCTCACCGTGAGGTTGGCCTTGGACGAGAGGTGATCATTGGCATTGAGTTGCCGCTGCGTAACGCTTCGTAACCGTTACTGGGACCGCCACCTGCTTTTTTAGCTTCAACCTGTTAAGTGTTGAATATTCTAAAGACGTTTTCAATCTGTCTGTCTGTCTGTCTGCCTGCCTGCCTGCCTGCCTGCCTGCCTGTCTGTCTGTCTGTCTGTCTGTCTGTCTGTCTGTCTGTCTTGTCTGTTCCTCTGGGTGTTGAAACAAACAAAAACAATAAATCGCAGAAAGCGGAGGAAAAACAACCCCTACGCGTGCACAGACTGGACGGCGATCCTGCGAGAGATGAGGAGCAAGACGGCTGGCAATGCTACGGTGCGGTGCGGTGCGGTGCGGTTCGCGCAAAATGCACAGGGTATTGGATGGATAGAGGCATGTTTTTATGGGCATTTCGCATAGGCGCCAGTCCCTCAGCTGGCTAATTGGCTCGCTGCCTCTCTACCTCTCTGACTCATATAGGGCAACCTCGCTGATCGAACACATACACGCTTCTCCGCCGTCTGTTCACTCGAACCGCTTCATGTTTTTTTGCGATTTACGGCGTCAGTTTCCCGATGTGGTTAAACGGTTTTTATCTCTGTCTATTTGCTTTCACCCGTTGACCAAACGATGACCGCTGCCGCCACTATTAGCCATAAAGTGCAACTTGGCTTATGTCATACCTGTTTTTTTTTCGTATTCGAGCGCTCTGTAAAACGTCAGTCTGATCCCGTCCCCTCACCCCCCCCCGTCCCATAACGCTTCCGTGCAGTTTGCCTTGTGTATTTGGGCGGCAGGGACGGTTGGCACCATGGTTGGGACTCTCGTGCACCCGAAGCGAGGACCGGAGCTCATGTCGTTGGTGGCAGAAATGGGGGCGTCGACGCTTCTGACCTGAACTGACTTGAAGCTTGCCCCGACCTGATAGGCTATGATATGTCATGTATACCTTTTCGTGTGTCCACGACTACCTAATGGTGATGTACCTAGTGCTATTATACACGAAGGTAGTGCAAGATTTTGTGCGCGCAGTTTTCTGGTTGGTCTTTATTTTTTGGAGTGTTCTGATTGGTCTATTTTATTTGAGGAGTTTTCTAATCGGTCTACTTTTTTAAGTAGTTTTCTGATTGGTCTATTTTTTAAAGGAATTTTCTGATTTGTCTACTTTTCAAGGAGTTTTCTCATTGGTTTATCTTCTTTTAGAAGTTTTCTGATTGGTCTACTTTTGAAGGAGTTCTCTGATTGGCCTACTTTTTGTAAGGAGTTTTCTGAGTGGTCTACTTTTTTAAATGGAGTTTTCTAATTGGTCGATTTCTTCAAGGAGTTTCTGATTTGTCTATACTTCTTGTCAGGACTTTTCTGATTGGTTTACTTTTAAGGACTCTTCTAGTTGGTCGTTTGCTCTTAGGAGTTTTCTGCTACTCGTAGATGGGAAACCCCTGGACTACTCGTGGTGCGTGGAGGAAGTTACAGCAGCCGCCTCCACTCTTAGCTACCTGGTATTTACTTACGTACACAGTACCAGTTTATAAGTAGACGGAGAGAGGTCATACAAGTCTGGGCGGAGATATAAAGACCGTTTACATATTAATATCAATATCGATCGGTCCTTATATGTACGGACAGAGGGGTAAGGCGATATGAGGTGACGGACGGGAAGAATTTTGTTGGCCAACTTTTTTTTTCCCCTTGTTTTTGTTTTGCAGTTTTGTCCCATCAACGATGACGACGACGACGGTGAAGACACTACCGACGGCGAACGACAATCATACCAACGGAGAACGACAATAATACCGACGACGATAAAGCCAACGACGGCAAATTGGAGAGGTTTTTCTTCCCGAGGTCGCAATTTTTGGACGTTTCGAGGTGTTGATTATTAAAAGTGCCAGCTCTCAACTATCAAATGGTGCGAAAGAAGCGCGTGGTGAAAGGGCAGCCGGTTTCGCGATAAAAACGGCCGAACAAAAAACGATGTGTAGACGCCAATATTATGTATCACGTGACGCCATAATTCTGGGAAGTTTGGATATTCTATTTTTTTAAGAATGAAGGTTCTCAACTATGACAAGGCGTGAAGCGCGCACTGAAAGGGAACCACGTTTCGCGAACGATATAGGTGAGAAAATATTTTTTTACTACGGCGAGGGCGACGACAACGACCCCAATTCGATGTCGTCTTTTTTGTTTTTCTTTCCATCCCATCTGAGTCATGTTTGCACTACAGCAGTGAAGTACCAGGTATTACTTTTCCCAGTTACCCCCCTTTCGTAACTCAGATATAGACGTAGTCACGTAGCAGGCACTCCTCTCCCCTCCCAACTGCGTCGGCGCATCCCTTCGTTTTTGGAACTTCGCAGGGGAAGGTTGTCGGACAAATAACGCCGATTACAGCATTGGCACCATGTTTTCTGTCGTACTGTAGCCCATACGAATACCACAGCAGTAGTGGTCCCGCTATAGCGCCGGTTGAGTAACGCCGGCTGCCCCCAAGTATAGCGCCGGTGAATTCGCTTGGCACAGTTTTCCGTTTCCATACTAAAACCTATATATTCCCCTATCCGGATTTGTTTCCCCCCCTACAAATAGACACTCCCTGAATTCTACAGCCTCAGATTGTGTCCCCCTCATACGGGATGTACATCCTGCATGAGGACATAAAACCTTTAAGTACCCGCGATCGAAGTATCACACTCAGCTATTAATACGTAGCAGGTAGCAAATATGAGTTTCGACGAAATCCTCTTATCTCACAGCTGTTTTTTTTTTTTTTTTTTTTAAACTATTCCCCTATCCGGAGTAGCGCCGCTTACCGCTATAACGCCGCTTTTTCCCGCTAGCACACACCGGCTGTATAGAGGGACCACTACTATCACACGTGTTACGAGAAAACACCCCCATGGGATGACCTTCAGAGCCGATTTCCTCCAAAACATTGCTTAAGAGGGGCGCACACACACAACCAAAATTACAGCTCAGGAAATATCTCGTCGAGCTCTTTCCATAAACAAACGCGTCGCTCTGCGTTTTTTTTTTTTTTTTTTGTTTCTCCCCATCCCATTCATTGTCTCCGCCCTTCTTTTTTTCCTCCCCTCCTAAGTCGATCGTCGATCGTCGTAAGTCGTATCCTATGGGGGTCACGTAGGCTCCTCTCCCCCCTCCCCACTACGGTACGTGCCTTGCATTTTTATCGCGNAGTCCTTCAAGCTTTTCCCGTATTTGGTGAGGAGAAAAGTCACCTACGCTCTTGAGAAATTCTCGTTTTCTTATTCTTCTTTGTGTTTGTTTGTGTGTGTGCTTTTTTTTCTCGTGTGAGAGACGAGGGGTGGGGGGTAATCGGCGAGGGAGGCGGTCCTTCAGCCTTCGTCCTTGTTTTTGTCCCTACGCTTGTTCTTGTGCTTGTCCTCGCCCTTGCAAATATACACCACCTTGACTTTCCATTCCGGGGAATAAAGTCATTCAGGACCAAATACGCTTGGTAAAAATACTGGAAAATATCGGTTTTTGTCTATACGTGACGAGTCCTGATTTTGCTATGGTCCTGATTTGCTATGGTATATTTTATTTGTTCTTGTATTGTTTGACGGTACCCCCGATAGGATTAGCAAAAAGTTTCTTTGTAATAGATGGAAACAACTGCGGCTGTCGGAGGTGTCTCTAGTAGGAGTAGGGACGGTGCTCCGTCTCGAAAGGGATGCGTGGTCCATGGTCAAATGACCCAATGACTACGGCCATGCATGAAAATGAAGTACCCCCCCCGTCCCCGTCCCCTCCCGTCCTTGGCCTCCTCTGCGGCGTTGTCGTTCCAGACAACCCGAAGGGTTTTGCACAGCGTGATGACGGTATCGACACAGCGGTTGCTGGAGTGGCAGGCCGTCGTGCATTTGTCCACACATAAAGCGGACCGTCTCACCAAGGTAAAAAACTGTTGTGGTCGTGAAAATTCACTCTCTGGGACCACCGAAACAATAATCACGAGGCGTTTCGCCTTTTCTTGTTGTTAAAAGTTTGCCGTGCTTTTTTTACCCAGATCTCCAAAAGGATCTAAATAAAATAAAATAAAAATATTCGTGTTGCATGAGCACTCATTGTGAGTAATTAAAACCGCCCGATAATGGAACGCTTATGGGTGTGGGGGGGTAGCCCCTGGGGTGGATGCAGCTGTGCGCTACCGCCTGTTGCCTTTTCTGCCTCTTTTGGTTTTCACCTTTTCTGGCTCTTTAGCAGTTTCCGTTTAGTCGGGAGGGGGGGGAGGTATCGACGGGCATGGAATAACGGTTCAAACTCAGGATACAGAAGTTTTGCATGTGTCCACTATAGATGGTGGAGTCCCTGCGTCGTTTTTTTTATTCCATCAAGCCAAGACCCTCACTTGCCCTTTTTTGGAGCAAGTGTTGCCCGGGCCAAACGGAGCGGCAAAATAAGAAATTCGAAACCCCCTCACCGTTATCTTACCTGGCGCGTGCTGCGATAGAGGTAGAGGTATACCTTTTTTTGGCTGAAAACGTTTTTTTTAATGACGGGACTCCTTGACCCTAAATCGTCGAAATTTCATCCTTGTGTCAGGGGCGGTCAGAAAAAAAGAGAAAACGACATACCACAGCCCCAGAGGTCGGAAAAGAAAACCGTTGCAACCGTTGTGATCACACGATGAAATAAGAAAATGGAAAAAAAAAATTATCCTTATTTTCATTTTTTTCACTTGGTTTTAGTAACCCCCCCCCCCTAACAAACAAAAAATTCTGTGAGATGTCGAAAAAAACAAATTCGACCACCCATCGGTGTTGATGTTTTTTTTTCATTTTTGTCACGCAGACTATTCATCGGGCTACACCTTTTTTTCTTTTTTTATTTCCCCTCCAAAATCAGTTTTTTTAGGGTGAAGGACAATACGTAAAGAGCTCCTGAAATTATGACTCCCCTCATCACACGTTCATCACAGCACGCGTTACATCTTCTCCCCCCCCCCCAGAGGAGGAGATGAGAAAAATGGACGAGTGTGACATGGAGCAGTTTGGTACACTAAATAGCAGCGAGAAAACGATCGCTATCTTAGGAGATAGATGGTGGCCACAGGCGGCGAAACAGGAAGGGGATAAGATTAGCAAAAAAAATATTTGTAATATATGGAAACAACGTAATGAGCGCCCAAGTGTTGGAGGTGTCTCTATTAGGAGTAGGAACGGTGCTCCGTCTCGAAAGGGATGCGTGGTCCATGGTCAAATGACCCAATGACTACGGCACATGCATGAAAATGAAGTACCCCCCCCGCGTTCGTCTCGAAAGGGATGCGTGGTCAATGGTCAAATGACTAAGGCAAGCAAATAAATGAGTACCCCCCCCGCTTCGTCTCGAAAGGGATGCGTGGTCAATGGTCAAATGACTAAGGCAAGCAACTAATGAGTACCCCCCCCACCCCCCACCCCTCTTCCCACTCCTGCATTGCGCTTTCTGGCCCCATCTGGTCCGCTCAAACGAAATCGATTGTTTTTGGTCGGCGTAGAACATCTCTCTGTCGGCCTTGCGGAAGACGAAGAGAATGCCCCTAGGGATGGCGGCTGCTAAGATGTCCCTCACCGCCGGAAAGGCGCTGTTCTTCCAGAACCTGGCGCTGTTCATCGTGGACGAGGTTTTCCTGGCCGTGCGGTTGGCCTTGGAAGAGAGGTGATGATGAGCCATGAGCCCCCGGCTGGGTAAAATTATGTGATTCGTCGTTAGTGGGCCCGTCTGTTTTGTTGTTTGTTGTTTTCATGTTTTAAGTCGTCGCCAAAAATCTAGTCTGTGGTCACAAGACAGGCCCCGAAAGACCTATAGAGTGGAAAAGTACTTTAGGGAAAAATGCGAAGTATTATATGAGCTACGGTACTGCTGTTGATAGTGAATACCGGGTACATACACGAGTGCTTTGATCGGATAGACAGACGGCACGAGATATTTAATCGGATAGACAGACGAGCAGATATGCAGGCAGGCACACAGACAGACATATGTTGTTTTTTTCAGAGCCTGACCTTGGTTCATCGAGGACGAGATTTTCCTGACCGTACGGTGGTTGGCTTATTAGGGAGGAGAGATGGTGGCCACAAGCCACAAGCCGCCACTGACAATAGCCGTTGTAGGGACCGTCTGTTGTTCGAGCTACTGCTGTCAATATTGAGTGATGTTCATATAGTTGAAGTGATTTGATCGGACAGGCAGACAGACAGGCATGTTTTTTCAGACGCTGGTATGGTGTTGGTTCATCATTGACGAGGGGTTTCTCACCGTGAGGTTGGCCTTGGACGAGAGGTGATCATTGGCATTGAGTTGCCGCTGCGTAACGCTTCGTAACCGTTACTGGGACCGCCACCTGCTTTTTTAGCTTCAACCTGTTAAGTGTTGAATATTCTAAAGACGTTTTCAATCTGTCTGTCTGTCTGTCTGCCTGCCTGCCTGCCTGCCTGCCTGCCTGTCTGTCTGTCTGTCTGTCTGTCTGTCTGTCTGTCTGTCTTGTCTGTTCCTCTGGGTGTTGAAACAAACAAAAACAATAAATCGCAGAAAGCGGAGGAAAAACAACCCCTACGCGTGCACAGACTGGACGGCGATCCTGCGAGAGATGAGGAGCAAGACGGCTGGCAATGCTACGGTGCGGTGCGGTGCGGTGCGGTTCGCGCAAAATGCACAGGGTATTGGATGGATAGAGGCATGTTTTTATGGGCATTTCGCATAGGCGCCAGTCCCTCAGCTGGCTAATTGGCTCGCTGCCTCTCTACCTCTCTGACTCATATAGGGCAACCTCGCTGATCGAACACATACACGCTTCTCCGCCGTCTGTTCACTCGAACCGCTTCATGTTTTTTTGCGATTTACGGCGTCAGTTTCCCGATGTGGTTAAACGGTTTTTATCTCTGTCTATTTGCTTTCACCCGTTGACCAAACGATGACCGCTGCCGCCACTATTAGCCATAAAGTGCAACTTGGCTTATGTCATACCTGTTTTTTTTTCGTATTCGAGCGCTCTGTAAAACGTCAGTCTGATCCCGTCCCCTCACCCCCCCCCGTCCCATAACGCTTCCGTGCAGTTTGCCTTGTGTATTTGGGCGGCAGGGACGGTTGGCACCATGGTTGGGACTCTCGTGCACCCGAAGCGAGGACCGGAGCTCATGTCGTTGGTGGCAGAAATGGGGGCGTCGACGCTTCTGACCTGAACTGACTTGAAGCTTGCCCCGACCTGATAGGCTATGATATGTCATGTATACCTTTTCGTGTGTCCACGACTACCTAATGGTGATGTACCTAGTGCTATTATACACGAAGGTAGTGCAAGATTTTGTGCGCGCAGTTTTCTGGTTGGTCTTTATTTTTTGGAGTGTTCTGATTGGTCTATTTTATTTGAGGAGTTTTCTAATCGGTCTACTTTTTTAAGTAGTTTTCTGATTGGTCTATTTTTTAAAGGAATTTTCTGATTTGTCTACTTTTCAAGGAGTTTTCTCATTGGTTTATCTTCTTTTAGAAGTTTTCTGATTGGTCTACTTTTGAAGGAGTTCTCTGATTGGCCTACTTTTTGTAAGGAGTTTTCTGAGTGGTCTACTTTTTTAAATGGAGTTTTCTAATTGGTCGATTTCTTCAAGGAGTTTCTGATTTGTCTATACTTCTTGTCAGGACTTTTCTGATTGGTTTACTTTTAAGGACTCTTCTAGTTGGTCGTTTGCTCTTAGGAGTTTTCTGCTACTCGTAGATGGGAAACCCCTGGACTACTCGTGGTGCGTGGAGGAAGTTACAGCAGCCGCCTCCACTCTTAGCTACCTGGTATTTACTTACGTACACAGTACCAGTTTATAAGTAGACGGAGAGAGGTCATACAAGTCTGGGCGGAGATATAAAGACCGTTTACATATTAATATCAATATCGATCGGTCCTTATATGTACGGACAGAGGGGTAAGGCGATATGAGGTGACGGACGGGAAGAATTTTGTTGGCCAACTTTTTTTTTCCCCTTGTTTTTGTTTTGCAGTTTTGTCCCATCAACGATGACGACGACGACGGTGAAGACACTACCGACGGCGAACGACAATCATACCAACGGAGAACGACAATAATACCGACGACGATAAAGCCAACGACGGCAAATTGGAGAGGTTTTTCTTCCCGAGGTCGCAATTTTTGGACGTTTCGAGGTGTTGATTATTAAAAGTGCCAGCTCTCAACTATCAAATGGTGCGAAAGAAGCGCGTGGTGAAAGGGCAGCCGGTTTCGCGATAAAAACGGCCGAACAAAAAACGATGTGTAGACGCCAATATTATGTATCACGTGACGCCATAATTCTGGGAAGTTTGGATATTCTATTTTTTTAAGAATGAAGGTTCTCAACTATGACAAGGCGTGAAGCGCGCACTGAAAGGGAACCACGTTTCGCGAACGATATAGGTGAGAAAATATTTTTTTACTACGGCGAGGGCGACGACAACGACCCCAATTCGATGTCGTCTTTTTTGTTTTTCTTTCCATCCCATCTGAGTCATGTTTGCACTACAGCAGTGAAGTACCAGGTATTACTTTTCCCAGTTACCCCCCTTTCGTAACTCAGATATAGACGTAGTCACGTAGCAGGCACTCCTCTCCCCTCCCAACTGCGTCGGCGCATCCCTTCGTTTTTGGAACTTCGCAGGGGAAGGTTGTCGGACAAATAACGCCGATTACAGCATTGGCACCATGTTTTCTGTCGTACTGTAGCCCATACGAATACCACAGCAGTAGTGGTCCCTCTATAGCGCCGGTTGAGTAACGCCGGCTGCCCCTAAGTATAGCGCCGGTGAATTCGCTTGGCACAGTTTTCCGTTTCCATACTAAAACCTATATATTCCCCTATCCGGATTTGTTTCCCCCCCTACAAATAGACACTCCCTGAATTCTACAGCCTCAGATTGTGTCCCCCTCATACGGGATGTACATCCTGCATGAGGACATAAAACCTTTAAGTACCCGCGATCGAAGTATCACACTCAGCTATTAATACGTAGCAGGTAGCAAATATGAGTTTCGACGAAATCCTCTATCTCACAGCTGTTTTTTTTTTTTTTTTTTTTTAACTATTCCCCTATCCGGAGTAGCGCCGCTTACCGCTATAACGCCGCTTTTTCCCGCTAGCACACACCGGCTGTATAGAGGGACCACTACTATCACACGTGTTACGAGAAAACACCCCCATGGGATGACCTTCAGAGCCGATTTCCTCCAAAACATTGCTTAAGAGGGGCGCACACACACAACCAAAATTACAGCTCAGGAAATATCTCGTCGAGCTCTTTCCATAAACAAACGCGTCGCTCTGCGTTTTTTTTTTTTTTTTTTGTTTCTCCCCATCCCATTCATTGTCTCCGCCCTTCTTTTTTTCCTCCCCTCCTAAGTCGATCGTCGATCGTCGTAAGTCGTATCCTATGGGGGTCACGTAGGCTCCTCTCCCCCCTCCCCACTACGGTACGTGCCTTGCATTTTTATCGCGGAAGATTTCAGCACTTTCTTGTCTCTGGTTGACTCGCGTCGAATTGCACTCTCTCCGTTGTCGAGAAATTCAGGTTTCAATTTTATCGTACTAGAGGCTGAGTAATTTCAAGTGCAATACGGTAGGTAGTCAAAAACAAAAGCAGCAAAGCTATTGTCGGCGGCACCACTATGTACGAAGTATTGTTGCTCTTATGTAGTCACATGTCATTTTCACTCTCTTTGGAGTTCATTTTCGGCCGTGACCTGTCAGGCACTCTCCTCCGAAATGCTGCTTACTTTTCTGCCGTATTCTCATTTCAATTCATCATTTAACCCCTTAAGAACTGTTCCCACGTAGCTGGGGACAAATTACTTGGAATTAGTGTCGGATGACTTTTTTCAGTTCTGAGTGGGTTAAGCTCGTTTTCGTTTTCGGCTGTCATGGGGTATCTATGGAGAAACAAATCAAAAGTTGCTCGTATAAGATCCGAAAATTTGCACACATTTTTCTCAGAAAAAAGGTTTGGTGCATCATGTGCTAATACAAACGGGTATACTTCGTATATACGAACGTTTTTTCATTTTTTTTATTTTCTCGTGGAAGTTTATTTTCGGCCGACCGTTATCAAAACCCCGAAAAAGCATTTCCCCCCCGTCGCCCACACCCGCCAGGCAGGCATAACACCACGCGACGCGAAGCAGAGAGCCCGGCCGGGTTACGAGCTAGCTCCTGGCGACAGCAACAACAAACACGCGGTGGAGTTTGCCAAGGCGGGTCTCGTTTAGCGCCGTCGTGAGACAAACCGCTTAACGTCGCGTCGAAAACCCGAGCTCGAACCCCCCGCAAAACAACGAGCTGCTGGCGTACTCCCTTCAAGCTTTAAGAGTACCGCAGCCTTCTCTCCCTCCCTCCCCCCCGTCATAAGCAGCAAGCGCGTTGCATGTCTCGTCGGCTTTTCACATCATGTGTTTTCAGCAACAAAATAAGCGATTCCGGAACCCCGAATAAGTTCTCTCCGTCGCAAGGTACCACTACTCGTATATACGTAGTTTCCATTTCGAATGTACGCACTGTAGTTTCCACCATTTTCCGCAATGCTTTTGTTGTGTATGCAAAAAAACACGCCCCTGGAAACCCACACGACGTGCTCTCCATATGACTATTTCGTTCTTCGTATCGTCAGTGCGTACGACTATTTCGTCTTCCACACGTCACACTCACGCAATAAGCAAAAACGGGTTTCCACGTTTCTGTCTGCAGCGTTTTCGATCGTGTGTCTGATGAACCGAAATAAACTTTATCCGACATTCCATGGGAGGGTAGACGGGCAACACGCCCCCGGCGCCTCCTACGTATATCCGTACGAGCTGCTGTTGCTGCTGCTCTGCTGCTGGCTTGCACCGAAGGCGCGCCGGGATGAAAAAAAACGCCTCCAGGAACTCCTAGAGGTACAAACCCTCCGGTACGTTGCCCTTTTTGCGGTACAAGGCCTTCTCCTTGGCCTTCGTAAAGTCGTCCATCGTCACCTGCAAAAAGACACACACACGAAGGAGTCAAGGACGGAAAAACACAAGAAAAAAAGCAAAACAATAAGCCACGCCGTTTATTCATCTGTCTGGGAAACGACGAGACCGCAGAGAGGTTACACCCCTCCCCCAATCGACACTGCTGTCACCCATATGCAAAAAAGTTCACCTCACAAACGGTTCTTAGGAAATGCCGCTGACCCTACATGCGACTCGCCGAGCACCTTACGGCGTTTCGCGCTTGGTACAAGAAACGCCTGATTGGTCGGTGAAAACCCGACGTGCTCCGTCCCGGCATTGTAGGGATGCGAAGGTCTATTTTCGACTACGGCCATGCATGACATGGACGTTCGCACGACCGTAGCATGCGTCAGTAGTCAGTAGTTTGTAGCACACACCTTCATCCGACGTTCTCGCAGTGCCAAGAGTCCCGACTCCGTGCAGATGGCCTTGATGTCCGCCCCGGACAGCTCGTCCTTAGCCATGATGAACACCTCCAGGTCTACATCGTCCGCCAATGTCATGCGCCCCTGTTATATTTGGGGGGGAAAAAAAAAACAGAAACAACAAACGAAGCCGTGATATCGAAACTTTTCATCACAATTCATATTTGCAAGTTGTGTGGGACACTTCGATCGCGCGTGCTATATACAGAGGGTGTGCAGGCTTATATGTATATACTTCGTATATGTACGATATATATACTTCGTATATATACCAGCAGGTTTTAAAGTGGTCTGCAAATATAGATAATAGCGCGCACGCATGAAAACGAGGAAAAAAATGGGGCGAAAAATGAAAACTAGCAAAAACAAATAAACTTATTTATAGCCATGATGGACACCTCCATACTCCTGTCTATCTACATCGTCACCCAATTTCACGCTTCGCGCACGCACAAAACGAACGACTAGTGGGGAGGGGTTAAAAGATACCTCGTACAAACCAGAAACAAGGAAAAAAGGGAATGAGAAAATTGAAAAAGCAACAATTAATAGTAACGTCTCGCAGCGCATCGCCCTTTGTCTGTGCAAACCGTTCCGGTTCGACAGCGAGCTGTTTAGCCGGCGAGTATTTATTTTTTTATTTTGCGTTTCCTTTTGCGTGTTGTTGGTATTAATAGTTGCTTATGTAAATACCTACTGCTGTTGTAGAGTATCAATAGTTAGCTGTTGTACTTGCAGTGTACTAGTAGTATTTTGTAGCAGGAGCAGTAGTCGTTGTTTTGGTTGTGGCTGCTGCTGCTGCCGTTGAAATACAGGGGTTTGACAGTTTTATTGATGAAATATTACTATATTTTTTGCATCGTACTTTGTATACTACAGTAGTAATATACTTCATAAGAAATACAATTTGCGAGACCATTATCGCGTCCCAAGCGTTCAACAAAAACAAAAAAACTCACCGTGTGGATGCTGAAGATCCGACGCTTGGTCTTGATGTCTGGCAGAGGGAACTCAATCTTGCGGTCGATTCGACCGGGCCGGATAAGCGCGGGGTCGAGCGATTCGATCTTGTTCGTCGCCATGATCACCTGTGATCCGTTGCCAAAACATATTTTTTTGCGGCGGAATCGGCACAAAAGGGACTTAAACGGTGGCCAAACGCCTACCCAATTATATACGAAACCCATACGGTACACGTCATATAGTGGTACGAACGTACGTAGCGTCGTTTTGTCCTGCTCGCGTGGTATCGTGTTTCGGCGTTGTGCAGCTCCTCCCAATAGCTGGAAAAAAACGTCATGAGCGTCCAAATGCGGGAGGTGTCTGTAGTAGGAGTAGGAACGGTACTCCGTCTCGAAAGAGATGCGTGGTCAACGGTCAAATGACCAAGGCAAGCAACAAATGAGTACGCTCCGCCCCGCCCCCTCCCACCGACCCACACCCACCCAGATCCACCCATCCATCCACCCACCTTGACATCCCCCCGCTCGTCAAACCCATCCAGCTGATTGAGGAGCTCGAGCATGGTGCGCTGAATCTCGCGCGTCCCGCCCGAGTTGGAGTCGTAACGCTTGGAGCCCACTGCGTCGATTTCGTCGATGAAGACCAGAGTGGGCGACATTTCGTCCGCCACTCGGAACAGCTCGCGGACTAGCTTGGGCCCGTCTCCGAGGTACCTGGGGCAAGCGTGCAATCAATCACGCAATCGTTCAATCAATCAATCAATCAACCAATCAATAAATCGATCTATCAGTCAACCAATCAATCAACTTCAACCAAGCCACCAATCAATTTCAATCAAGCGATCAACCAGGCAATCAATTGGGCAATCATTTGGGCAATCCATCAATCAAAAACAAGCAAACAATCAGGCAACTTCAATCAATCCCAATCAGTCAACCAATCAGTCAACCAACCAATCAACCAACCTATCAACTGGGCCCATCTCCGACATCATCTTCACAAGCCGCATCTGCTATTGATAGATTAATAGTGTTGGATATCCATATCGGATATCGATTTTTCGATACGATACTGATACAACAAAAAAAAACGATAAGTACGATTTCGATATTTGATAAATCGAACCTTTCGTTCAGTATCTGCACAAATAACACCGGGCGTATTCGATACACGACATATCGAAAGTTCGATATTCGATATATCGAAAGTTCGATATTCGATTTATCAAAAGTTCAATATTTCGATATTCGATATATCGTAAATTTCGATGTCGAAAAAACATTATATATCGAAACTCCCGGTACGATATCCAACACTATCAACACTATCAATAGTATCTACCCTCACGAAGGACATATTAGTGATAACACCAGGGTCAACAGGAACACTTCACAAAAAAACACAAAAACGGTCCGCCTACTACTCGTATGAATCTCACTTTTGGATCAGCTCCGAGCCGACGACACGCAAGAAGGTCGCGCTCGTCTGATTGGCCACAGCCTTCGCCAGAAGCGTCTTTCCCGTCCCAGGCTCCCCGTACAGAATAACGCCTGCCATGAAAAAACCCCAGCAGAAAAAAACGTCGTGACACACGAAATGAGCCGCCGCGATACGCAATGAGCTGTTGGTAAATGCCATGAGCTGTCGGAAACAGCAATGAGCTGTTGGAAAATGAAATGAGCCGCCGCAATGTTAAATGGGCTGCCAGGAAATGCAATGAGCTGTTCGAATTTGCGATTGGCCGCCGCGATACGCAATGAGCTGCCCGGAAGATGCAATGAGCTGTCAAGGATCTGTCGGAAAGGCAATGAGCTGTCCGAAAAAGCAATTTAGCTGCAGGAAAATGAGATGACACGTCGAAACAAAAAATGCCTGCTGTGAACAGGCTGTGAAGCGCATACCGAATCGGTCCACCGACAGGAGACACAGCAAGCTACGCGACAACATACGTATGCCTTCTGTTGGGCTTTTGGGGGTTAGAAGAAAAAAAAACGGAAGGGGATCTAACGGCGGCTTAGGTTAGGCAAGTTTCCGGGGTTGGATCTGTACTGTGCAGATCCTGTATACCATCTCATAAAAGCAGGTCACGATCTGGATGATCTATCTATGTGTAGATCATCCGTCCGACGTGTGGAAGGTTGTACTTCAGAGCCTATAATCGATCCGCGCAACGGGCGCCCCCCTCACGAAACACTAGGCTCGATTTCACGACTCAACTATCCCCACCACCACCACCACCACCGCCATTACCACCATCACCGCGACCAACACCAACACTAGAGCTATTCCTACCACCACCACCACCACCGCCAGCACCAACCTTTTAGAGCTTTCAATACCAACACCACCACCACCGCCATCACCACCGCCAAAACCCCACCATGAGCACCACCATCAAGCCTAAAGCCTGCACCGTCACGGTAGAATCAGGCCTCGCGTGCTGAACTTGACCCTTGCAACACCATTAAAAAAAAAACACTACTCGTACGCCCCCCCCCCTAATTGTGTCCCTGAAATGTGGATCCAGTGGTCAAGTAGATACACTTCATGTTTGCCAGAAGGATATATTCACACCTCGCACAGATCATCTAGGAGTACAGATAGATAATTCCCACGTCATGATCTAGATATTTCAGGGCAGGTATACTCCTGATCTGTATGATCTGTATGATCTGTATGATCTGTGTGATCTAGCTCATGTTGCCGGGTGGGAGCCGTATACTCTGCATCATCTAGGACAGGTTTCCAGGGTTGGACCTGTACTATTACAGATCCTGCACAGCATTTCACAACCGTAGGTTAGGATCTAGACGATCTAGATCATCTAGATCATGATCTGTATGATGTGTAGGTAATCTGTCCCAAGTGTGGAACTACAGTAGTAGAGTAGCTGTTGGGCTACTAGATGTATATATGTGTGTTAGATCTCGAACGAAAATCGACTTCGATAAGATAAACCGATAAACAAACAAGCACGAACGACAGAGAACGATGAAAAAAAACGATACTGAATACATCGCAGCCTTAGATCAGAATCCGCAACAAAAAAAGCACGGCGATGCCAGGAGGTGGAGGGCAAAACACGCTCTACATATACGTTATTTTGACAATCCGATAATTCGATTTGTCAAAACTTTCGATACGCTATTCAATGCTATTATATGGGGAACCTCCTCAGTCACCAACTTCTTCTAACGAACACTCCCTCGTACCAGTCCTCCAAACCCCTCACCCTTGGGCGGCTTAATGCCGATGTCCTCGTACAACTCCGGGTGCGTCAAGGGTAGCTCCACCGCCTCCTTGATCTCCTGGATCTGAGACTCCAGGCCTCCAATATCGGCGTAAGTCTCGAGCGGCGCCTTGTCCACCTTCATCACGGCCACCATCGGGTCGGCATCATCGCCCAGGATGCCTACCACAGACATCACCTTCAACAGTCACATAAAAAAATTAAGTGGACAGGGGACGGTTTCTCCTCGTCAAAAAAAGCCTCCGGACGGTGTACGTGCGTACCAGGAACAAAATATTTCACAGCTCGGAAATATGATGTCTACGTAGATAATCTATTTCTCCACCTATGTACCGTTGTGAGAGGTCGTGCAGGATCTGATCTATCTGTATAGTACAGATCCCACCCAGGAAACATGCGCTAGATCATGCGGACCATACGGGTCCCACCCGGCAAGATGAGCTGTAGATCATACAGATCATACGACATCGGGAATATATCTGCCTTGAAAGGTCTACTGCTTATAGATTATGAGGTGGGAATCAATGGTTTGTCCGAGGTTTGAAATTATTTTCCACCCTCGTAACCGCCGCCAAGGGGTCGGCATCATCGCCAACAACGCCTACCACTGACACCACCCACAACAACAAAAACAAGGGGTTAGGGGACGGTTTCTCCTCACGCAAAAAAACGCCTCCGCGACATGTTTTGATGAAAAAACCATCACCGTCCACCATCGGGTGGGTCGGCACCATCCTCGCCAGCAATGCCGAACACAGACAAAAAACAGCAATACAAAAAAAAACAATAAAAAAGAGATGGCTGAAATGGTTTCTCCTCTCACGGAAAAAAAAAAAAAAGGCCTCCGCACGAACCTACTTCGTACGAGAACTTTGTACGAGACAGATACCAGAGAAAGTGTTACAGAGAGAAATAGAGAGAGGGGTAGAGATATAAGAGAGAGAAAGGGATTCGTCCTTCAACCGCACCGCACCGCACCGCACCGCACCTTGTTGTGGAGTAGCACCGAGCTACCGGGCTCGAGCAAGTCCTGGTTGACAAAGCTCATGACGTTGACGTAGTACTCCGGGCCCACGGAGGAGGACACGATGGCGTGGTTGTCATCGATCATCTCCTCCAGGGTGCCTACCGATAGGGGGGACCCGCGCAGGTCATCCACCTTTTGCCGCTCCTCCTGGTCCTTCTCCTCCCGCGGCTGTCCGTCCAGTTCGCGCCATCAGCGAGGAGGCAATCGAGACACGAGCAATCGACCTCCGTTAATACGTTTCCGTAAGGGAATCAGGTGACCAACTAAAAAAACACACACACACATACACACATCTGTTACCTATAAGGAGATATAATCCTCGTGCTGTACGCAATACTGCTGTAGAGCAGAGTCAATGATACGCGCTGCTCTGCTGTTCCCTAGGTGTTACCTTAATATCACACGTCTCGTATGGCGATCGGGGTGGTGGTTTGAAATCATTATTGATGAGGGTTAAGGGTACACTTAGGTTGGGAACTTCCAATCCGAACACAAAATCCAAATTCCTCGTACAGTAGGTAATACTGGTGAGCCGAAACACTGGGGGTCCAAGCACCACAAGAGTACACCAGGTAACAGACCAAAACACAATTCACTGTAATCCCTCGCAGTGTCAACGCTTTCGGTCTAGAGCGGTACTGCTAAAGCCTTCCCAACAAAGAAGAGAGAACCTGAGCCGTGAACCTCGAACTGTATCGAGGGTTCTTGCCACCCCCCCCCCGCCCCTGCCCTCTCCAAAAAAGGAATGCTCCATGTGGAAACCCACCTTGAAGACTTCCTGGTTCCGGATGTACTCCTTCTCCAGCAGCAAAAAGTCTTTGATGCGCTCCAGCTTCAAGAGGCGCAGTCGACACTTCGCCGTAGGGAAAACTGCAGCGAAAAAACACGAGGTCGGGGTGTATAGTATAGGGTGCGCGGGCAGGCGTAGGGGCGGGTAGACGGCAAAGTAAGTCAGCACTCCTCCGGCGGTTTCAGGAGAATTACGTCGATATAAGGAGGCGGTTGGTATTCTTCCAAATAGCGGTACGTTGCTACCGGTAACACCTGGTGTTACTTACATGCGAATGCGAGTTTCTCATTTACATGCCACCAAAAAAAGGTACTGTACCCCTTTCGAGATGGCTAGAGCGACCGACCGACCGACGGGGATCCACCAACGCACTCAAGTTGACGACAGGAATATACCCCTATATCCTGCTGCATGGTTCCTGGCGACAGCCATGCTACCTTAATCCTTCCCAAAGGCGGTATGGCCAACTGCTGGCTGTATGTACACTAACTGTGAAATACAAAGGGCTTATGGTCAACTACACGCTGTAAACCAAAGCCGAGTTGTTTTGTTGGCATAGCTACGTAAGTGGTGCTTGTTGCTTGTGCTGCTGTGGTTGGCACAAGAACGCCGCTCCTTGCTTCTTCACATCTTGAAACGAATCAACTGGCAGATCGCGGAGTCCGTACATAAGGAAAATACGATAACTACCTTCAACTAAACTTCGCTCGTACATAGTCTAATGCAGCAGCAGCAGCATTAGCTGTAGCTATTCTCCTACGGGCTCCGCGATGCTCGCACTATGCTCAAGAACAGAAGCAGGAGCTTAAGAGCTCAGCATCTGATAGTAGTACCGCGTGCTACGTACTCGCTTTATGACCAACAACCAAAGCAGGAGTTCAGGAGCTCATTCAGCAGTGCTGTTGCGCAAAGAGCTGTCGATCGTCTTCGTACTTCGACGTACACGTTACATCTGTAGATCTCCCAAGATACGCGTCCGAGTGCATGGATCATACATTGAACATTGACCACTGGGCTACCTTTTGGTAGAAATCGCCTGAAAAGGCTCAAAAGGGCATCTTGTCTCGTGGGTTCGCGTCGCGCTCGGCCGGCCTTGCGATGTACCAGGTAGATATGGTATACCAGGTATACCGGCACAACAGTACCGGTAGATTGCGTCAGTCTAGACCGACAGTCTAAACCCTAAACCGCCACCCGCCTCACCGAGATATAAATACCACAGAGCACCCTAAAGCCTTATCTATGGCCACACGGGGGGGTATGGTATTATAGTTTTAGAGAAGCCGAGAGACTTTTGATAAGTCAGTCCGCAGCTATTATAGACCACCTGAACAGCAAGCAGTGTGACCCTGTTTCCTTCCTCCAACCAGTGGTTGGTTGAGTCTGATAGGCCAGGCTTAGGGGGTTGATTGAGTCTGATTAGCTAAGGCTTACGGGGTTGATTGGTTATGATTGGCTAAGGCTTAGCGGGTTGATTGAGTCTGATTGCTTAAGGCTTAGGGGGTTGATTGAGTCTGATTGGCTAAGGCTAAGGGGGGGGGGGTACTCATTTGTTGCTTGCCTTAGTCATTTGACCATTGACCACGCATCCCTTTCGAGACGGAGCACCGTTCCTACTCCTAATAGAGACACCTCCGACACTTGGGCGCTCATTAGGGTGATTGAATCCGGTTGGCTAAGGCTTAGGGTTAGTTCCGTTAGTTTCGTAAACGTTGACCCTCAACCATGTTCTCAGGCAAGTCCTGGCTCCTGACCCTGCTTCCTGCGGCCCAGACAGCTATGTACCTACGACCGGTACTGCTGTTGAATGATACATATGATACTCGTACATATCATCTCCAAGAACAAACGGCGAACGCTCGCAAGGCTTCCTATATACGTCTGCCGTGTGCGTGTTTTTACAGCAGTGCTTCCTCCATTTCTCAGTACGAGGTACGGGCTTACGGGCTGCTTCTTGTTGTCGCTGTATTCGATACTTGACCAGTACTCGTACTGGTACGTTTAGTGTCCTGTCTACTTAACTTGCGTTACCCGTATTACTTTTTTTACCTATGCATGATATCATCTGAACCTATCCTCCCCCCCCCCCTCCGGCACATGCCTTGATGTAATCCGAGGGTTCAGCGTTCCCACTGCTCGTCGATATTACGATCGAAGCCTAATAATACATGGAATACCAGAGGTAGACTACAGGAGCAGGATAGCAGATATATAAGCACGTGCAATACCATAGGCCTATGATTCTGCTGGTCCATGCTCAAAACCTATGTTTATGATGCCTGGAACAAGCTTGGACTCAAGCTGGATCAAAATGCAATGGGGGGCGCACCTTGCGGAGTCCGGACGGCAGCCGACGGCCCCTTCTTCCTCTTCTTCTTCCCTGTTCGAAGCGGCGGTCTCGGCTCGAACTTCTTTTTCTTCTTGTCGTCCTTCTTATCCCCGCCTGGTCCACCCGGAGGACCCCCCCCAGGGGCCCCTGGGAGCCCACTCGCCCCTTGCCCCATCCCGCTTGTCCGGTTTGTTCGCTGCTGTGTGAGGCAGATTCAGATTTCCTGGGGATAACAGCGGTGTTTTGCAAAAACATTTTCGCGCATGGCTTGTGAGAGCCGGCCACTGCTGCTGCTGTCGTGGTGTGTGCGAGGGGGAGGCGGGTGTTGATGGGAAACGATAGCTGATCCGGCATCAATCGTTTGCCTCGCTTCATTCGCCGCTAGCGCAGCGAAGCACTTCACAAGTCAGTTCTCGCACAAGAACGCACAAGGATTGCCGTTTTCTCTCGATGTGCCAGCAGCCTATTCGACAAAAACTCGGCTGATTCTCCGGTGCACATTTATCTCGTGGTCTACTGAAGGTTCATACCTGTTGGTGAATGGCAGACGCTCACGCTAATGTGTCCCTTGTCCGCCCGCTTGCTTGACCCTCCGCAGTGCTGACTGCCGGTCGGTGTGCTCGATTCGGCACGCTGTGGAATTCCGCAGATTCGAGTCTCCCCTGTTCAGACACGCTCCTACTTTGCATAGGAAACCTTTTTTTTTCAGTAGCAGCAGCAGCGTTGCTGCGAGGTCGCAGGTTCTTGGAAAGCTCCAGCCACTGCTGCCTATGTAGAGAGGCCCCGCCCTTCCGAAACACGTAACTGTATACGATGTTGGCCTCTACCGCCCTGTTCGCGCAGCTCGACTCATGTAATACCGATGTTGACTGTTTGATGACTACAAACAGTAATAGTAGACTACGTACCCGTCCTGCCGTTGGAATCTAGTTGTACGTACACTTACTACCTCGTACGATCTACGACTGACATGCGACGCATTTGTCTGTTTCATAGTTAGACGCCACAGAGCTGATACGTATCTCTTTAGGATGAATAATCGGCACGGGCACCAAGTGTGCTGGGTGTCGAGGGGTGGAAAGAACACACGCGTACCAGTACAGCAGTTCAGTTTTCCGTATGATATCATGCCGTATCCGTATGTATGCGTCGTATGTGCGCCGCCCGCCCCCCGTGCCGCCTACACATGGATCCTAAACCCCCTTCGGAGCCCGAGATGGCGCCCAAAACCTATGGGCTTTTTGACTGGCATAGCCCATAGCCCAAAACAATGCTATACCGATACGAAGAACATGTTGTGCACGGACCCGCAGTTTCACAGCAGTGTACCTTCTGGGTCAGCAGAGGGGAACAAGGACGAACGGTAGCGACGATTACACCAGCGGCCGAACGAAGCAAATACATCCAGCTGATGGGTGGAAGGATGAGTGAGTGTCCGGGCTACCGATACGTATATGCCATGCGAGGAGTAGTAGTTGTACGACACGCGCGCGAAATCGAACTATTGTTGTACGCGCCGGACAGATCATGATCTAGATCACCTAGATCCTAACCTGCCGTTCTGAGGTGCTGTGCACGATCTGGATAGTACAGATTTAACCCAGAAAAACAGGTCCTAGATACAGATTGTATGGCTCCCGCCCGGCAACGTGGGCTAGATCATACAGATCATACAGATCAGGGATCTCTCTGCCCTGAAACATCTAGATCCTCAAGTGGGAATCGATGATCTGTCAGTGATCTGTCCGAGGTGTTAACTATTGTCACGAACGCGCGCTCCCACCAGACGATTGAAAGGTCGCGCTTTCCGTTTATCCGGTTGCTATGCCTAGGCCTCCAAAAGGGTTAATACGCCGAGTACCGCGTGTTCGAGCGATAGATTACCGCTTTGACCACGGCCACCACACATCACCCCGGCACCGGCGGGGCGACCATTATCAGAGACTCCAACACAAAGGAGCACGATAGTTCGCGTTTCAAAATACAGCAGCAATAATAGCTTTCGTGCACGAACCGGACGCGGAATCGCACTCGATCGGAAGTGTGTCATGTCTCTCCGGTGGCCACGGGTTGCCCTTGGCTAGGACTACAGTAGAGATATATCGAGTAGAGATATATCGAGAGTCAGCCATTCAGCCCGCTATCGGCTGCCGTTTTTTTTCAATCAGAAGCATGCGGTGCCCCCCCTCTATCCTCTCATTTTTCACCAAAATGAAATAAAGTTCACAATTATGCTCGTACATGTACGTACGTACGTACAGTAGTATACACAGAAAACGGAATATATAGGAGGTTACGTACGTACGTAGCACCCCAGGTCTGCAATAATATGTTTGCACCATACCTTCATTTTCTTCATCAACACAGGTCTTAACTACAGTGTGCCAAAGACAAACTGCCGTCACGTCAGCCGCGAGCCCAAGCTGGTGCGGGATCTCGGGAGATACTCTGAGCGGAATTTGCAAATAAATTCTCAGAGCCGTTGGGAACAACCGGCTTTGCTTTTTTTGCACCATCGCCTTTGGGATTTCACTTGATTATAGTATAGAGGGAAAATTTGCCGAAAACAAAATACCGATTACATCATCGGCCACACGATATAGCCTGGGAAACCTGGGTAGGATGTGTGTCCGAACTGCAATATGGTGAACACAGGGAGATGTAAGACACACGCGCATCATGATAATACTTGTAGTAGCGCACGCTCTTCTTAGACGCTTGATAAGACCGCACTACCGGACCTGTCGTTTTTTTTGTCGCTTTCCCTGGACCCGAGACCTTGCAGGGTTAATGGAATTCGTTTTCGAGGTGGACAGATAAAACATCTACTCGTACAACAGACAGCAATTCCACAGCTTACCGTGGTCCTCTGTAACGGAAACCCCGAATGTATCGGTGTCTTTGTCTCCCTTTACCCAATACTACCATGAAATGAACTGCTCCAACTTTTGCAGCTAATCATCGGTACACTGTTGTGGAACAGCAGAGCAACGCAAATCGTTGGCTCTGCTCTACAATAATACAGTACCCTGGTAGTTGTCTGGCACAAGTTTGTGATCATAATGTTGTGTCTCTCTAGGATGAAGAATCAGCACGGACAGTGGGTGTTGCTGCTGGGTGTGCTGAATGTCGATGGGGTGGAACGAATGGCTTACCGCGAAGAACGCACACACGCACGAACACAGAGAGGACCACTACGCCTTGTTGGTCGCACGTAACCGGGCCATTTTGTGCGAAATCGGCCCCATGTACATGGTACTCAATCCTTCTACCTCAACTTCACGGCCGCTAGTAGACTCTCCGCTGTTCACCGCCCCGCCATAATCTGGCCTGCGAGCGAAACCCCCTCTCCCATGCTCCGCCGGCGATTCTCGGTAACCGAAGGGGTTGTTATCGGTCCCCCACTCCCCCTCGTTGCGCAACGGCAAGGCGTGTTTCCGTGCCGGTGCCCCCTCCCCGCCGCCCCTCCTCTCTATAGCAGCACTACTATCGCTGCCGACGGCCAAACCACCTTCTCGTCCTTCGGGGAAGCTACGGCTACCGCTGCTTGCGTGGACGAGGCGTCGCTCGAGGGCCGCTAACCGCTCCTCGTACATGGCATGGATGTTATTGCCACCACCGGCTGGATGGTGCCGTTGGAGGTCAGGCGTTCCAGCTCCTCCTCCTGCATTTTTCGTACCGGATCGTGCAACGCCAAGCGTTTGGCCGCCGTCACCACCGCCAACATCGCCGGACCAAGCCTGGCCGTAACCTAGTCGCTCCTGCACCCCACGCTGTTTCGGTGGCGGGGCCGGCCGATGGTGGCGGTAAACCCCCTCCCCCTCAACCCGCCTATTACCAACAGCTCCGTCCCCGTCGTCGCTTCCTACGTCTCTACGAAACCCCGCTCTCCGCCTGACTCCAGACCCATCTTCTGAGCTTCCGTAAGCCCGCCTACCGTTACCCGTTGCCGCTTTCGCTTCCACCGCCGCTGCTCGCGCGTCCGCTGCCCGCGCGCGACTCGCGCCCGTTGCCTTCTCTCTCTCTCGCCGCATCCTATCCCTCAACTCCGAAGAACCCAGTCGATCCCGGACCCGTCCGATCGATCCATAACTAGGTGCAGGCCGCCGACCGAACCCCCCCGCCCCCCCTCCTCTTCCGCCCACACCCCCGTTCGTTGCCGCAAATCCATCGGGGAGTCGATCAGGAGGGTAGGAGTAAACCCCCCACTCTCCCTCTTGCTTGGGTCTCTTGATGGCAATCGGGGTGCGGTCAACGGACTGGCCGCTTCGGTGGGCCCGGGCGGATCGGTCGGCGTCTTCTTGGGCCCGGCGTTGCTCGGCCGCCAGAGCGCGCTTGGCCTGAGCTCGGATCTTTGTTGTTTCAGGGATTGATGAAACCGGGGGGGTGGGAGGGGGTAGGGGGGGGTGTACTCGATATTCATGCACGGCCTTAGTCGTATGACCAGGGGGGGGGGGTAGAATAGTGGTTGGAGGGGGAAGGGGTAGAACCGGGGGGCGCGGGGGGAGTATAAATGTGCAGGCCTCTGAGAGAGCGCTTTGCTTGTTCTATTTTGCGTGGTCGATGCGAACAGGGGGGAGGGGGTGGGAGGCTAAAAATATGAAGGCCTCCGGTGCGACGTGTCGCTTGTTCCGGTGTTGTGTGCCATGGGTTCGACACCCCTGCATTTTTTTTTCCGATATCGTGTGTACGGCGGTTGGCTAACCCTTTTTACCGCTACGAAAAGGATCCAACTATGACAATGATCCAACTATAATTCCACGTAGTTTGTACTTAAAAAAAGGAGGTGCACTTTTTGCCGCCAAGACATTGAATAAGTTTTGACCGAATATTTTCTTGCTACAACTTGGAGAAGGCGGATACGGCTAGACCAGAGATTGCGTTTTGATCGCGTGAATTCGGGCGACCAGATGGGCTAAATACATCTTCGTCACACCTTGGAAGCGTACTCTGTTTGGCGGCTGTGCTTTTCCTCCAGCTCTTTTCTTTTCAAGGCGTCGACCTGAAAAACACGTTTGCGGGATAGCAGTGAGCAGGATAACAGTGAGCAGCATATACAACGTACGTAACTCTGAAGCAAAGCCGATGCTCAGCAAACACTGCGCCCACCAACTGGGCCGTTCGGACTAGAAGCAAGACGAGACGAGGGCCAAGGAAACCCCTCCTATCATATTTGCCGCATCCTCCTTTCTTTAAAGATAGGGTATTGACGTATTGACACTTGTAGCTCTCGCTGGAACCTCGCGCTTGCTGATATTTGTAACAAGGCACAAGGGCTCCGCTCCGCGGGCGGCTGACGCCGCTCGCTACGCTCGCGCAAGGAAAGGGGCAGAAGAGGCCCATGATGCATAGTGCAAGCAAAAGCATCGACTTGAAAATGCCAAGAGGTTCATGGTAAGAGGTTCATGGTGCACAACGAAGAAACGGCAGACTTGACATGCATGCAAAACATGCTCGGGATGCACATTAGCTCCTGCTCCAGGACAACAAAGAAGCTGTATGATCGAAAGAGAAAGCACAGCAACACGGCTCACAGCACGGCGCTGCGCTGCCTGCTGTGGTGGGTGTGATTTGTGCCTTCGTGGGTATGTGTGGTAGTACAACAACAACGAACGGTGTACTTTGTATGTATGAAAGAGAAAGCACAGCACAGCTCGGTCGTCAAGTTGTGAAGTACGAAAAACAGGAAATCAACAAAACTGAGAAAGAAGAAATACGTACTTGTACACATTTGTACGTACGTACATACGAGTATACTCGTACGTACTCGTAGGAACTCGAAAAACAATCCCATCGGGCCAATTGCGCCGCAAAAAAAAAAAAAATGACGTCTTTCGCGTTCTGTCAGCCTTGATGCTCCCCGTCCCTCTGCGATCACGTCGCCATCGATTCGGTCCGGGTCGAGCTCTACTGCCTCTCTGCCCCAGTGAGCCCCGTGGCCCGCCTCGCATGAAGCCCGGTGCTCACCGGTGCTCACCGTGGCCCTCGTTCGCCCGCTCCATCTGAGGTGTTCAAATCGCCTGGTCTCTCTGTCTGAAAAATAATAGTGTTCCGATAAATAAGCACCGCTTGAATGTTCTTTTTACACATATAAAGGACTCCTTATAATATGACATACTGGATTGATACAGCAAGCAGCAACGCAGACAAAGGGCCCTTCATGCTTCCCTCGTGTCTCGGTGGACACGCCACGCCTAGCCACGAAAAGACGACCGCGCTTCTTCTGACCCCCCCTCTACTGGCCGGCGCCCTCCCATACCCGCGATGCGCCGGGCTCGGCCCGCGCTGCCGTGCTCTCTGGGCACACACACGAACCCAAAACTGAAAGAGGAAGAAGCCTCTCGCCAGATACTAAAGTATAATAGGGAACAAATAGAGAAAAGCAATGAGCAAGTAATGAAGGAGGTGGTGTTCGAAGTGGGAGCTCTGAGAGTGCAGGGATGGGGAATCCCTGGGCGAGATATTAGTAAGTAAGTCTATGTCGTCATCTGCGTGGGCTGGTGGAAGCCAAATGTAAAAACCAAAATGTTTTACGTATTTTCGGAGATTTGAGGTTGGACGGCGCGGATCTCCGGCTTCAGACTTTCTACAGGATCTCCGACTCCACCTAGCTCAAACGTAAGGCATGCCTTATCAAGACATATCTTATGGTTGAGGCGGCCATGAAAATCAGCCACTCTTGTATACATACAAACGCGAAGAGGGAACAGGGGGCTGCCTCGATTTTCAAACCCTAGCCTCCACTATGATACATCCCACACCACTTTTCTTAGCGAAGGGCGATTCAACTTGAATGCCCTCCCCAAAACCCAAGAATATTTACCTCATTTCCACAGGAGTATCAAGGGTCAATCTTTATCAACGAGCACACGTATTGACTACTTCGTGCTTTCGTAGTATTTCTCTGCGAAAACCAATGAACAGCGGTAGGATTTCGAGGGTGGGGGGACCGGGGGGTGTACTCAGGTCATGCATGGCCTTCGTCGTACGACCATAGACACTCGAATTCCTATAATGCAAGACGGAGCACGTCAGATTTTCACCGACCAACTAGGCAGACATTACTTGCACCAAACGCGAAACACCGTGAGGTGTTGGGCGAGTCGCGTGAAGGGTGAGCTGCGTCCTGCTAAAAAACCGGCCTTTTCGATTTCTTCGACTCACCTCTTTTCGGGCCCGTCTTTCTTCCAATATTCTCTCTCGAAACGTCGACACGTGCCTAGGCTTTCGCCTCCGCTGCCTTCCCCCGTCCCGGCCGCCAGAAATCAGCGGCAGGGAGAAACTGTCTCCCTCATCTCTCGCGGCTCTCTCCGTCAAATCGTCTTCGTTGCCTGCGCCTCCCCCTAATCGTGTAGACTGCGACTCGACGGCAGCGTCAGCAGATGAAGATCTACTGGAGCTGCGTTGATGAGAGTGGCCACCCCTGTCTAGCAGTCTGGGGGGTCGATAAAAAGCGGAAAGCGATGATCACGACGTGGTTGCGGCAATCAGTTAACGCGAATTTTTTCCTTTTTTTATTTATTTTTTGCCTTGCGGTTGTAAAAACACTTCTTTCAAAAATAGTGCCGACCGGGTGTATAAAAAAGTTTGCGTTTTAGAGCTTGTGGGGTTCTACTGTTATATTCGTATACGCCAGACGCCGATTATTGCTATACAGTCCGAGAACTGTGTCTACTGCTGTATATATGTATATATCATGCCGGTCGCAGACTCCTTTAGTTGTTGGTTGGTGTTGACGGTGAATGGAAGGCATCTGTCAAAAACAGTGGTTAAAGCATACAGTAGCCGTCTTCCATGGTTGTATGGTAGCTAAAAACATCTGAAGCAACGGTCACGACTGCGTGGCAACGTCGAGCAGACGACCGTACAACGTGTTCCGTGTCCAGCGCTTTCTTTGGTACGATCGGCCTTGTGGTGAAGGAATATGCCGGCCAATCACACCAGAGAAAGAGTGTTAGATACGCTAGCGAATTATGGAGTACCTGCCTGGGTCAGATGAAATTCCCTCGGGGGAAACATCCCTAATGTACCGACGCAGTCCCAGACCGTTACACGATCATCCCGTACAAATCGTACTACCAACATTTTATTTCGCGTGTTTCCTCGATCGCTTACGGGGCCGTGCGCAGCCGGCACAGACGGCGAACACCGGCGAGTTTTGGCATCATCGACTCACGCTTCTTCCTCTTGCTGGAGTCGTTGCAACCGCTGCTGGCGCCTGTTCATGTCGTCCACTACTCGAGCCCGTTTTGCTTCCAGCGCAGACTTTTCAGCATTCGCCTGCTTGTTGCGCAATTCCTGCACAGCACGGGTGACGAGACGGGTGCTGCTTCTGTCACGGCGTGGGAAGGTTGGGTCATTTATTTGCCCCACACATAGCCCTTATATACTGTTTCGTTGTGGGCTCACAAATAAAGCGCTAACACCGGTGGACCGTTGGAACCGGGCCGTTGAAACCCCGGTCGGTAGCAACAACTAAAAAAATGGGGGAAAAAACGAAAACAAATGAAAAAAAATGAAAAAAAAAATCAAACGCCACGATGGTGAATAGTCGTCGGTTCTGACAGCGTATGTTAGCACCCGTATCCTTCCAGTGTTCTAACCAAACACCGCGATAAAACATACGCCCGGTGGTTTTGTCCCGCTCCTTCCACGTTACAGTGGACGAACGACAAAAACAGTCACCCACAGATCCGTTGGAAACAACATACGGCATCACCAACAGCAGGTGCCAGACGGATATGAAACGGATATGAAACAGCAACCGCCGATATCATAGAGGGATATAGTACAACAATATACCGGTATTGCCGTCGTCGAGAAAACAGTTCATTGTGCTTTACCAAATTGTATCGTCCACTCTCCTCTACTCTGGACCGCAGCCGCCAACGAGGACGAACCGTGGGTGGACACGCCTGCCATACTACCAGAAACAGTTATCTGGTACACGAGCCATGCTTCTGCAGTGCGGTGAACCACTACAGTGCGGCAGAGGGGATACTTTTGGGCCCAAAAGTTTCTGAGTGACTGGGCTCTTAACCTTTTGTTTACCTGGTACTAGAGCCATGCCTATACAATGCGGTACCATGCAACAGATGGGGCACTTTTGGGACCGTCATTCCCTGAATGGCGGGGCTCTTAACCTGTTAATACCCCGCTGAGGAACTACCCAGCATTCGTTAAATCCCAGCTGTGTTTTTCACAAGTTTCCATGGAATTGTTAATCGGATTGAGAGTACAATTGAGAGAGTAGAGGCTTGGGTGGGGTACAGAGCTCCCTCATGTTGCGAACATGACGACACAACAAATGGCACCCCGTTTGTCGTGGCAAGCCTCGTGTACGTATATGGTTTGTATTACAGTGGGAGTCGCAGTTTAACCCATTCAGAACTACAAAACTCATCCAACACTAATTTCAAGTAGTTTGTCCCCAAAATCGTGGGACCAGTTCTTAAGGGGTTAAGAGCCAGCGGTTTAAGAAAAATGCTGGTTTAAGAGAGACCAAATGGCATGGCGCGGGCATACACGATGCGAGAGCCTCGAAACGACCATCCGTAAACGGCGGCTCTTATTTGCGGAGGCCGTGGCGCGGCAACACAAGGGGCGATTACCCAGACGGGTGATGTTCGCTACGATGACCGGTGGGGAGGGCCAGACACCGGGCGGACAGCCAAATACTGTACATAGATGGCTTGTTGAAGACCTCACGGTGTTTCGAGCCACTGAGGGGCCCACGTAACATTCCCCGTTTATGTTTGGAGTAGAGACCGCGATGTGGACCGTTGAAGCAAAGAAGGCGGGCAAGCGGTACCGGGGGGTCCTCGAAGAAGCCGAACGGTTCATGGTCATATGGCACAAATTTGAGGCGGACGTGAGTAGACAGCGCCACGCATCCGTGGTCGGTGGTGCCCAAGGGAATGGAAAGAGGGCGGGGGGGTAGTCGTAAGGAAACCGCGGTTGACGAAAGCAGGAAGGAGACAGCCGACAGGGTAGCAAGGTGCCTGGCCGACTAGTAGGTAGAACCTATCCAGGCTACTCGTACCGCAAACTTCTGCGGTTGCTTCGAATGTAACGCTGTTGTGTTTTGGTTTTCCGTTTCCAAATATCTTTCGTGATTTTCCTTGCAATGCTAAGGAAGTCCTGCGCGGCTTGGTGGGTGGCGAGCCTGTTTTTGTCGGTGTTTTTCTTGGTGGTTGTTTCTGTTTTGCTTTTGTTTTCTTCGTCTGGTGTATTGCCCGTCGCAGCTCCTCCAGGAGGGCACGACAGCGATGCTACAACCCTAGTATTATTTTAGTTTATTTTGTTGCGGTCGATTCTTGCTTTTGTTTTCTGTCCTTCCGTATGTTCATTATTTTTTTCAATTGTTTTAGGTACGTACTCATTTGTTTATTTATATCAGTATATTTTTGTTCTTTCTTCCTCTCGTTCTTTGTCTTTCGTGTTTGGCACGAAGATGAGGAGACATTGAGTAGAAGTTGCGACACATCCGTTATACGGGTGGCGCCCAAGGGAATGGGGAGGGAGGGGGGCAACGGTCGTATGGAAACCGCGGTTGACGAAAGCAGGAAGGATACGGCAGACAGGGTAGGAAGGTACCAGACCGACTAGTAGGCAGAAGCTGTCTGTGCTACCGGTACCACAAACTGCTGCGGCTGCCTGGAGGGTGCCTTGTTGTGCTTCGGTTGCCTGTCTATTTCTTGCATTCTTAATCTTACTCTGCTTATATTGTATTGTTTATTTTATTTGTTTTGTATTGTCTGTCACATGTCCTCGGGGGGAGGCACTACACTTTTTCTTTTTCTTCTTCTTTTTCTTTCGTGTTTTTCATTATTTTAATACACCTGGATTACTAGCATGTGTATGTCGTGTCTGTCGTGCATGACATTGCATTGTCTACTCTGCTTACCGCATAAAAATGTAGTATATATGTCGTGATTTTGTGACCACACAGCTTGTATCTCTCCAGGGTGAATAATCGGCACAGACACTGGGTGTGCTGGGTGTCGGCGCGTAGAAAGAAGAGTTTAATGTGAAGAACACACACATATAATACCCACTTCAGTTTAAGAGAAGTTCGCATTTGAGCGAGATCAAACAGGCCCGATACGCCTCTCTCTCAAACAGCGACGCCCATGGTATTACCTCAGCCTTGACGAGGTCAGCATGCATCGCTCGAAGCTCCCTCCGCGAATCCTCTTCCTTTGCCATTGCCCGCGCGCGTCGGTCCCGGGCGTGTCTTTTCGCCTGCTTCGAATCGACGCGGGAAGCAAGCAGTATACGCCAATAAACCGCATATCATTGTTATAAAGCGCGCACGCGTTGTTGTCGGATGCTTGTATTCCGCAAAATGACTGCCGCGCCTCGCTGCTGCTATGTAACACGTTCAATGGTCCATACGTAAAGCATTGATCGTGTGTCCGTGTTGTCAGCATGTCCGTGCTACATGACTACAGGAGCCTCGAGAAATACTGAAGTTCACAATAGAAAGGAAAACATTCCAAGGGTGTGTATGTGTGTATAGTAGGGTGTATACTCTCGGGTACCCGGGTACTAAACCTGATTGCTTTGGGCATGCTCATATTACATACCTTACTAAAGCTCACCCTTGAAGCATTATAATTCCAGTATTATAATAGTTAGCGGTGTCAGAGGACTGCCGCGCTTGAGGAAGCCTGCATCTGGTACGACTAACAAAATTAATGACAACTCCAAACAAAAGTCGCTGTCGTGAGTCGTGCTTCAGGCACCACGTACTGAGCGATGTTCTCCGACGGCGTTCAGACATGCACCTCCTCCCCCCTCCCATGCTATCAACGTTAGCCGCCCACCTGCTCTCTCGCGTGTTTCAGCTTTGCGTCCTCGCTTCCGCTTCCATTTCCACCCACTTCCCCTCGGTTCTCGCGGTCGCTGGCCGCCCCGGCGTGTCCCCTAGTTTGCCGCGGGCTTCGCTTGGCCCCCCTCCCGTCTAGGCCCTTCCTTGCTGTTTCGACCGTCCCCGAATCGCCGTTGCCCGGACGCGCTTTGCTCGTCTTACCAACATTGCGTCCTTCTTGAGATCCATCTTTATCGTCGCCTTCGGTTAGCCAGAAAGCGGAACGCACCGGAGAGGGCTTCCGTCGGGACTCCCGGCCTACGGGGGGCGAGCTGATAATTACAGACGACGACCATTCCTCTTCCTCAGCGGCGGCTGCTTCGGCCGCTTCCGCCGCATCTGCCGCGGCCTCCGCTGCTCTGACTGCCGCCGCCGCTGCTGCGGCCGCCGACTTCGCCACTGCTGATGCAGCTGCTGCAGCGGCTTTTCCGGGGGATACAAAACCGGGCGGCTGTTGTTGCTGCTGAGCTCCAAGATGCTCCACGGTCAACTCGAGTTGGACATCTCTGGTGGCTTTTTCGGGGTGCAGACCGTGGCCTCGGATGTTCATCTCAGTCCGTGCGGTGCTGGTAGGCGGGTGCTGGCGAACAAGGGCGGCAAGCATATGAGCGGGTGGCGTGGGAGGGTAGCATATGGGGTGTCCAACCTTGGTCAGGTTGGTGGCCAACGCTGACATGTATCTGCTGTGTTGCAGTGCATGGCTCTACAAGTAGTCTATATCGTCACGGAAAGTACGCTCGTTCTGTGTACTTCGTACTCGAAAACAAATATTAGCAAAGTGCAAATGTAGAACGTGTGTGGTACGCTAACCGTTAACCGCAAACTATACAGTACGTAAAGACACGCGGGTTGGTGTCATACTACCCACTCGACCCCACGTTCAGCATCTACAATGTACCACGGCCAAACTCAACCACTCTAAAAGACGCGAATCATTGCGAGAGACTTGAACCTTTCAAAATCTCGTGTGCACGGCATCGCCATATGCTATTTCGGGGGACCATAGGTAACAGGACCAAACGTTGTCAGTAAAAATAAGTGCATGTATAGTCTTTTGTGTTACCGTAGGTCCTATTTACTATGGTCCCCCGAAAATAGAGTTTGGCTACTTTTTCAATTCCCAGCCGGTAGGGCACGCGCTACGTCACCGACCTGTCCCGCTTTTGCCCTATCAGCCTTCACTCACAGAAAGACTGCCGTCGGTGTTCTTTCCCGCTTCGTTTCTCCGAGCGCCGTCGCTTTTTCGCTCAATTCTATCTTCTCGTGAGCATCTCCTTGCGTGTCCGCTCCTTAATTGCGCCTGGATGCACCTGGCGGCCGCGTCCTTTCCAAGCGCTTCGGATTTTCTGTGCGTGCCGTGTACCTCACCCCGCACTCCCCCCCGCTGCTGCTTCTTGCTCGCACTGCCTCGCCGGGCCTCCCTTTGAAGGCACCTCGCGGCCTCGTCTTCTCCCATGGGCACCTTGCCGCGCGACGCACCACTTTCCCCCGCGCATGCTGGCCTGCTTCTGTTACCGGTGCCGTCTCTCGCCGCACCTTGAGTGTCACGCTCTGGTGGCTTTGTCGGCACCCTCATGCTCCGAAGATCGTCGTCATCAGTGTCCCGGTTCGCGGACTTCCGATTACGCTCAGTGCTGGGTTTGGAGGGAATCTGCGTGCGTATTTCCTTTTCTCCCCCCAGCAGCATTCGCTTCGCGTGTCGTTGAATGCGGCGGGCCGCGTGCTGCTCTAAGAGCTTGTCGCCCTCTATGAGATTTAGACCGTCGGTACTCGTACAATCGCGCTCGTTCTCGGCGAGACCATCGTTAGCGTCATCCTCATCAGCGCGGTCACTACTCTCGTGGGCACTGGCTTCCTCCGTTCCGGGACTTCCCAAGTTTCGCGTGCTTCGGTTTATTGTGCCACCCTCGACTGTTCGTGAGGCGTTCGTGTTTGTGCCCGAGTCAGAGGACCCTTCGTCGCTGCTGACAGACCCTAGCCGAGTACGGCAATGTCGTCGCACATGACGCCCCCTCGCGGTCGCCTGGATCTTGGTAGCTGCCTTGTGATGCGGCTGCATGTCTCCGCCTCCATCCATCCTGGCTTTGGTTGTACGGCTGCGTACCCTGCGCTGGATCTTCCTTGCGGCGGTTGCTTTTTCTTGCCGATCTGAGCCACCTTCGCCACTACTACAGTCGTCGTCATCGTCATCGTCATCGTGGCCTATATTTGTGCTTACGAAGCGGTCCCTGTTGGAGCGATTTCGTCTAGCATGACGCCCCCTCGCGGTCGCCTGGATCTTGGTTGCTGCCTTGTGACGCGGCTTCATGTCTCTGTCTCCATCCGCCCTGGCTTTGGTTGTACGGCTGCGTACCCTGCGCTGAATCCTCCTTGCGGTGGTTGCTTTTTCTTCCTGGTCTGAGCCACCTTCGCTCCTACTGTCGTCGCCAACATCATCGTGGTCTATCTTCGTGCCTGCGAAGCGGTCCCTGTTGGAGCGATTTCGTCGCGCATGACGCCCCCTCGCAGTCGCCTGGATCTTGGTAGCTGCCTTGTGCTGCGGCTGCATGTCTCTGTCCATCCTGGCTTCTGTCGTACGGCTGCGCACCCTGCGCTGGATCCTCCTTGCGGCGGTCACTTCTTCTTCCCGGTCTGGGCCACCTTCACCCCCGCTGTCATCCCCCTCGTCGTCATCGTCGTTCGTCTTCGTGCCTGCCAAGGAGTCCCCATCGCTTTGCTCGTCATCCTCTGTATCGTCGCCATCGGGTCCCTCTTGTCTGAGACGCTCTTCTTCATCATGCGATTGTTGTCCTTCCGAGCTCACATCATTTTCGTCTGCTCGATCCGAATGCTCGCCGTCCTCGTCACTTGCCAGAAAACGTCTTTCGTCCCCTTCTTCGTTTTGTGCACCTTCGGAATCGTCGTCGCTATCGCTGGAGGAATCGTGTCCGGATTTCGACGAACCACTTCGACCACTTTCCCCTCTCATCTCGGTTTCGGATTCCTCCGCCGACTCCCGGGGATATCGTCGACTTGTCTTCCCGCTGTCACTACTCTTACGACCGCTGTTGTTGCCGTCGTCGTTGTTTTCGGTGCCAGCGTTAGATAAATGCTCGCTGGCGGCCGATGACACATCGGTTGCACCACTCCGACCGCTGCTGTTGGAAGCAGCATCCTCCCCATCTGTGTCCTGGTCTAGCCTTCTTTCTTCTTCGGAAGCAGTGTCTTCCGCATCCGACTCCTGGGGTTCTCCTTGTTCTCCCTCGGAATCGCGCTGGCTTTGTGCATCATCCTTACTGCTGCTGCTGTCGTTGTGCTCGGCGTTCGATTCTCCAGCATGACCATCGTCACTCGTTCGTTCACTGCCGCTGCCGCCTGTGCCTGTCCCATCGGCGGAGTCGCCACTCCTAGCAGAAATCCGAGAAGCTCCAGAAGATGACATCTGCTGACATTACGGGCCCATCCTTATTCCACGAGGAGAGTCATCAGGAACTCGTGCTCGTCACACGTACAAACCGTACCCCAGATTTGAATCAAAGACCAGTTCACGACATCATTTGGCCGACCATCGAATACGCCAGCTTCTTGGAGGATGACACCGACTAAAAGCCGTCTGCAAACAGGCAAGGGGGTATAAATTTTGCCGGCACCGACAAGGTCTACACAAGGCGCGACCCAAGGACGCCAAACGAGGCGCGATGCTGGACGGTGGCAAGCCTTTGCGTCGTACGCTTGTATTAATTTCGGAAACCGAAAATATTGGAGTTCCAGAGATATTCTCAACGTTTTTGTGACGGAACTATTGGCAGTATTTCCCCTAAAAAATGACTGAAAAATAATGTACGCGGAAAATTTTCTCCGACCGGACACAGAAAAATAGGAAAAAAAGAAACCTGGAAAAAAGAAAAAAGTAATTTGTACGTCAACTCTCCTCATCCGTTATACTTCGTGGTCTGCCGTGCACAGGCTCTACTACTGTTGTTATAAGCGAGTGCAGTCTGCAGAGGGATCGCTGGTGAAGTGGACAGTAGGTTGATGATTGGGTTCCCAGCGACCAATCGCCAAAGCTCGCCGTAACTCGCGTACGAAACCTATAAAAACCTCCCGGCCGGACCGACCTTCCACGAACCCCGGATGGGAGCTGCTAGGTCAACGCTTCACACCGGAAGTGAGACCGACTCTTACAGAAAAAGGCACCGCCTGGGATTCTCGAGAACAGCGCGTGCCGGCGCAGGAACAACTGCCCAGTGCCCCCCAGCGTCGTCTTCGACCATCCCCCCGTCTTCAGGGAGCGGAAGCGCCAGCAGCAGCGGGAGGAGGAGGCGGAGGAGCGCAAGTGAAAGTGACCGAGAGAGTAGCTCGCCATCCCCAGTGGGATTCGCGCACTCGTCGAGCGACGACGAGAAGAATAGTGGTGGCAATACAACAACAACTGCTGCAGACCTTCTGAGGAAGGCGCCGCATCGTCGACCCAAGGCGGCTTCTCTGCCGGGCGGAGCAGGCGGAGCAAGCGGAGCAGAACGCGGAGCAGAAAGCGGGAGAAAATCCGTAGACAGCAGCAGTGCTGGGTCGACTCGCTCTCTCGGCAGCACAAGCGGTTCCTCAATGGGGGGGTTCTCCAGATCACGCCCCACCTCTGGAGGCGCGCCTGCTAGGCCCGACTCGGCGAGCCGCCAATCGTTTCGGATGATACGGCAGCCTTCGACCTACGGAGACCTGCACGAGATGGTCGCCAAGCAGAAGCTTGGCAACGGCGTCGTGAGGGGTCTTGTCGGTAAGCCAATATTAATGTTTCGGTGCTTTAGCTGCCTGCTGCAGCCGCTGCTGTACGTACTCGTATTGGAATTTGTTGTGCTCGAACTGATACGTGGATACTGCTATTTTTAGAGGTACTGGTATACGAGGGCGTACGAGTACTCGCAGCAGTCCGAGTACGTGTACGAGGCATATCAGAGCGCCATGGTCTCTATTAATAGTAGCTTGGTCTTGTGTACCACAGCTTGACCATATCGAACCTGGTTGGGGCAGGCAGCAGTCTACCGCAGTACTGCTGTGGCTTGTAAACACCAAACAGCAGTACGAGACGTTGCAGGTTACCGTATCGTCATCAGCTATTCCAGCTTCACGTATAAAAGGCACCCGCCTGGAGGACCAAAAACCATATGCACCAAGAAGGCTGCCCTTGCTTGCTTTCTGTCCGTGTGTGTGCGTTGTGTTGTCGTGTTCTGTGCTCGTTCTGTGCTCGTCCAGCAGCAGTACGACGTGCTCGTAAAAATAGCCTATGCTGCTGTAGGCACAACAGCTGCAGCTGACTGTGACCGCCGAAGCTACCGCTATGATGCTGTATGAACCCTTAATACGAAGACTGCTGGATGCAGCACAGTAGTGATGGAGTTCTCAAACCTCAAACCTCAAACCTACTTTGACCGTATCATTTTGTAGGGTACAAGCCAAAATACGGTATACCTGTATTTGCAGCCATTTACGAGTACATCATGTATGCCATCACTCGGGGAAAAGGCTTCTTGGCCCTCTCTCCGACTGGCCAGCACCCCGCACCCGATCGTGCATACGAGGTACCTGGTATACACGAAGCAGGGTTACTTTTAGGTGTTGCGCTGTTGTGCCAGCGCAATATTCGTTGCCAAATCAAGAATATGTGCGCGCAACACGCACCGAAGGCGTGTTGCAGCTCTGCGCAACACGCAACTCACAGCTAACGTATTTATAATAATTTTATTTAATTAGAACTTCGCAACACGTTTCGCCGCAGGCGAAACAAATGTTGCGGAGCCTTTCACGCCGCAGGCGAAACTAGGCCCAGGCCTTTAAGGCACGCCGCAGGCGCAAATAGGCATATGGAGATAGGCCCGCCGCAGGCGAAAAAAATTGAAATAGGCACGTAGATAGGCAAATGCCTGAAATGCCTTAAACGTGCCTATCTATGCCTGAAATAATGCCTTAAACGTGCCTGAAACCGTCAAGGCACATCCCACACTAATTTCAAGTAGTTTTAGAATTTCAGGCATAAATGCCTATCTTGCTCAATCCCATACTAATTTCAAGTAGTTTAGGGTTTCAGGCATAAATGCCTATCTTGCTTCCTATCTTGCTCAATCCCACACTAATTTCAAGTAGTTTCAGGTTTCGGGCATAAATGCCTATCTTGCTCAATCCACACTAATTTCAAGTAGTTTAGGGTTTCAGGCATAAATGCCTATCTTGCTCAACCCAACACTAATTTAGTGTAGTTTAGGGTTTCAGACATAAATGTCTTATCTTGCTCAACACGCGACTATAACACATTTTGAACTGTGCACCTTCGGTTTCGGAGACGAACCACTATTAATAGACGAAATACTTGGAATTAGTAAGCATTTTCCCTTTGGAACTGCACACCTGCGTTTTTCCTATGATACTTGATTGAAGTTTCAGAGCAATGAAATGGCAAAAATTAGCTAATAATACGATTACTACAGTAGCTTAAAAACATATGTATATACAACGGCAAACAAGGCTGCAGGTGTGCGCGTTACCTACTGTAGCAATATATTCACCAGAATAATGGTGTACGGCGCTACGCAAATTTCCTCGAGACTCGACTAGGTATTTTGTACTGGCTCAACGCGAACCGTCGTACGGTTATGCGAGGGATGTACATTATTTGACTTTTGTCGCGACACGTGTCGCGTAACCCTTACCCTAACCCTAACCCTGTGCCGCGGCACGTGTCGCGACACGAACCATGAAAAAGTCAAATAATGTAGATCCGTGGGTTATGCCATCATTCATCGTCGTGTACGGCTTGGGAAAGCTACACTCCCGCTTGTGTTTTATGGTTTCCGCGAAGCGTTTGCGTACCGTATTAATAATGAACAGGGGACGCTCTCTAAAGAAAGCCAAGTAACTCATATAATATGTATGAAACAAAACAAGCTTTGATTCGCACTGTTAATAAAAATAAATAATCAATTCCGAATCCAAACCTTGTGCATGCCCGGGCGAGCAAATCATCAAAAGCCCCAGCGTTGGTTCTGTTCTCCCCCATCACCCTTCCACGATATGGTCGGTCGATTATCCACGGATCTACATATTTTTTTACTGTTCTTGGACGTGCGTTCGGTGTCGCGACACGTGCCGCGGCACAGGGTTAGGGTTAGGGTTAGCGACACTCGCCGCGACACGTGTCGCGACAAAAGTCAAATAATGTATCGTTCCGTGAAGAGCCTGCGTATCAGAAGACGCCAAGCAAGAGTGTTGTTCTACGTCACCCAATGACCCTCACTTGACGGCGCACTACGATTGGTGTTGACCGTTGACCCCTCTCTACCGCAATCTACGAAACTGGTGGTGGTGGTGGTGTGTGCGTACTTCCTTCTTCGCCAGGCATGGTGCCTGCCACCCAGAAGGTGGTATCGTGATACTCTGGGACGACACCATCCCTGGCTGTTAGCAGAGCTGTGGCCGTGCGGGATGCCTTGGCTGTGCGCTGTGCGTCTGTGCTGTGCACAATGGTGCACTGTGTGACCGCGTGACCGCAAAAAAAACACAACAAATACCCCCTTTCCCCTAAATTGTGGGAGTTCCAATATAACGGCGTTATTTTTTATGCCTTTTTTGTCATTTTGACATGCCTGGCCGTGCCTGAGAAAAGATAGGCAAGATAGGCACGAAAATCGCGTTCAGGCACGCTGTTTTCAGAAAAGGCCATTCAGGCATTATTTCAGGCATGCCTTAAAGGCCCTGGGCCTAGGCAAAACTATTTCGGGGGGCGTTGTTGCTGTTGTTGTTGTCTTCACATTAAACTCGTTTCAGTTGCTAATCCCTATAGTCTGATCTATAGCAAGATCACGCCCGTGGTCACAAAAGTGTCTAGAGCCATCAGAGAATCCTAAAGAACACGTACACTTAGCAGGGAAAGGATACACAAGTCCGAAGAGGTACACCTAAAATCCCTACAGGATGTTATGCGTGTCCAAAACTGAACTACACGCCCGCAATCTCCATTCGACTACAGCAGCATCGTCCGCCCCCCCCCCCCCCCCACTCTTTACCAATGAATTTGCCGACTACAGCGTAACTACTGTCTGAAGTGCTGTCTGTACAAAAACACACGGTAGGCGTGGGAACAAGATGGAGCACGCAGCTGCTGTCTGAAGTGCTGCCGGAATGACAGTCCGCGGGCACACAGTGAAAAAGAACAGCCAACCAAAGCCATCACGTCAATTGACAATTGCCCGAATCTATCCTGAACGTCTGTGTTAGGCACAGCATTATAAACATCGACACTGATCAGGAATCGTTCCACATTGAAAGGAGTCTTCCACGATCAGGCACACAATGAAGGCACCCGGGGTGTCCGCGCCATCTCTGCCGCGTCTCTCTACAAAACCAGTGACGTCATCCACACAGACCCAACAACGAAATTCAGGGGAAAAAACGAAAAAAACAAAATCGATTGTCCGTTCGTCACGGGTCGATGTCGTCCGTGCTCCGGATGGCTGCTCCGCGCTGCTGTGTTGCTGCTGCGGCGTGCTGCTGTGATCCGGCGCGCCGCTCCGGTGCCACTTGGCCAGTCCTAGCACGACCACACTCGACCTGCTCCGTCCGTACTCGCTCTCGTTGTTGTCCTTCCCAGTCGGCTCCTCGCTTTCTCCCTCGTTGCACTCAGGGTGCTTGGTCTGGAAAATAAAAATTCTCGCGCTGAAGGGATTGACCAGTCCAAACAACAGCTCGTCGCCACACGCTCCCTCCTCCTTTGATGGCGAAGCCAGGTTACTGAGACAGTACAGCTCCCTCTAGCAAACACACCTAGGGCCGTGTACATAGTGTCCGTCCACCTTTCTGATGGCGTCTGCCTCCGCGCACAAAAGTGAGATGGACATTGCTGTCTACACCGACGGCCAAAAAGGCCCGTGCATCTGAACTTTTGCGCCTAACGCACCAGTGCCGATCCCAGCAGCACTGCTGGTATACCGTTTCGGGTAGATAAGTCCAGCCAGGTAAATCGGCCTGTCCCGATTTACTTTTAAACCTGGATAAGACCGCTTTGCCTCCTATCATCGCTCGGGATAGTAACGCCTGTACACGATGTACAAGACCACAAGACCTTAACTGGACATGGCAGTGCAGCCCACGAGCCCTGCTCTGCCTTGCTGGTGCTGTCCGGAGATACCTCTTGCTCTTTTGCTGCCTCTGCGCTTGCAACCATGCCCTGCGCAACGGCCTGGGAGGGGCCAGGCTTCAGCGTAATTTCAGTACCTTGTTGTAGTGGTTGGGGTGTGAAGGTCGCCATTCAAGATGGCGTGTAAGTCTATCTGAGATGCGGTACGTAAATCAGCAGTCTTTTTTGTTCCGCTGGCACTCCGAAGGAAGCCAATGGAGCCAGTACACCTGTACCCGTGTTTATAATACATTCGTACATATGTACGGTAAGGCAGTTTTTGCGCGTTTGCACAGGGCACCTATGTTATATGACTACCGTGCAACACACCCCTTGAATTTCCGAGCCGATTATCTCCAAAACATGGCTGAGAGGGGCCATGCCCTGGAGAGGCCATGGCTTAGAGGGGCACACACAACGAAGACGGTGGGTTTGGAAGTATGATCGTACAGTCGACATATTTACATAGACCCATCGCTAGGCGTTTGCATTCCCCTCGTCGTCGATAAAATCAGCTTAAAAATAGAAAAATCGTACGTACATTCGTCCGATTGGTTCATCATACTGTATGTATGCACCTACTGCTGTACTACTACTACTACTGTATCAGTGATGGGGGTATTTGCAAGGCCTTTGTCGCTGATGGGGGGTTGTAAGTTGCAATTTGCAAGACCTTTCTCGATGACAGGGGATTGCTTGCATGTGAGGACCGTGCCTTTACCGGGTCGGCTGTAAGACCGTTGTCGTTGGTGGGTTTTAAGAGCGTATGCTGCACAGAAAACAGTACAGTGAGTGGACACCCCGAGATGTGTATCCCCTGTTGGACCCCTTTTAAGGGATATAAGGGACCCTTTATAGGGATATAAGGGATAGCGACTGAAATAATTAACACTTTTTTTTGTGTTGTTTTGTGTCGACCGTCAACGAGTAGCATGTGCGCTCTGCGGTACGGGTATAATAGGGTCATGCATGTGGCGCCCGAGCCCGTACCGTGCGACTCTTTGCATTGCAACCATCGTAACTCTGGCACCAATGTGAATGTGAATCATCCACTGGTCCACTGGTCGTTGGTGTAACCGTCACTACTACTGCTGTAGCCGGTAGCCATCACTTTTCCCCTCTCGAGTGGCACGAGGGTGAGGAGGAGGCATCTCGTGACGAGCCAAAATTAGGCGCTCTTGAACTACGCGTATACACATTCCTGTTACTCTTAAGTGGGCAAAACGCGGCTTATTGTGTATATAGGCGGGGATATGCCGATGTTTCCGCTCTCAAGGCCCGAATTATGTTATTTTCGGTGCTTTTTTAACCCCTTTAGTGGGCAATATGAAGCTTTTAGTGTATGCAGGCGGGGACATGCCGATTTTTCCGCGCTTAAGTCCCGAATTATCTTGTTTTCGTTGCTCTTAACCCCTTAACTACTGCACTGCAATATACATACTTCTGGCATATCTGAGTCTAATTCCAAGAAATTTCCCAAAACAATTATAGTGCAGTCCTTCGTAGGGGGTTTAACTCGGGGTACCCACTCTCTCTATCTCTCGCTATAGTTCTGTGACCACAGAACTGGTATCTCTCTAGGATGAAGAATCGACACAGACACCGGGTGTGCTGGATGTCGACAGGTAGAAAGGACGGTTTGATGTTCAATGTGAAGGAACACACACATACCTGGTATATATAGAGGAGGCCTTGAGGAGGCCGGTATTTTTTGGCGAAAGGGGGCGGCCAACGAAGGAGTTTCGACCCCTATTTCCAGCATCGCTGGTTGTTCTGACTGTTGTGAGGCGGCTTTCCTTGACGGACGGGTGGTATCATCGCAATTTTGAGGCCTCTCACTGACGTCCTTCCACCCGGTACGCTATACCAGAGGAATTCGAAAGGAATCGACCCACTGCCCACAGACCTCTGTTTGTCCTTAAGGTGACTGAGGGGTTGATCGCGCGTGCGTCAGTCGCTCGCTGGCGTCTACGGCGGTGGGTCTCTCTTTTCACAACTCCAACATGTCCTTCATTAATTCTATAATAATACAGCAGTACCGGCCCTCTCACAAGAAACCTGAAATCGGGTTCAGGCTGACTTTTCTTATTCCGGGCGCTCGCGAAAGCACACTTTCTTTTGTTGCGCTTTCTCCTCTTGGTCCACGAGAAGACGTTTTCCAAAGTAGTGAGTGGTGGCTTTGGCCCGGGCCAGCCACAGGAAGGGGTCACTTTCTTAAAGCTTATTCGCTGACAAGGCTGAGAACTTTCTTATTTATTTATTTTTCATTTTTTCAGGCTGACTTTCTTGTGTTCCTTTCTTATGATGAACGGGTCGGTTCTACTGCTGTAGTTTAAGACAACATTTGTTTTCCGGTATCGGGGACACTGAAATGGCCTTTTGATGGGGTGCCCTAGTCATTGGTCGCCAATGCAAGGTTTTCCATCAACCCGCGATACATCATACCACAGCTTGCATGGCACCTTGCATGGCACAATGCAGGACAGATTGCATGGCATATTGCATGGCAGCTTGATGGGGGGACGACTAGAAATGATGTCCGCAAGCAGTATACTCGTACGTACATGCAAGGAGTCGTACGACGCGGGCGCAGATGGCAATACAACGTTTTGACCACATTTTTTAAGCCGTTTGGGGGGGGAGAGAGGGGGAGCAACACTTGGGACGGGGACGTCACCGAGCTTATGACGGCACTATGTTATACGTACTCGTACAAAGTACGAGTTTTGTACATATGTACCAGTATATATATACTACCTTGCGCTCACGCGCTCCCAGTACTCGTAGACCGTTCGATCCTACGGGCTATGACCCTAAAAAAAGTTAGACCAAATTTGTTGTCGTTTTTTATTTTGTCGCTGTCGAAGGGTCCCCTATTAGTTACGAGAGAGGGTTTTAATTTGTAAGCTCAAGCTTTGCCTTTCCCGCCGTCCTGTGCATCGCTTGCTTGCTCACCAGGTCTTCAGAACATCGGAAACACCTGCTTCATGAACAGCGCCCTGCAGTGCCTGGTCAACTGCGAAGCCCTGGCCGACTACTTCTTGGGGTTCGATTGGCAAGCAGAAATTAACAGGTACGGTAAACTCGTAGGGCTGCCAGTCGTCAACACCTCTATACCCTGATCCCCCACCCGGACCACAGCAGTATCCCCCCAGCGTGATGCATCGCAGATTTGACCACCGTCCCATTTCGCACCCTGCTCCCCCTTACTAGGTGCCGAAGTATAGGGTGAGGGTCAGCGGAATAGCGTGTGGACTGCAGTTAAGACCTGCAGTCCACGGACTGTAAACAGTTGCTCTCTTAGTACAGGGGACCATAGTAAACAGGACCAAATATTGTTCCTGTAGTTAAAATTGGGAGATATATAGTTTTTTTTGTGTATACCATAGGTCCTATTTTCTACGGCCCCCCGTAGTACAGTAGTATCATATACCAGGTACCAGTACCAGATACGACTTTGGCCGAAAATATAGTCCCCGTTTGTACTGTGTTGTGGATATCAAACGGGTATGATATTGCCGACCGGAGTGGTACTGCTGTAAGTATATGTTGAGGCCAAAAACAGGCCCTAACGCGCCCATAAAGACAGGCTTCTTACTGCTGTAGCATGTTTTGCTGCTACGTAGACGCTCCGGTTGCCTCTGTCAGTCTCCCACCACAAACATGCGTAAGGCACCTGGTAGGGTTCAGAGTGGAATGCTCACATGTAATCATGTACGTTGGGTACATATTTGCCTTGGACGACATCCGATGGTTTTCGGATTTATTGCCGATAGTTTTGATATTCGTCCTTTTTGTTTTGTGCGATATTTTCCGGACAGGTTCTATGGGTATCATACATAGGGTAAGGACATACGGGATATGTACATACTTGAAGTATATAGGGTATAGGGTAGGGCTCCGGGAGTATTTTGACATGTCCCTCTTGATAATGCTGTAACCACATGCGGGCCAAATTCCCAAATACCCCCGGGTACACATTGACATTCCCATATTTTTCAACCCTTGTCCTTGTTATTTTGATACTACGAGTACTGCTCTGCTGTCTACTGCAAATGTTGCCGAAATGCAGCCTCTTTTAGCACTCTAATTACACGTATGATATGACTATGTATCATAGTTTGTTCTCGAAACGTGGCGCAGCACATGTTACCCATAGGGATTAGGGACCCTTTCGAGCTTGAAGTGTCCGCCGGCCGCTGTCTATCACAGGGTCCCGCACAAAACTTGACGACAGCTACAAATATTCTGCTGCGTGAGTTCCGATCGTAGCGACAGCTTTACTATATTTTCTGCTAAAATTATCCAAATGTAGCACACCTCGGACATATCAGATATAGATCATTCAGGTCAGATAGATCAGATAGATCATTCCCACTTCATCACCTAGCTATTTTAGGGAAGATAGGTTCTTGATCTGTATGGTCTACAGCTCATACATGTTGACGGGTGGGAGCCGTAAATCTGTGCATGCACATGTTTCCTGGGTACGACATCCTCTATCTCACAGCTGCTTTTTTTATGTTTTTATTTTTTCATGAATATTTCCTACAGTAGGTTGTGCCTGCACTACACACACCGACCCTGCACAACGCCTCATAACGGTAGGTTAGGATCTGACGATCTATCTGTAGATGATGTATCGAGACCATCTAGATGATCTAATTCCAAGTGTTTATAGGTTGTCCCCACAAAGTGGGCGAAGGCAGTTAGTTGCAAACGGGGCCAACGTTACGTGTATCACATAATTTGTGTGTGTGTGTCTCACTCGCAGGAACAACATCCTGGGCCATAAGGGTCTCGTGGCGGAAGCTCTGGGGAAGCTGGCGAACCAGATGTGGTTCACCGACAAGCGCGACCTTCGTCCGAGCGAGTTCAAGCGACAGGTACGCAAACAGCAACATTTTTACGTCGACCCTTTTTTTAAACTGTCATTTCTCGAAAATGTGACATGCCGTATACTGTAACCAAGATGATACCTGGTAATATAATATAATACACCTCCTCCAACATATGGACTATTTCCCTCGACAATGCTGGGAGACTTGAAAAACGCCAAGAGATGCGCCTGTGGGAAAACATTTCCAAATCAGAAACATTGGTGTCGTGCCCGTTATACCTCTGCACGTGGAATTATCCAATAACGCCCGCTGCCGTTGGCAATCTGAGGGATGGCATGTGGGCGAACGTCTGCCCAAGGCATATCTAGCAGGGGGGGCATGCTGCTGTAGAGGTGCACCAAGGCATATCTGGCAGGGGAGGCATGCTGCTGTAGAGGTGCACAAGGTTATTGTGTTTCTCCCTTGGTTTGGAGAACCTCGGCTCGGAAATTTATCCGAGGGGGTGTGATAACTTATCACCCGGGTGTGATACATATGGTTTACCTTACCAGTATCTGGTAACCGGAATCCCCCTCCTCCCCCTCTACCCACGTTCTGGTCACCAAATGTTTGGGGTTACCTTAGAGTCTACTTATTATTACAATAGTGATGTGTGTAGCGATGAAAGGCTTAGCGGTTCCATGTGATAGCAGCCTTTCTAATGTATGTTGAAGCAATACAAGGCACTTACCATATATACAGCTCGTGCCTCCCCCCCCCCCTCCCCCCCTCCCTCCACGCATACGCCTTCTACTTCTCCACGCCCCCCCCCCCTCCTACGCATACAAGATTGGTGAATTCATGCCCCCTCTTCGAGGGTATTGGTTTATGGCACTTTTCATACATACCACGTGAAAACGATACAACACGCCTACATACCATATGCCTGGTACACAGCAGCTCATGTCCCCTCCTCCCTCCGTGCATACGCCTTCTTACCCTCCTCTCCTTCCTCCTCCTCCTGTTAATATTAGATCGGTGAATCGATGCCCCTCTTCGAGGGGTACGAGCAGCAAGACGTGCAGGAGTATTTGGCGTTTCTGTTGGATGCTATCCACGAGGACCTGAACCGAGTCCCCAACGCCGCCCGGAAGTATGTGGAGGCAAAGGAGGCGAAGGAGGGGGAGCCGGAGGAGTTCGTAGCGATGCAGGCGTGGAAGGGGTACTTGGAGGTGAGCCGTCAGCCCCGCTGATTGGTGGAGAGGGGGGGTGGAGGGAGGTCCTATTTACTATGGTCCTCCGTAATAGTATACTAACAGTATCACCCGTATAATATACTACGGAACTGCAACCCAAAAAACATGCAACCCCCCCCCAAAAACAACACGCCTTCCCGAGTCCAACTCCTTCCCGAGTCCAACTCCCGATATCCCTCCTCCTTCTCTGCTCTCACCTCCCTCCAGTGTCTCCACCTCGCAGAAGCGCTCAATACACGACGCCAACGAAACCCCTCCAGCCTTCTCCGGCCTCCCTCTTCTGCGTCCCCCCGTCCCCCCCAGCCCACCGCCTCCAAAGTCGTCCTGCCGCCGTCCCTCTTCCCCCACCGCGTCCTCGGGTAGAGGCACGGAGAGGTACATGAACGGGTCGAAGGTGACGGAGCGGCGACCGCAAACGCCACACTGCAGCGCCGAGCGCAGCTGTCCTTGGAAGAGGTCCACGATTATCGAGCGGTTTCGCTGGGGGGAGGCGGG
>MEHQ01002749.1:0-16409 GCA_008828725.1 Saccharina japonica | reverse complement strand
AATATTGTTCGTAAAAATAGGTGAATGTATAGGTTTTTGTCTGTACCGTAGGTTCTATTTATCATGATCCCCCGTAATAGTATTAGTATGGTATACATAAGTATACTATTACTATTGTATACTATTAGTATAGTATACTATTTAGTATGGTATCCTATTACTGTAGTAAAATGGCGCACCCCCTCGGGCGAATGTGATATTTTTAAGCTGTTTTTTCGACAACGAGGAGAGTACAAAACGCCTAGCGACGCGTTTATGAACATATCTCGACTGTATGATAGTGTGATATTTTCAAGGCCGCCGTTTTCGTTGTATGCCTCCCCCTAAGACATGGTTTTGGAGAATATCGGCTCCGAAATTCAACCTGGCAGGGGGTGTGTTAACTTATCACCCGGGTGTGATACGGTATTTGTTCTTGGGTCTGTATGCTTTGTGGTCTGCCCGTTCTTGGGTTCTTGGGATGTTCGCGTAGATCTGCCCGCTCAGGCGAACTTCCTTAGATGTGCCCGAACTGAAAATAGTACATTTCCAAGCACAACGACCAGGTGGCACACCAAGCAGGCGTGCCTCTCGTTAGGGTTAGGGTTAGAGTTAGAGTTCCGGGTTGGGGTGGTGGCCGCCGTTAGCCGAAGCCAAGAATAAGCTCACCGTCGGGAACGAATGACTTACAGCTTCGTGACATAACCCTGCCTCATTAGAAACAGCATCATTTTATGCGGGCACGTCCGAGAAGTTCGCCTGAGCGGGCAGATTTACGCCTGCTGGTTCTTGAGTTCGCATGTTGTTCGGGTGTGGGGGCTTTCTTGACCGTAGGTCTGCATGTTCTTGGGTCTGCATGGTCTCGGGTTTGCAGGTTTTTTTGTTTGCATGTTCTTGGGTTTGTATGTTCTTCGATCTGCATGTTCTTAGGGGGGGTCATGGTTTTGGGTAGGAGGATTTTTATTAAGCGGGGGGGAGGTAGTCCCTGGGGAGATTCCGGGTGTAAGGGGGGGCGATATTTTCGTAATTTTCGTTGGCGTCGTGTGCGTTGGGCGGTTGTGCGAGGAAGAGACGCTGGGGGCAGGTGAGAGCAGGAAGAGATCTGACCTGCCCTGTGTGTATTATGACCTTGGGCAAAGGTATGTCATTTCGGCACTCAGTTGGAGATGGTAGTGTGAGATCAGCCCGGGGATGGTCGAGTAATATCCCCTCCTCCCCTTTCGCCTCCCGCCTCCTGCGCAGACAACGCGTGGTACTGCTCGACGTGCAAGAAACACCAGCCCGCTACGAAAAAACTGGACTTGTGGAAGGTGCGTCGCGTCGTTAGTTCTTCGTTTCGTTGCTTGAAGCTGTGCCGTTGTCGTTATGCAAGGCTGGCTGGCTGCAACAGACATGGCCGTTTTGGCGCTAGTGAAATGTGTCATACTATGTTAAATACGAAGAACACCCGTATGTGTCTACCTTTCGATAGACGCACCAGCAGTGCCGTATTAGGTTTTACAGCCTGCACCGTGTTGTTAAATAACCGTGTTGGGGGGGCCTGTTGTAGCGACCAAAAAACGACAAGAAGTGCGGTCTTGTATAGTGCGGTCTTCTTTAGTGCGGTATTATATAGTGCAGTCTTCTACAGTGCGGTCTTGTATAGTGCGGTCTTCTTTAGTGCGGTATTATATAGTGCGGTCTTCTACAGTGCGGTCTTCTATAGTGCGGTATTATATAGTGCGGTCTTGTATAGTGCGGTCTCCTATAGTGCGTCCTTCTATAGGGCGGTCTTGTCCAGAGCGTCTGTTACTACGAGGAGCATGCAGCATTACAAGCAGGATCCTCACTGCTATGCTGCCCGTGTCTTTCAGCTCCTTATATTGCGCTTCGGGCTGACACCTTTCTTACCCCGGCTGCTTAGGCGTGGCCGATGTTGTGTTCGACATTTTTGGTTTCGGCAAATAAAAATCCCCCAGAAGCTCCAAGGGGTGCTGCATCGCGTGCGGCGCGGCTCGTCGCATAGTTAGTTGTTGTTCGAACATCCTTGATTTGCGACCATCATCATCACCCATTCATACTCCGTTTTGTCACAAGCCGGGCTTCCAAAAATTCTGGAGTGGAAGAAGAAAGCAACACTCGGACAGAAGAAAAACAAGGCGGAGGGAAATCAATCGCACACAAGCAGTAAAAATAAGCCCCGCTCTGGCATAGTCGAGCGTACCCCTAGTAGTAAAAAATAGAATCCAGGTATGGAGTATTGCCGTACGTATCGCGTCAATTCTGAAAATGTTCCTTGTTGCGACGTTCCTCTGATCTGTCTGTGATGCTACTGTGATGCCCTGTTTGGCAGGTTCCGCCGGTCCTAATCGTCCACCTTAAGCGTTTCGGGGGAGGGGCGAAGATATCCTTGCCCGTGGTCTTCCCGTTGGTTGGTTTGGACCTGTCGCACGTCGTCAAGTCGCCGCAGGTAATTTCGTAGTTTCACTCTTTTCTTTGTTGATGTGTAGATATGATGTGCTTCGTACTGCTGCTTCGTACCAGGTGTTTATTTATTATGTTGTTAGTTTTTTCTTGTTTTTTTCCTGGGGTGTTTCTTTCACTTCACAGAGATTTTTTGGAGCTTATTACTGTCCTGTGACGGAGGAGTAGATTATTGGCGATGAGTTTATGTGAGTAGAAATAACTATGGTACATATCGTAGCAACAACAGCTATTAGGCTACAAAAGAGGAACATAGCGCAGCTCAGCAGTTCCTAGTTTGTAGATATAATATCTATGGACATTATCACACCCGGGTGATACTATTAGTATACTAGTACAAGTATAGTGTACTATTAGTAAGATAACACACCCCCTCAGACGGAGGTGCTATTTTTGAGCTGTTTTTTCTCGGCCATGGGTATCATAAGGTGCAAACGCTGAGCGATGCATCCTTGGAAAAATCTCGGAAAAATCTTAACGAGAACTTCCCAAATCCACTATTTACTATTTCCTATTTCTGGTTGTGTATCATATATACCCGCTGGGTTTGGAGAAACCCCGCTCGGAAATTTGTCCTTCATATTAGTCTTTCGTTCCCCTCAAAACCCGTAGTTCGCGCGATCGAAGTATCCAACCTACAGTAGTTTGCAAAGATGAGTTTCGATAAAGCCCTCGATCTCACAGCTGTGTTTTTTATTTTATTTTCCAGTATCAGTCTTGGAGGTGGTGAATATTAGTCTTGGACGTGGTAAAAAACGAACTGGTATATAAATGTTATCTTTTCAAGTATGTATGATATGTATGATATGTAACTATTTGTATTGTCGGGTTTCGAACGTAGTAAAAGGTGAAAGAAACTAAGCTTCCTAGCGTTGTTGGTGATGTGGAAATGTCTGTCTGTCTTAACCCCTTAACCCTCNTTTGGGCCAGAGAAAAAAAGTACCGGGAAACAGGAAAAAAATGGATGACGGTTAGTATGATGCACGAGGCGGGCCGGCCTGCTGGGCGCGATACTCACAGAGTATACTCATACGAACTCATACTCATACTCGTACTCATATTATACGTACTCATATATACTTGCACATACTCCGTAATATTTGCCCGAAGTCAAAACAGCTGCTGTATAGTTTGCCCGAAGTCTAAAGCGCGACATTCCCTTGCAGTGGGTATCCCTTTCTCAAATATCCCTCTCTTGAATACCCCTTTGTTTAAGTTAGGCTTTAGGACTGCATTCCCGTTTTGAGGATAAATTACTTGGAATTAAGAGTTGACCCCTTTTTCTTAACCCCTAAATAGCTGGTCACACGAATTTGGGGGAAAAGTTACTTGGAATTAGTGTGGGGCATTTATTTTCAGGTATGAATGGGTTAAGAACTGGTCCCACGTATTTGGGGACAAGTACTTGGAATTAGTGTGGGATAAGTTTTTTCAGTTCTGAATGGGTGAAATACATGAGCATTGATGGTGATGATGGTGATGGTGATATTTGGACTGTTTGCTGTTGCACTCTGCTTCCCCTAAATAAGGAATAGAAAAAGATTATACTGCTGTACATACAGCATACAGCCAGCACCGGGCATCATATCATACATAATCGCTTTTTTAGGTCGCTATACCCGTTGGGTCCGTAAGGTCTACATACCCGCCTGCCACCTGTGTCTACCTGCCTACCTGTCTTACCTGCCTGTGACGTTATTCTTACGTAGCGCAAGGTATGCGATGCGAGTATTGACAATTGAATATTGATGATTGACACCAGTAGACATTTGTTTTAGGGTCATACCAAGTACCAGGTATGTACACATTACACGAAGCCCATTAGACCCGGACCCGGACCCTACTGCTGCACCTACTACAGAAAAAAAAACCCGATCTACTCGTACAGCAGCAGTACTCGTGCCTCTAATTCTAAAGCTCCTCATATTTGGGTCCAGCAGTCCAGCAGGTTCAAATTTTTAATTTTTTGTGATGGGCACAGGATGTGCCGTACTCTCACCATTTCTAATTTCGGTGTAAAATATTGGATTCTTACCCGTGGTATACATATATATATATCACTCTGTACTTAAATATCAAGACTCTTTGGATACTAATATTCAATGAAAACGGTCCTTATATTTAGGGACATAGTATTATTTGACTACAATGTACGATGCATCGCTGAAAATCCAAAATTCCCGCCCAAAAGTATCAGCTCCCGGTTTCTTAACCCTCTTCTCACCACAGCAACAAGCATCCGACTACGTACTATTTCCAAGTAATTTCCCCCCCAAATACGTGGATGCTGTTTTTTTTTGGTACACTGCAATCCCGTTTTCGGTTTCGGGACAAAACACACGGAAATGAGACTATTACGGGGAACCATGTAATCAGGACCCATGACTCACACAAAAATATATATACTTCCAGTACTTTTCTAATAATAATTGGTCCTGATTACTATGCTCCCGCGTAATATGATATTTTTCGGAGCTTATCGTATTTCGGCCAATATCCACGTAGAAAATCGACGAAAATAGCGTGTATTTTGGCCAATAAACCTTGAGCGAATCGACGAAAGTAGCGTATGTTGGTCAAAAGTCAAGGCAATAGACGTAAGCAACGTTTTTAGGCCAAAACGTGTCAATCGACGAAGATAGTTTATTTCGGTCAAAACTGAAGCAATGGACGGTTGGCGTATTTTGGCTATTAACTTTTGTGTACCTGTAGCCAATCGACGGATGTAACGTATTTTGGCCAAACGTTTAGCCAATCGATGTAAGCAACGTACACGTATTTTGCCCCAAACCAATACTCGTAGCCAGTAGACAAAAGCAACGCATTTTTAAGGCCCACTTACGTACACTCATGACACCCTATTCCACCTCTATACGTATCCGCTTCCCATACGAGTAGTCTTCATGAATCAACACACATCTCCGACACGTCGTATGATGCCGTTACCTTTGACCTTTGACACCGTTGGCTTTTGATATCGTTGGCTTTTATAACCGTTAGCTTTGACACCGTTACCGTTGACTTTTGACACCGTTGGCTTTTGGCACCGTTGACTCTTGACACCGTTGACTTTTGAAACCGTTCACTCTGACGCTGGCAGAGCGGCCGCTAGGAACCGCGTGAGCGGGAAGTGGAACCTTTTCAACGACGACCGGGTGGAAGAGCTTGAACCCGAGGAGGTGCAGACGTCGTCGGCGTATGTGCTCTTCTTCACCAAGGTGGGCCTTACCCTTTACCCTTGCTTTTACCCTTGTTTGGCCTTACCCCTGCCCTTACCCTGTAACCGTTTTGTAACCGTTTTGTAACCGTTTTGGGACTTGAAGGGGAAAATAGGACGAGCGAAAATTACAAAATGACATTAACCAATCGACAAATGTATCGTATTTCGGCCAATATCCACGTAGAAAATCGACGAAAATAGCGTGTATTTTGGCCAATAAACCTTGAGCGAATCGACGAAAGTAGCGTATGTTGGTCAAAAGTCAAGGCAATAGACGTAAGCAACGTTTTTAGGCCAAAACGTGTCAATCGACGAAGATAGTTTATTTCGGTCAAAACTGAAGCAATGGACGGTTGGCGTATTTTGGCTATTAACTTTTGTGTACCTGTAGCCAATCGACGGATGTAACGTATTTTGGCCAAACGTTTAGCCAATCGATGGAAGCAACGTACACGTATTTTGCCCCAAACCAATACTCGTAGCCAGTAGACAAAAGCAACGCATTTTTAAGGCCCACTTACGTACACTCATGACACCCTATGCCACCTCTATACGTATCCGCTTCCCATACGAGTAGTCTTCATGAATCAACACACATCTCCGACACGTCGTATGATGCCGTTACCTTTGACCTTTGACACCGTTGGCTTTTGATATCGTTGGCTTTTATAACCGTTAGCTTTGACACCGTTACCGTTGACTTTTGACACCGTTGGCTTTTGGCACCGTTGACTCTTGACACCGTTGACTTTTGAAACCGTTCACTCTGACGCTGGCAGAGCGGCCGCTAGGAACCGCGTGAGCGGGAAGTGGAACCTTTTCAACGACGACCGGGTGGAAGAGCTTGAACCCGAGGAGGTGCAGACGTCGTCGGCGTATGTGCTCTTCTTCACCAAGGTGGGCCTTACCCTTTACCCTTGCTTTTACCCTTGTTTGGCCTTACCCCTGCCCTTACCCCTGCCCTTACCCTTGCTTGCCCTTCTGCCCTTACCCTTGCGTACCCTTCTACCCGTACCCCTACCCTTACCCTTGGGTTCTATTCTATCTCACCCTGACTCTTGCGTACCCTTTTACCCTTTCCCTTACCCTTGCTTACCCTTGTACCCTTGCCTTTACCCTTGCGTATCCTTCTCCCTTCACCATTACCCTTAGCCTTACGTACCCTTCTACCCTTACCCTTACCATTGCCCTTACCCTTACCATTACCCTTACCCTTCTACCCTTACCCTTAGCCTTACGTACCCTTCTACCCTTACCCTTACCGTTACCCTTACCCTTCTACCCTTACCCTCACCCTTACCCTTCTACCCTTACCCTTGCTTACCCTTACCCTTACCCTTGCATACCCTTGCTTACCCTTACCCCTACCCTTACCCTTTTGTAACCTTACCCTTGCGCACCTCTGCTTACCCTTACCTTTGCGTACCCTTGCTCACCCTTACTCCTACCGTTACCCTTGTGTATCCTTACCCTTGCGTACCTTTGCTTACACTTGCTGACGCTAACCCTTAGTGGCAACCACTGATTGTCGAATCTAAGCCAAGTCCTACGTAAACACTTTGTGACTACTGCACGGCACGCCCACGACCATAACCCACCCTCCCACCATCCAACCCCCGTCTTCTCTCCACAAACCCGCCGCAGATGTCAACCGTTGACGATTCCGACAACGAAACCGACGACAGTGCGCAGCCACAGCCTCAACAGGCACCCACAGCAGCAACCTCGGTAGGGGGGGGGGGGGGGGCGATGGCTGACACAGGCGCAGGCGCGGGTAGAGCAGGCGGGAGGAGTTCCACTGCCAGCCCGCCCAGACGTGGTAGATCGAAGGAGGCGGGAGCGAAGCAGGGGAGCGGGGAGAAGGCGAGGACGCCGTCGCCGACGAGATCCGCGGCCGTTGTTCGGCGTCAGTCTGTGTCTAAGGTGGGCGAAAGGGGGAGGAGAGGGGGGGGTGAGGGTATACTCATTATCATGCATGACCGTAATCGTATGAACGGGCGGAGGGCGTACTGATTTGATGCTTGCCTCAGCCATAGTTGGCTAGGTATCTGGGGCTGTGAGTTGGCTGACTACAAGTCGCCGACTAGGTATTAGTTGGCATTAGTTGGCTAGGTATTTACAGTTGGTTTCGTGCGGTAGTTTGTAGGCCTGTGAGTTTGGCTGACTATAAATCGCTGACTAGTTATTAGTTGGCATTAGTTGGCTAGATATTTACAGTTGGTTGCGTGCGGTAGTTTGTAGGGCTGAGAGTTGGCTGACTATTAATCGCCTACTACAGTAGTTATTAGTTTTCATTAGTTGGCTAGGTGTTTGTAGTTACCACGTATATATGATTTTTCGGCTCCTCCGAGGCTGGAAGTGCGTTTTTTATTGGATCAAACTAAGTCGGTTTGTTGGCTTACTTTCACCATCCAATTAATCCAACTATTATCTAGCTGTGAAGCCCAGCCAAGTCACAGTCCTACTGGTCAAGATTACTACTGTATATATGTATACAAGGTTCCCCTTCGGGATTGTGGTTGGCTTCAGGTCTCGGGGGTGTCGCAAGCTGACAAGGGAGAACACAGCAGGCGTTCCTATATAGCAGGCGTTTGTTCCTCGTACCGGCTACTCGTACGAGTAGGCTACGTATAAAAAACAATCAACATAATATACATCATATTATATATTATACGAGTACACGTACCCAGCCATCGTGTAAATCGAAACAACTAAAGAAAACACTTTGGAAAATACGTAGAGGGAACAAAAAAAAGTAAAAGCCATCGGGCAAGTGCGTGACCGGGGCAAGCAAGTAACACCGACCAGCCCAAACGAGTTTATAGTTAGTTCTTAAACCACTATGTACCTAAATATAAGCACATTTTGTACATTAATATCAAATAAAACGGTTCTTATATTTAGGGACAGTGGTATTTTCATGTTTCCCCCCCCGGTAATAATGCGACAGCAACAGTTACAGCAGTGTCAGGTCTCCAACGGTCCACCGGTATATCATACAGCAGCAGCAACAGCAGCAGCTGAAAAAATGTAGGCCCAATCGAGCACTTGAAACCAAAACCTGTCACCTGGTTGCACGCGTGTGGTGTGTGGTGTGTGTTCTTCACATTGAACCGTTCGTTCTACCCGTCGACATCTATTAATAGCACACCCAGTGTAGTGTCTGTGACGAGTCTCCATCCTAGAGAGAGATACCTGCTCTATGCTCTATGCTCTATANCGGGGCTGACGATGCCCCCAATCTCCAGCGCAGGGAGGCGGAGCAAGGGTACGGGAGCCCGCGTTCCCGAGACCTTCCCGACAGAAACATGCTCCCGCCGATTGGTGCAACTCCTGGGGGACCTTCTTCTCCAGCGGGAGTTGATCCTAGTGGTGGCGGCGGCCGTGGGCGTGGGCGTGGAAATGGGCGAAGCGTTACGAGGCGCCCCTCTTAGCAGTTTCTGCCGCTGGCCATCAGTCCACCGTTACCACCCGCTTCGAGCTCGCAGCCGCGCGCTGGCGAGCGCGGCGCGCGGCCGCCGCCGCCGCCGTGCTGCCTCGAGCCGATAGAAGAGCTGCCGGAGGAGTTGGGGGGGCAACTCGTCGCCAGCGTTCGCAGCACCGACGTCGGCGTTGCGATGAGGCCCCGGACTCGCGCGTTCCGGTTTCTGTTTAGGTGGTTCCTCCCGAAGCGGATGCAGCAGCCGTGCTTCGACGTCTCTCTGCAGGAAGGCCCCTCGAGGAGATCGTCTCTTGAAGAGGCGAGGAGACCTTCGCTAGAAGAGCGGCTGGATGATGGTGATGCTTGAGGCCAGGTTGCCTGGTCTCGAGGAGATGATGATGATGACGATGCTTATGATTATCATGGCGAGGGCAGCGGCAGATAAATAATCATTTTACTGGTATATATTAGAGTTTTGTTTTTGTGTGTGCGTGTGTGCGTGCATGTTTCAACTGGCGGCAGATGAAGGTCAAATGCAATGCGACTCGTACGTACTTTTTTTGTTAGTGTGTTTTTGTGTTTTTTAATGGCGACAGATACAAAAACAAAAACTTTTTTTTTTTTGTGTGCGTGTTTTGAACGATAGGGCGAGTTTTTGTGCGCCGGTGCTGGTGGTGGTGGTAGGGGGTGATGTTGTTGTAGACCTGTTTGGTTCCGCTTGTTGAGGCGCTTTTGTTAGTCTTGTTTGTTAATATTACAGTAACTTTTTTCGTCTCGGTGAGGGTGTGGCTGTATGACCCCTGAGGCTCTTTCCTGTCTTCTGCGCCCTGTGCGGCACGGCAGCCTCATGTGGGCGTCATTTCTCCTATAATTCAGTTATGGGCAATTTTTGGCAGTGGTGAGTGCTGAACGGAGTTGGAAGGGCACGAGAGGTCTTGATTGATTATCAGGGTTTGAGTTCTATGATGAATGCGCGACCATAGAGTGGGGCCTCAGCGCAACCACCACCAGGGCGGTGGTCTATCTACCGTGAGACCACAAGTCAACCCCGCATTGCCATTTCATGCATGGCACGCGCGAGACAGGTCACGGTCTAGACCATCTAGGTCCTCACGCGCCGTCACGAGACCGGCAGATCATGATCTAGATCATAGGTCCTGACCTGCCGTCACGATATGCTGTGCAGGATCTGTACGGTACAGATCCAACCCAGGAAATGTGTCCTAGATCATGCAGATTATACGGCTCCCACCTGGAAACGTGAGCTAGACCACACAGATCATACAGATCATACAAATATCTTCCCTGAAGGATGTAGATCATGAAGTATCTTGACATGATCTGCCCGAGGTGTGGTGCACGGTGATGAGAACGGGAGGAATGTAGTGCCGCCATGAGAGGAGATGCCGCGCTTACACCCAGCTATTTGTTTTGTTTTTCCAAACTGATTTTGTGGGGAGAGTTTTTATCGATGTTTGCCGAAATGTCCTGTGTACGGTAGTTTATAGTGGAGGAGTGGGGTGGTCTTTCCCGGGGGTCTTTTCATCTGTAGACCCTCTTCGTGGTTTTGGGATGGCTCCTCTTTTCGTTAGAAGTGATGCTGCATTTTTACCGCAGTTATTATGCGGTTTTCCGTATTCAGTGTTAAAACTTGCACAGAGAGAAGTGAAAGGTATTTGGTGCCGGCAATTTTCCTACCATTGGTCGATTTGTTAAAAAGAGATTTTTTTGATCGGTGGAAAATCCGAGAGAAAAAAAGTTACTTTTTCGGTGCAAAAAAAGCAAAATAATAACCTCTTTGGAACTTGACTATAGTACAGAGGGGAAACCGTTGTAAACAAAAATGACGGTTACAGAATGAGCCACACGAGACACGAGGTCAGTCCGTCCGAGCTGCTGGAGTAGGGGAAGGGTGAAGGATCCGAGGTGCACCGGAAAGAAACGCACGACACACTCGCGCAACAAGAGACACTTGTTTGTATTGCTGCTGCTGCATGCTCTCGTATATCGTGACCAGAACCCGCAACAGACCCAAAAAACAGATGTCCCCATACGTTTCTGCAACGCACTGCAACGTATTTGGTTCTGATCACTTAGTCCCCTCGAAAAAAAAAGGTTGGTATATATAAGACCGCGCTCTCTGCGTACGGGTTGCCGTTGTTTTTGGCCGCTATACATGGTATACTCAAACTGGCAGGAGAAAAGAGGTACCTCCACCCCCCCTCTATTTCGTCAGTTCCCGACGGGGCTGCTCGGCAGCAGCGTTGGAACACCTGGTTGACTTGGCGCTCCCTGTACAAGATGTGCCCGTCGCCCGAGCCGTCCGACGCGACGCGACACCTCGTCCATGTGCCAATACTGCCGCATGGTGACATGCGGTAGCTCTGGACTGGCGGCGTGCGTTGGTCAGGGGAGACGCTTGCTACGATAGAGGTAGAGGTAGCAAGGTATACCTTTTTTTTGGCTGAAACGTTTTCTGAATGATCGGGCGCCTTAGCCCTTTAAGAACTGGTCCCATGTTTTTGGCGAAAAACTACTTGGAATTAGTGTGGGATAAGTTTTGGAGTGCTGAAAGGGTTATAACCCAAAATCGTGGGATTTTCCTTACTATGTTGCAACATTTTTCAGGGTATACTTGGACCATGGGATTGTTCATTGGGTATTATAGTAGCACTTTTTATTTTCCTCCAAAATCTGTTTTAACTTAGTATTAGTATAGACCTCCTCAAGTGAGGAGCCTCAGAAAACTCTTGTAACATGGTGCACCTCTACCGTAGCATGCGCCGGGCTTCCAAGGTTGACAAAGGACAATGCAGCGGGTATAGCGGACAATGTTTCTTGCCGCTGTAGAGAGAGCATTGCACACGGCGGGTCACAATGACAAACAAATCTAAAATATCTCCAACATCTCTCAAGTTTTGTCACAATTCCGGGTGGTCATCTCGCTCGCTCGGATGCTTCAGCGATGCTGGCCCCGAGGTGAGATGTCACATTATCCAGGCCTGTTTGGCCCTAGGCTTCGCTCCTTTCTTCCCGCGGGGACGGACTCGTACCAATACACGACCTTTCGGGTCGCCTCCTCCGGGTCGAGATCGGGGTTAAGCCGCTTGGCCCGCTTTAGCGCCGATAAGATGTCCCTCTCGGGAACACCGAGGCAGTTTGCCGTTCGCTTGGCCGAGGGTTCTGCTGAAGGGTCGTCGCCGTCGTCTCTGCCGTGCACGGCCGCCGTGAGGAGTGTTTCGTATGTTTGCCTTCCCTCTTCCGTACCAGTCTGCATCTCCAGCTTCGCGTCCTTGATGGCTCTCATCATAGGGCGAGATTTTCGTTCCTGCTCCGCAAACGATGTGCGAGGGTCCGCGGCGGACTTGACGCCCACAGACGCTTAGAACTCCAGCAGTTCGTCGGCCGACATGCTCTTCATTTTCTCCAGGAGCTCTGGCGGCGGGGCCGGCAGTTTTGACCAGTCTTGATTTGCCTGTGGGAGGGCGGGGGGAGGGGGGAGGGGGGGGGGTACGTAATCGGTAAACATACGAAGCACCGTATACATCAGGTAGACAGCACCAACAAGTACCACCATGCTGCGCGCGCGTCGTACATACCAGAGTATGCCTACCTTGCACGTCGGATACACCCCTTGCCCAAGCAGCCTATCAACTATGTATCTATTAGCTATTCATAGGCTGCTTAGTGTGGTTGATGTTGTACGTAATCTTCAATTTATCGGTTTTCGACACGTTTCCCCTCTAAAATATCACTGTCCCAAAGGGGTTAACAATGAGACGAGCGAGTGCAAAGCGCAAGCCTTTTTCGTTCTTGTTTTTCTCAAGGGGAAGATAGCTTTTTCATAATAAGTTGGCAACTCCCAAGAATTGCAGCGATAGAGGTACAGCATACATAAGTGGTGAAGGTGGTAAGGTGGGGAAGGTATCATGCGTGGGGGTGGCAGTTGAGATGCGATTGTCACTTCTGCTGCTGAACCGTCAGTATTTACAATGGTACCAGTTGTTGTACGGTAAATACCGTACAATACCGCAGTCACAGCAGTAGTTAACACTGCTTGGTGTACTACTGTTCCGGTACATGTTGCCGCGCACCGCTTTGGGTGTACTACAGTACGTACTCTGTATACGCATGCCATTTATGGATGTATGGATGTACATCCGTGGACTGAAGCTTCTTGAGTAGGGGGTAGGGTCAATCGGGCACTACCGTCACAAGCTGGAGATACTTGATAAGAAGGGTTTACAGGGTTAAACTCCCTCACGGGTTAGGGCTACAGGCTGACCAGGCGAGAAATTTATCGGCTCTGACGTGAGTTAAATAGGGCCAACTTGTTGCCGTCTACCTTTCTATTTAGAACCACCGCAGTCGAATGGGAAAGCTAGGAGATCGGGAGATAACTAGACAACGTGCGTGAAAGCTCTGTGAGCGTGAGGGAAGGGGTCGTATCTGCCTTCGTACTATACGATAGGACTCTCCGGTTCCAGAAATAAAAAGCAGTTCGTAAGAGAAAGACCTACAGAATTGACCGATCAGAAAACTGCGGGCACGAAATGTCTTTCTACGTCAGTTCAGCAGGTATTTATTTTCTAGCGAGCAGATTGGTACTGGCGGTGAAACACAGGTCCACTTGCCAGTCAGCACAACAACACTACGAGTACGTACGTACCGCGGCGCAGATAAACGTCCATGGTATCATACACATCGGAGTCAGCAAGCAAGTGCTGCTCCTGCTCCTGCTTCTCCTGCTCCTGCTCATGTAGTATGTATGATTTGTATTATTCTGACCATGAGAAGCTCGTACTCGTCTGGTATGATGTGTATGAGCGTGTGTCTTACCTCTTGGCCGGCTGGCGGACCAGCCGGCGGAGACTTCACCACCCCAGAGCGGGCCCCCCTCGCGGCTTCTTCTCCACTGTGCAAGGCCGAGACGATGGGGCAAGTCACGGTCCTGCCTGAACCTTCTCCGGTCCGGCCGTTGCCACACCAACAAGGGGTCGCCGTCATCATCACCACCATCGCCTACTTCAAGTCTGCTGCTGCTTCCGCTGTTGTTGTCGCCGGTGCCAGTCTCGCTTGTTCTTGAGAGCGTAGTCGGTCATCTCCGCGCCTTCCAAGCTCAAAGCTTCTTCAGTGTTGACGGTGTAGCCGACCCTCGTCTTCGAAGCCTTATCAGCCTTGCCCTTTTCCTTCGCATCGAAAACAGTAGTCGTCAGCTTCACCCCTCGCTGGTGGGGCGTCCAGGTGTATCTGACTGTATATTCGGTCGGTTCGACAGACACGATGTGTTCGCAAGTTCCGCGCTGCGTGACTGCTGGCGTGATACCAGTCGGAGCTTCACTCATATCCCGGAGCCTCTTCCTAGCTGATGTAATCGCTACCCTTCCTCTAAAACACAGTCAAGCACGTCTCAGTCTCGTCGTGCCAAAGTTACTCGCATTCGTCCCCTGTCCCCTACTAAAAATTCCCCTGAAAAAATGCTGAAACCCTTCCTGACTACTTTTTTTGTGACACTGTTCACTTTACGCTGGCCTGACGAGGTGGCGCCCAGGGCCCTTGCATACGATGCTACCACGCTGCCAGCCCCTTCTACTGGTGCTGTCAATCGTTCTTCCCTGTGCTGTGTCATGGCTCGCCGTTGTACCTGCTGTCTACTCGTCTAGCAGAAGACCGATTTATCTAATCGCGCCGCATCTTAAGCGCTTCGGTCGAGATGTGGGTAGGCACGCTCCCATATCACCTGGCTTGCAGCGCGGATGTGCACTGTCCATGGGAATGCAAGAAGACGCGCTGGAAGCAGAGACGGCAGCCGTCAGGGAGATGAGGGCGTCGGAGATAAAGAAGAGCCTAGAGGAGATGAGCATCGCGACGAAAGGCGTCTACGAGGTGGGTCTGTCTGGACCTCAACTGCTGGTGATGACATGTGACACATAATCGTACACGCAATGCACATCATTTGATTAAGATGTACGAGTACGAGCAGCAAGCAAGCACAGCAGCAGTTGTGTCAGGTATTGCTTGGTCCTTGGGAAGGCACGGCGACATACTGCTGACTGCTGACTGTAGTGCCAAAGTGCTTGCTGTGATGCTTTGCTGGGTAACGGCCATTGCTATGCACGCTGCGGCAGCACTACGAGTATTGCTGTGCGTGTCCAGATGCATGCTACGGGAACATTCAAGTGTGTTATCCTACATAGATAAGGACCCTTCCTCGCACGCCCGACTACCTGCCGTCCGCAAGAACCTCTGGTGCGGTGTACATATAATGTGTGTGTGTTATTCACATTAAACCTTCCTTTCTACCCGTCGACATCAATACTCGTATGTAATTGTGTCATACCTACAGCAGTGCTCATATCATATGTACGATATGCGATATGATACCAAGTACAACAGCTCTGGCGTGTTTCGTGTTGCGTGTTTTTGCATATTCCTGATGTTGATATTACGTGTCAATGTGTCACATGTCACATGTCACATGCCACATGTGTTGACTCATTGAATCATTCATGCAGGCGAACGGTTGAAAAGGATCATACGGCACTGGGCACGGGCCACTTTTGAGTTATTCGGTCTTCTTTGCTTTTAATGCTGACAAAAACCACACAGCACATGCAGCATGTAGTAAATAAGCAGTTTGCTCGTGGGAGTTCTGAACTCATGCCGCCGCTTGGTATTTACACGGCTTTTCCTGAAAGCCAAGCACATCAGACGTCTTTGTCTCTCGGGCACGCTGTAATACATGCTCGTGTTCATACTACTCGTGTGTGTGTGCGGCGTCCCGAAAAACAGACAACAGTGTTGGCCGAAATGACTCTCTGAGATCGACGCTAATGGAAGCACTATCTTGGGGAAATGTTTGTATATGAGTAATATTTATTAATAGTACAAGGTTCCCCTTCGGGATGTCGCAAGTTGAAACAACACTTCTTCCTACACATTGTATGTATACCTGGCATGAGTGTATGGGGGGTTCGCTGGCGTGGTACCGCTGCTGCTGCTGCTGCTTCTGCTGCTGCACCACTGCTGTACTGCGCGATTGCTTATTGGGAGAAAGTATGGGTTGGAATCGTCCAGCTCGTTGTGTTCAGGATGACACGCCCGCATAAATACGCACACACGCATATTATACACAAAGAAGCACCTTTCGTAGCTTTCACGAACGAAAATCAACGAAGTTGTTGTTGCTGTTGCTGTTGCTGCTGCTGCTGCTGTTGTTGTTGTTGTTGTTGTTGTTGCTGTCGTTGATACTAACTGAAATTGTAACGTGACTGCCGTTGTTGCTGTTGTTGCTTTTGATGAACCAGAAAGAAGGCCTGGTGCAGA
>MEHQ01001338.1:0-148584 GCA_008828725.1 Saccharina japonica | reverse complement strand
CATTACGTACGTATGTAGAGATGTTCTAATCCACTAGTATTGAATCTTATCACGTACGTATATATTAGATATTCAAATCTACTTATACTTTACTGAATCTCCAAACTGGCTACCTAGACAATGAAAGTACAAGATATCTAATATACGATAAGATACGATCCAACCGTAATATATGAATACGAAAACTGGTATGATATAAACTGTTGAATACCGTTGTTCTATCTTGCTCATATAAATGGCACACCATAACATACCCCTGAAAATTTTCAATTTTGGAGTTCAATTTGTTTTGGAGGCCTTACATGTTCGGGGACGTTTTTTATTTTGCCCCCTCTCCACGTATGGTCGTGTGGGGCAACACCAACGATCAGCTCGTACAACCTACACGCGCAGCTGGGGTTCTTGCTTGGGGCGCTCGATATCGAGGACCCCCCTCGACACGGACACTAGGTGCGATCATGGATGTTGTTTGTGCAGCGTTTGGGGGCATGCTGCCGTGTAACCTTGCCTTTCTGACCCCATCTCACCGCTTCTGTGATCACGTTGTCAGAGCAGTTTATGCGTGCATGCAGGCATGTCGAAGGCCACGAGCTTGGAGCACGGCGTTGTAAGATCCAGGGCCAATCCATCAACTAGAAACTTCAATGAGTAAGCCTGGCTTGTTGCTAATATACAATAGTTGCAAGGGTTGCGATAAAAACCAGGCTGGGCGCTCCGTGAGCGTTGAATTTGCACATAAACGTACTCGTCGCAAATTTGAAATTTATGTATCCGCAGCAACGAATTCGCCAGCTCAGAAGTTGAAACCACGTCTGCCCGAACGTGTTTTCCCCACTATACTTCAAATTCGTGTTCTGTAGGGAGTACGGAACAATATACCCTAGGAATATGGCCTGGTAATACTCGTTCCCGGACCTTCTATGAGTTATGCACAACATTCATACTCGTTCGCGGAACTTCTGTATGTTCTGTACGCCCGTGCCACAATACCCGGGTTTCGGGTATAACATGTATATGGGTACTTGCCCGGAACTTCTGTGAGTTCGGTGCGCCCGTACCACAATACCCTGAGCTTGTGTGAGTTCTACATAACTTATATACCCGTACCCGGAACTTCTGTGACTTGTGAACGACATTCATACCCACACCCGGAACTTCTATATATTATGTAAGCCTGCATAAGGTACGAGCAATGTATACCTTTGTCACGATACCCGGGAGCCCGGTATATATTCGCGTTTAACCCCAGGAATACCCCGGTATGCTATTCATTATGACGCCATGTCTCATCAGTCACACCGAGCAGGAACATATGTATATACAAGGTTGGCTTCGCCGCGGCTGGCTGGCGCCCGCCTGCCACTTCGCGCAATGCACGTAACGGCGAAGAGTAGAGGTAGATTAAAAGGCAAGCTTAGGGCAAACAAGAGCGACTCTGTACTGCCAAGGAGTTCACAGTAGTACCGGAGACCTGAGGAAAAACACTCAATCTGACCGAGGCTGGGATTCGTATTTATTTCAGACCATAGGGTGCGTTTTACACTGTAAATTCAATATAACAGCTTCCGAATTTATTTTTCCTTGTAACTGTCACGCTGTGGTACTGTGGTATACTGGTGTATATCAGCAGTAAACAATCAAAATTCGTACGTGTATCAGAGGTGAGTACTCCGTAAGATCCATCATCGTACATCGCCAACATCAAAACAGAGTCTTGGATCTTGCGTGTAGATCACTGGATTTCTATAAGTGCAATACGAGTACTCGTACGAGTATTCGTATACCTGTATAGAATCCGAAACCACTCTTTTCGAGAAAAAGGCAAACTCTCGACCCCATCACCGTAATATGATTGGTGAGTTTTGGAGTGTCCATCGCTCGCATGTTCACGATACGAGCGCACGCGAGGCTCTGCTCGGTGCGAAGCAGGTCATCGGGCACGATAGCGGACGAATCGACCGAAAAAGTTCAACGCCTCGCGAGGAAATGTCCCCACATGCTCCTGACAAGCGCATACGGGAATATTTGGTTTCAGGATAGCAAGGTCGAAATATCGTATGATATGATACGAACAAAAACACCAAACACCAGTATTATACTGCTGTACCACGCACGTATGAACCCATGATACACAGGTCATCGTATGTACTCTACTCTATTTCTGCTGTGGTACGGGTACTGGTACGTACGTACGTACGTGTAAATCAGCAGCAGTAGTAAGTGGTCATATGAAAATCCGGGTTCGTCGTCGACATGAAAAAGCGGAATCTTTGGTTTGACATTTTTTTTTTTTTTTTCATTCCATTTATTTTCTTCGCTTTTCCTTTCTCTCCTTCCTAGTCGTATCTCAGATCCGGGGTCACAAAGTAGGCTCCTCTCCCCCCTCCCCCACTACGGTTCTTGCCTCGCATTTTTATTGCGAGAAGACTTCAACTTTTTCTTCCCTCGTCGACTCGCATCGAATTGTGCCTACCCCCGTTACTACAGTAGGCGCTCTTAGCAGTTCATTCCGTTTTTTTATTTATTTTGCAAATAAACTCAAAAGTCCGACCCACGTTAGATTCGAACTCCAGACATCAGCCTTCAGAAGCGTTCGAGGTTACCTCTAGACCATCGGGGCGACCGACCGTTGCGTGTAAAACAAAACAAAATGTGAGGATTGTGCGCTCTCCATCGCCATCTTTTTTGTGGATTGCTGCAGCGTCCACCGCCCGCATGTTCACGCCCCACGAGCGCACGTGATGGCCTACACGGTACAAACCAGGCCGGCGGGCACGTTTAGCGATAAATCGGCCGAAGACGTTCGCCGCCTAGCAAGAAAACGTCCCGACACCTTCCCAGGGGCGCATGCTGTAGACATTTTTGGGGATCTCGAAAGGTCCACAACAGGGAATCATCCCGCCCGCACGGGACTGGCAGAAAATAAATACGATGTACGTTCGTTTGGCGAGCCTGTGACAAAGAGGCATGCAAGCCTCAAACAAACGTATCCCCGGTAGCCTCGGGTTAGGTACAGCCGAGGCCGCCCTTGGCAGAGTAGGCAGAGCAGGGGTCGGCGAGCACGATGAGGGAGTTGCGGGCCGCCAGGTCGGTCTCATCGCAAGATGTCGCGAATAAGGATCACATTTACTTCTTAAAATAACTACCGAGCGCTCTCCGAGCAGCAGCCTGCAATAATATACACGTACAAGGGCTCTGCATGGGTGCCGGCATTCGCCGGCACCCATGCTCCTGAAAGGAAAATATACATAATGTATTTGGTACCTGGTATACCTCGTATCATCCTTACGACAATTTAATGTGATGGCGCTCGCTCGTGTTTCGACATAGATACCTGACAAATACGTATATAATCAAGGCAATGCCATGTTTTGCCGGTAGAAGGAACAAATGCTAAGTATTAAAATTCCAGTTCGCAACTTCATTTCCCAGTCTCAGAAATACATTATCACCACCAGTCGTTTTTTTTTTCACCTATTAGTCTCAGTTCTCAGGATAATAAGGCGTACCTGGTACCTGGTAAGATTTACGACAATGTCATGGCTCTCGCTCGTGTTTTGACATATGATACCTACATACGTACATAATCAAGGCAATGCCAAGTGTTGCAGGAAGAAGGAGATACAGACAGGCTGAAAAGTGTTGTGAAAAGTGTTGATGCTCAGTTCGCAACCTCGTCTGCTTTTCAGTCTGAGTCTTACTACTCGTAACAGAAATGCACCATGGGCTCAGTTTTGGTGTGTGCAACGGACCCTGATACAACCCGTAAGTACGCGCGATCGAAGTATTACACTCCGCTAGCAAAGATGAGTTCAGAGAATTCCTCGATCTCACAGCTGTCGTTTTTATTTTTTTTTCCAGTATATTACTGCCAATACGCGCAGTACCTCCAGTTTTGCACACTAAAAAAATCATGCATGTAAAGTACGTACGTATGATATGATTATAATCGTGTAAGATCGTTGTCAACAGTGGGTAGGAACACATACATAATGAGTACCACAGGTATAATATTCCAAAAGTATGTTCGGTAGGGTACGTACCGAACTGTACTGGGGGTATTTTCTCGGTATATACCGGTACCCGACACTTCGGTAAGTTCGGTATGGCCTCGATACCGGTACCCGAAACTTCGGTAAGTTCGGTATTTTTTCAATACCGGTACCCGACACTTCGGTAAGTTCGGTATTTTTCCAATACCGGTACCCGACACTTCGTTAAGTTCGGTGCGGCCGCCCAAATATACCCCAGGTACAGGTATATACCCTCGATCGCAATACCGGGGGTACCGGTATTTTTTCGGTCCCAGGCTCGATACCCTACCGAACACTTCGGCAAGTTCGGTACTTTTCCAATACCGGTACCCGACACTTCGGTAAGTTCGGTATTGTTTCGATACCGGTACCCGACACTGCGGTAAGTTCGGTACTTTTGCAATACCGGTACCCGACACTTCGGTAAGTTCGGTACTTTTCCAATACCGGTACCCGACACTTCGGTAAGTTCAGTACGCCTACCCGAACATACCCCGGGTACCGGTTTACCCTCGACCAAAATACCGGCGGTGATCGGTGCGGCCTCGATACCGGGGAATCGGGTATGTATCACACCCTGGAAAATAGCCTATTGGATATGCCTATTGCTATTTCAATAGCTTGGGATATCGCCTATCGATACCTATTGGGCCCTGCAATAGGTATTTTAAATTGCCTATCGATACCTATTTCTTCGTCCAAGAGGTTCACACTGATTTGTGCAATAGGCTATTGTACTTGGGATAGGTATTGGAAAATGTCTATCGATACCTATTTCTTAGACCAATAGGTTCACACTGATGTGTGCAATAGCCCATTGTACTTTCGATAGGTATTTGGATTTGTCTATCGATATCTATTGCTTTGGCCAGTAGGTATTCGAAATTGCCTATCGATACCTATTGCTCTGGACAATAGGTATTTGAAATTGTCTATCGATACCTATTGCTTTGGCCAATAGGTTTTTTATATTGTCTATCGATACCTATGGCTTCGACCAACAGGTTCGGATAGATTTCGGCAGTAGCCTATTGTCCTTCCGATAGGTATTGGAAATTGTCTATCGATGCCTATTGCTTTGACCAATAGGTTCTTTTAGATTTGGACCGTAGCTTATTGTACTTCCGATAGGTGTTAGAAATTGTCTATCGATACCTATTGCTTTGACCAATAGGTCCATACTGATTGTGCAGTAGCCTATTGCGCTTGGGATAGGTATTCGAAACTGTCTATCGACACCTATTGATTTAACCAATGGATTCGGACAGATGTGAGCAGTAGCCTATTGTACTTGGGATAGGTATTTCAAATTGGCTATCGATACCCATCTATTCGTCCAATAGGTTCATACTGACTGTACAATAAGCAATTTATCTTCCAATGGATATGTGACATTGTCGATCGATGCTGAGTAATGGACCAATAGTTTAAGATAAATTGATGCAATAGACGATTGTTCTTCTAATAGGTGTGTCAATGGTCGATCGATACCCTTGTCGAGCTATTTATTGAATAGGGCAGTAGGCATCGATCGATACCCTTGCAAACATATTGCATTGGGCGATAGGTATCGATCGAATCGTCGCAAGACTATTATGTTGAGCAATATGCATTGCTCGACACCCTTACGAACATACTGAATTGAGCAGTAGCTATCGATCGATATAATTGCAAACCTATTGAACTGGGTAATAGCTATCGATCAACTAAATTTCGAACCTATTGAATTGCGCAATAGGTATCGATGGATACCATTGCACACCGATCGATACAATCAATAGGTATCGATCGATACCATTGCAAACCTATTGAATTGGGCAATAGGTATCGATCAACTAAAGCTCGAACCTATTGGATTGCGCAATAGCAATCGACCGATACCATTGCACACCTATCGATACAATCAATAGATATTGATCGATAGAAATAGGAAGATATTGCTCGGACGATAGCCTATTGGGGAAATATTCTAAACTCTGTTGGCACCCAAGATACCTATCGATAGGCACATTCACAAGCATATTTTGTCTCACAATAAGCTATTGTGGGCACTGCACTAATCCTATTGTTCTTTACAATACCTATCGATATACCCCGGTGCCAACGGATTGTGGACCGCAGTAGGTATCGATAGCCATAATTCCCGACCTATTGTTAGCCCAATAGCCTATTAGATAGGGTATTATCCAGGGTATAAGAAGCACGAGGCCTTGCAAAGATAGTACTCGCCGCCTTGTTGTTCAAGCCATCCACCTGTAGCTTCTTGGGGCACAACAGCGACAGACAGCGCCGGATCCGAGCATGTTCCGCTATGCTGAACGGGCATGCGGCGTGAATAAATAAAGCTCTTGACGAATTGGAGCTGGTTGAACCGTGCAAGGATTGTTGTTGAATGCCTTGCTCTCCAATACCTCGTGCTTCTTTTCCAACGCTTGTTGTATCACGTATGTACGAGTAATGGTACCAGATAGCGGGAGGGGAGTATACATACTAAAACCAAGTGTTTTTCATTGTACGAGTATGAGTGAGTGTGGTCGACACCCATGGTCCGAACCAATATAATGGTGAAGGTCTGTCGCCATCCATGGTCCGAACCAATTGAATGGTGCAAGATCTATGGATGCCTATGGTCCGAACCAGTCAAACAGCGGAGTGTCTATCGATACCTATTACCCGAACCAATACAATAGCGGAATGTCTATCGATACCTATCTGCAAAAGCAGTATATTTCGTGAAACAGCTATCGATACCTATCGTGCAAACCGATAGGATGATCAAGATATATATTGATTCCTATCGACACAAGCACCATATTTCGTGAATCAGGTATGGATACCTATCGTGCAAACCGATAGGATGATCAAAATATATATCGATACCTATCGGCACAAAAAAATATGTTTCGTGACACGACTATCGATACCTTTCAGCCCAAACAATACGTTTCGTGACACGACTATCGATACCTATCGGACATTCCAATATGTTTCGTTTCTCAGTGCCGATATCCTATTGCCTGAACAGTACCATCCTCGAAATGTTTATCGATACCTACTTATTTCGCCAATACTTTAAGTTCAATACGTACCATAGGCTATTGACCGAATAGTAGAACAGTGAACGTACCTGTCGATACCCACTGCCGGAAACAATAGGCTTCACAAAGTGCCTATCGATACCTATCACAAGCAACAATAGGCCTCCTATTGGAATAGGATCCTATCGATACCCTATTAACCTCGAACCTATTGTCCAGGGTGTGGTATGTATGCAATACGGACACACATTATGACACTATACAAGGTATCTGGCATTTATTTGAGGCAGGAGCAGCAGTCTTCTCTACATTTATATATCCATCTGGTCCTTTTCGCTCTGGAGGGACACAACGCACTCATCTCACACCCACCATGAACGGCTGCAGACACAACATAACAATCACGGAGAGTACGGATCGAAAGCATAGATGATATTTTCACGAAGTCACGCCGGTGGGGTTCGAGGCGCCGCCGAGGCTGTGCTATGGCACGCTCTGCGCAGCTTCGTGTAGTGGGAGAAGCTCTGACTGCTCACCTGAGAAAATACACGTATCATGCATCACTTCAACGCGACAGCTCGAATACATCGCTGCTCTAATTGTATTCAAACAGACAACAGCAGCTGCAGCAGCACTACGCGAGGTTGCCGATAATCTAAACTGTGTATGCCGAGCTTCGACGTTGGGAGATTGGGGTATAGAACGGGCTTCAAGCGTAGCACTCGATGGCAGTTGCACGCGTGGACTGCATCAAATATACAATAGAGCCCACAGCAGCAGCGCATTGCCCAAGTTGGAGCTGCTGCTTCTGCCCCTCTGCTGCTGTGTTCTGTTGTTGCTCTTGCTGGGGCTGGTGCTGCTGCTAACCGTGCTTCCGATTGCTTCGTACGTGGTTGGGATGGCGGCGGCAGCATTGCCGTTTTCTCCGTCATTGGCGCCGCCATCTGTTTGCTGTTGCTACACGTACACATTTATTTAGGTTATGTTCGGTAAGGGTACGTACCGAAGTATACCGGGGGTGTTTCCTCGGTACATTCCGGTACCTGACACTCTGTAAGCTCGGTATTTTTTCAATACCGGTACCCGACACTTCGGTAAGTTCGGTATTTTTCCAATACCGGTACCCGACACTTCGGTAAGTTCGGTATTTTTTCAATACCGGTACCCGACACTTCGGTAAGTTCGGTATTGTTTCAATACCGGTACCCGACACTTCGGTAAGTTCTGTATTTTTCCAATACTGGTACCTGACACTTCGGTAAGTTCGGTACGCTCACCGAAATGTACCCCGGGTACCGGTATACCCTCGTCCACAATACCGGGGGTACCGGTATTTTCTCCGTAGTGTTCTCAATACCCTACCGAACACTTCGGTAAGTTCGGTACTTTTTCAATACCGGTATCCAACACTTCGGTAAGTGCGGTATTTTTTCAATACCGGTACCGGACACTTCGGTAAGTTAGGTACTTGTTCAATACCGGTACACGACACTTCGGTAAGTTCGGTACGCGCAAAAAAATTACCCCCGGTACCGGTATACCCTACCGAACTTGCCTTTTTAATAATCAATAATCAGTTCCGAGACAATAAAAAAAAAACAATTGATGCGGGATTCGAACTCATGCAGTTCAATCTGTGGTCGATCGTTGAGCACCTCACCTAAAATATAATTTCGCAATTTGAAGGCCTGATTCACTTCTACTATACCTGCGACAGCAGTGATAATTCGCCCGGGAAAAATGTTGATCGTAGCTATTAAACCGAGTTTTTTGTTTGTCCAAGTTGCTGCTGCTGCTTGCTTCTGTAGTTCCTGTACCTACATGTACGGTGGGTACTATTAATACTACTGTGCTGCTGTTGTACGAGTAGTACACAGAGTACAGCAGCAGTAATGATCGCACCGCGAAAAGCTAACTATGAATGCACCCAACCTGAAAGATCCCCAGTACTATTACTCAGCCGAACTGATTGTTATCGTATTGTACTTGTGTTCTCACTCGTATTCCCACGAGATGAGGCGGAGGAGATGGAAGGGGCTAAAGTCGACCTGCCCAGAAAGGTACTTGAGAGTAAGCGCCAATTTCGCGAGACCGAGCTAAAAGAGCTACGACGTACGATGTATGTATATCGAAGCTCCCGGCATGTAGAAAAACGATATGCTGCTGGAACCAAACACCAAACAGATCCACAGAAGAAGAACGTACGTAGAACCTCGCTATATCTCGGATCTCCAAGAAGCAACCACGAAATAATATTGCTGCATCAGAGAAACAACCTCGACGTCCCGCACAGAACCTTTCTGCCTCGAAGAAAAAGTCTCGATGTCCCGCCGTCTCGTAAGAGCCCACGGATTGAAGGTCGCCGCGCTCGGCGGCGGCGCTTGACTCGAGAGTGCGACTGGGCGGAAAGTGCCGGGCGAAGGCTGAGGGACGCAACCCTCGAGAAGAGCGGGCGAGAAAGCCAACGCGAGGCCGTCGAAACGGGTCCCGAGTGTGACTCCGGTCTGAAGCGAAGTGAGAGCCCAAGAGGCCCCGAAGCACCCCAGCAACCGTCAATGAACATATACATATATCTATTCATATGTGCGGCTACTACTATTAATAGTCCTCACTTCCCTTGTATAACCGGGTCGACTAAGTAAGCTTAGCACTAAATCTACAACTCATTATATATGGTATAATATTCTTATCCACTGCTGCTACTACTACGAAGCTGCTTTTCCGAGACGTAATACTTCCTCAGGAGTACCACAAATAATACGGATACCCCGCCTTGCACTCGTTGTCTGTTGTATTTGTAGTTTGGTTCATCATTGTGCAAGATGGATGTCGATCCCGGTATTACTGCTCGCACCGCAAGAGCTAGTATTATGAGTAGATGCTGTGGAAAAATGACAGCGGCAGACATGTTCTAGTAAACTTGCTTTTCGGCTTGCCGTGATTGTACATTTTTCCACTTCCACAGCATTTTGTATTGCTGTCGTTTGCCGCAGGCTGGTTTATTTATGTATCATGACATTACTCAATGTCTGATTGTCGTTTTATATCGTGCTCATATTTCTAAACGCAGCGAAACCTTTGGTTCATATTTAAGTATCTGTTCGCGCGTACGAGTGTACGGTGCAGACGCCTCAATAATGCACTACCATTAGTTTTTTTCAAATATTTATGTTCACACTAATCGCCGTTGGACCGTGCCACACCTTACCACGGAAATCGTGTTTCGTCGTTGAAACGGAAATTCCTGAAGGATGGGATCGATGTGTTCGCTGCAGGCTATCCTAGTCTTTCAAAACCCTCTTCAATCATGTACATTTTAGCAGGACTCTATAGTTTTTTTTTTTTTTTTTTTTTTTTTTGTCCATCCCATTTATTATCTTCGCCCTTCCTTTCTCTCTCCTCCCTAGTCGTAACTCAGATCCGGGGTCACAAAGTAGGCTCCTCTCCCTCCTCCCCCACTACGGTTCTTGCCTTGCATTTTTATCGCGAGAAGACTTCAGCCTTTCCTTCCCTCGTCGACTCGCATCGAATTGCGTTAGAACTTCGTGGCGTTGCCCGTCGCTGAATCACAGACAAAATACTTTCAATCAATCAAGAGCTCCCATCTGCTCCTGGTATTGTATTTTCGTAGACAGGTCGGTCGGAACAAGGTACCGTGGATGTCATCTCATCGCCGTCCTTTTCAATATGATTCCCGAGAGGTGATCAAGTATCGATGTAGAAAAACGAAGGCCAGCGTATCTGAAATATACTATCAACCACGAGGCATGTCAAAAGATAAACCTACCGTGCCTTCAGTCCCTAATTGTTATGATACAGATTTGCGATCGCTGTGCATCGACTTCGATGAAGATTGACAGTCGTTGGCAACGCCTTTTATAGAGTAAATCGAGGCCGAACAGTCTCCAATGATGTGGTATGTCCCACCCAGTGGGAATCGTGTACTATATATTATGTACCACCATCGCCGTATGATTTTGAAGTGCGAAATAGAGCAAGTGATTGGATGCTCCATTTGTGGCAGGATTGAAAGTCGTCTCCGAAAAGCCTGTAATGGGTGTGCTAGACCAGTCAAACGTTTACAGATATTCCGCGACGAATCGTGTACTATACGGTCGGCGTTGGTGTTATGACGCTAGCAAGGTTATCGAAAAACGAGTAAACGTATATCGGCCAGCATCCATAAATCACGTATGATATATGAAATTGCGGGCGCGTGGCCAATGTACGCTTTGCCCATTGCATGCCCACCGAAATCGTTGCTGTCCCCGTATCGACTAAAATAGAATACTGCACTGCTTCGTTCTTGTACTATACATAGGTGGGTAGTAGAATGTTTACCAGGTACAATTATTGAATACGCCTTATCCCGCCATGTATAGCCGTATGATTTGAGGTTGATGGTTAAAGTTGCCCGTGCCACTCCCACTGTATGTACAGTTCGCCGCAGTTTTCACTGCCAAAGCATCCCCTTCACTGCCAGAATACCGCATACATTCGAGCAGGGTTATGCGAATGCTCAATCTCGCTGGACTAAGCGGAGCTGCCTCAATTCTGTCACAATGGCGGGTTCCTAGTCTTCAACCATTTCGCCAACGAAAGACCCAGATATCGTGCAACAATATGTGAAAGCCCCTCTCTTACGTTAGATGGTGATGAGCCGCCGGTCGACAGCATGTTGCTCGGTAAATTTATGGATTGGCTTGTTCAGTGTTATACAGAAAACGAGTCAGGGCGCCTTTCGAGGGGTTCAAAACTTGTGTGTGGCTGAGCTTCTCCACGCCCAACCTGTATACGTCTGGCCACTGCCTCGTACGGCTTACAAACCCAACACCATATACAATAACATGCAGTGCAGTTGTTTCCCTTCCATCCCGGTATTGTGTGCACCTGAACGATTGCAGTTGTGTCATAAAAAGCAGCAAGAACATGTGACCCCCCCGATGCTTAAGGTGGAACATGTTGACACTAAGCGAATAACAGTGTGAGGGAATATCCTACGTACATAGTTACCAAGGCTGCACTTCTCGTTGATCTCATATATCTTGCTGACACATCATGTGGGGAGGTGGTTAAATCTCCTATCAGCTACGTGTACTGTACTAAAACCCCCTTCAACCTTCTACCTCCGTAATAATTTACATGGTGCCGCGTACCCTGCGTATGTTCTGGCCTGCATATCACGTCAAACGCCCTCTTGCGCTTATTCCCACAACGAGGGATTCCCCTTTGACTATACGCAATTTCAACACCTACTCTGTCTTCCTTTCCGTTCGTCTACGATGTCCACTACGACTACAAACGATAATCGTGCCGCTGCCGTTTCTGCTTTACTTTGTTGTGCTGTTGCCGCATGCGGTAAGGCGAATATTCTCCATCGTTGTGAACACCGATCACCCTGAGCAGACCATGGCTAGCCGGCTGGCCAACACCGCGAATGAAGAGCCCCCTCCACAATCTTCCAGGTGGAAAGTATATCTTGCACCATGGGAACCCTGTCTACCTTAACGAGTGTTGTTTGTACCTCGTACGTCTGGCGCCGTGTGTCAAGTGTTGGTCGTAGGACTATCATTGTTCTTGCTAGCATGCTTTCCATCGAACCACAGGATCCTCAGCGGGTCAGCGGATGATTCCAGAATTTTAACACGTCTGCGGGCCACACAACACATGACCTGGTTGCCCTACTTGACTGCATGGCCCGGACTCTCTCTCTTTTCGTGTGAAGCGCGGTGACGGTGCACCATTAGCTAAGCTGTTTGGCAGTGGAAATGAAGGACGCCGGGCAGGCCATGTTTTGTTGCTCGATTTAGTGTTTTGGTTGGCTTTGCGAGTGAAAGCACCCCAAACTGGCGTGTGCTCGGTCACACCTGCACCATCAACTAACATGTATGCTGCTCAGTATAGATTGACCCCACAGTGTTATTACAGTTGGGTAACACTGTTTGCGATGCGCAACGGCTGTCCCATGTGCAGGTATGGGTATACTGTCACCGGCACCAATTCGCTCGAAATGCAGCATTCTGGGGAGGAATTTTCGCTTGGCACCAACAGCGACGTGATGACCTTGCTGGCCGAACTACTATCCAGCCAATACGTCTTTTTTGCGGGGGTATCGAAGGATTGGAGGAGCGCTTGGGGAGACCTCCCAAAAACGACGGAAGCTATAACGGCCGACACTTCAGTATCTCAGCTTCAGTGGAGCCTCGATGAGGGCCTGAGGAAGAGACCGGTCCTGTGCGAACTTATCGCAGACCGCTGCGGCTTAGCGGTGTTGCAGTGTGCCCACTCGAACGGATGCAGATTGCCGTACAAAGCTTGCTTCAAGGCGGCCGCGCGGGACCAATTACAACTGTTACAGTGGGCAGTCGGCGATAATTTATGGGGGCCAAGGCTTGTGTGCGCCGCAGGTGCGGCGGGCGGCAGTCTGAGAATTTTGCAGTGGGCAAAAGCCAACGACTATCCCTGGAACGAAACTACTTGCAGCGGGGCAGCTGGATCAGGCCATCTCACTATCCTCCGGTTATCACGTTCCGAAAACTGTCCTTGGAACAGCGAAACGTGCTCGAAAGCTGCTGGCGGTGGACATCTCGATATTCTTCAGTGGGCCCGAGCTAATGGCTGCCCCTGGGACGACACTACTTGCAGCGAAGCCGCCGGCTCAGGGCATCTCGACATCTTGATGTGGGCACGTTCCGAGGGCTGTCTTTGGGATGCACGGACGTGTTCGAAGGCTGCTGAGGGGGGGCACCTAGGCATTATTCAGTGGGCGCGAGCACACGGCTGCTACTGGGACCATGTTTCATGCGCCGTAGCTGCCGCCAACGGTCACCTCGAGGTTCTTCAGTGGGCGAGAGCAAACGGTGCCAGTTGGACAGCGGGCACGACTAACGGTGCTGCCGGTGGGGGGCACTTGCAGCTGCTCCAGTGGGCAATGGCCTAAGGATGTCCCTGGGACCCAAGCATCGGTCTTGACGTTATTGTTAATGGCCACCTGGACACATTGAAGTGGTTGCTGGTGCGCGGGTTCCACTTGCCTAGCAACGCCACCGAATGCGCAGCTCGACGTGGGCACCTTCACATACTCGAATGGATTCAGGCCAACCACCCCGCTTTAAGAAAACCTATTTCTTGTTTGGGCCACGCCGCCGAAGCAGGGGGTCATCTAGCCGTGCTTCAATGGGCGCGAGCTGAAGGCTTCGAATTGGATGCTACTGTCTGCAGCGAGGCCGTGACAGGAGGTAATTTGGAGGTCCTGAAGTGGGCTCGGTGTAACGGCTGCCCCTGGGACGAGGCGACGTGCGCCAAAGCGGCTCGAGCAGAGCGCCTGGACATACTGCGATGGGTACGGACACACGGCTGTCCATGGGACGGAGAAACTTGCGCCGAAGCAGCTGGGATGGGTAATTTGGAGATCCTGAAGTGGGCACGGGATCATGATTGTCCGTGGGACGAACGCACGTGCTCTAGTGCTGCCATGTCCGGCCGCTTAGACATTTTGCAGTGGGCACGGGCAGAGGGGTGCCCATGGGACTCTGCTACTTATAGTGGGGCTAAAATGTGGGAGGAGGAGGACGTCATGGAATGGGCAAGGCTTAACGGATGTCCTCAGGATTAGGACTGAAGCTGGAGTCACGATTCATCGTGGTTTAGTGTGGAATAGGTGGAGATTTAACCTCGACTGTTAAGGGGCCCCTTTGGTCATGCATGCAAAACAAAGTACTCGAGTTTTGAAAAAAACATATATTTTCGTCTTGTTTACAGCAGCAATACTATTTATGGTATAGTAACACCATATTACAGTAGTACTCCTTAGGGAACACAGCATAACTCTGGTTTTAATGGTTAGACCTCCAAACGACCAACGTATAGCTTGTTCGTTATAGTCTCTAGGAGGTATTGGGGCTCTTGGATCTGCAAGGGGGCGTGGGCATTGCTGTGTATGCACGACGAAACGAAAGTGCTCCGCAGGAAGATTTTGATCGTTTCGGAGCTCCTGTTCGGTTTGTACACCCTGCTGTGGCCACGTAGGACGCTACGGACGTTCGAACTAGAGGCCCTGGTAGGTTCACCTACTAGGGCTCGGCGTTCTCGTCGAAAATCAATTTAGGATAATACGCTTCGGTGGAGATGATGGTGATGTCGTTTATGATCTTCACGACAATGCTTTTTTCGGTATGCCCCGCGGGAGGCCGGCTCTATCGCCCGCCACCCTACCCTGATCGGCGCCGCACCCACGCCCCGACTGCCCCACGCGTCAGCCCTCGGTGATCCCGGCGAGAGAACGGGCGCCATCTCCGAACTCGGCCAGCCGGCGTTGGGGGAAGGCGCCCTCCCGGGGATGCCTCGCTCCGTTCCCTGGAACGGGGCGATCCGCGGGAGGGGAGGGGTTCACAGCGTATTCGGAGGTCTTTCCCGCGCGGGGTCTAACGCCTGCACTAAACTCGAGTCAGAATACCTACATTAATTTTGAGATTTTTTCCACACTAATTTCAAGTAACTTATTTTACACTAAAATCAAGAGTTTTTTCCAAGAGCCACAAAGAAGTGAAAATATGGACCTCCGGAACTTCGGTCAGAATCGAAATCGGTCCAAAACTGCGCGAGTTAGCGGCTTTTGCTAAAATTTCAACACGAAAAAGCCCAGACGTAGAAACAATTGATCGACAAAAAGGGAAAAAATAGGACTCTGCTGTACGTACGTGCTAAACAAGGGCTCCGTATCGATGCCGGCGTTTTGTTTTAGTTCGCTCTAAGTACATGCTGGTATTTTGTGGACGGCACAGCTGCCGTTCGGTTCGTGGTGCTGTAAATGGGTTGTATACTAATACTACTAATACTAATACTGCTGGACGTACTGGTGCTGCTGCTGTGTACTGATTTCACACTGCTGTTGTTGTAGTGGGTGGGTGGATCGGTCGTTGCCTCTGTCGATCGGTTGGTGCGTACGTGGGTGAGTAGGTGGGTGGGTGGCTGCGTGGGTGGTTGACTGCATGTGTCAGTTTACCTGACCTATCAGTGGATTGCGTCATCGGGTGTAGATCGTGGCCCAATTCCTATTTGGTGTTTTCGTTATTATCCGCTATACCGCACCCTGCTGTGGTACATATTTAACACTGCTGCAGTTGTAGTGGGTGGGTGGACGGGTTGGTGCGTGTGTCCATCGGGTAGTGCGTACGTGGGTGCGTGGCTGTGGATGCGTGGGTGAGTGGCTGCGTGCGTCAATCTACCTGATCAATCAGTGGATTGCGTCATAGGGTGTGGATCGCGGCCCAGGTTTTGGTTCGTTTCTGGGTTGGTGTATTGCGTTGGTTGAATTTCTTCCGTGCAGTATGCCACGACACGATAATTCTCCGGTCCTTGGACCGGAGACTCAGAAAGCATAATCCCAAAAGTGAAGCCCGATTTTCAAGATAATAGGCGTGACAAAAGTGGCCCCAGTTTTCAAGTTACTCAGCGTGACAGAAAAGTGACCCCCGAAATCAAGTCAATAAGTGACAGAAAAGTGACCCCCTCAAAGCACACCACGGGTACCCCCTTGTCCCCTCGACCCTCAAAGCTCGTTCTTGGCGCACAGCAGCGGCGTCGCGACAGTTTTTGCACGCCTCGACAGCCAAGCACACACCATGGGCCTCGGCCGAGTATCGGCATCTTGGTGAGCGCACGTCGAGCACAGCAGCACGCTCGCCGAGCACCCCTCCAGCAGACCCCGAGAAAAAACTGCGACCACTGGGAGTTCCACATTTATTACTACTATTTTTGAATAGGGGGCGGGGGTTCCTGATGGCTGTGGTGAGGCGACATGAAAGCAAGCCACGACGGTTGCATGACATGAACGCAAGCCACGACGCCTCGCCACCACGTGTATGAGTACATGCCACGCCAAGACCAACTGCTGTTGTTGTGGTTTGGCGCCGCGAAGAGACGCGCCGAGTGCGCTGTACTGGGCGTAGAACCCAAGCGTCCGAAGCCACGCTGGCTGCCTCTGGTCTGGCGGCGACACGCCGTGTGCGCTCGAGTCGACCTGTCTCTGGTATTTTGTATTTTGACACAACGAAGCATCCGAGCGTTGACTGACTACTGCTGCTGTACTGCTGCTGCTGCTGCTGCTGCTGCTGCTGCTGCTGCTGCTGCTGCTGCTGCTGCTGCTGTAGAGTCTACGAGTACGGAGAGGCGCGCGCCGAGTGCGCTTCCCTTCGTGTCTAGGCCCGAGCCCTCGCCAGCCGACTGTAGTTTGGCGACGGAGAGACGCACCGATCGTCGGCTGGTCGTCGGGCGCGAAGCAACGTCGCTGTGTCACCATCCAACCCATCGATCGTGCTGCTGCTGCTGCTGTTGTTGATGCTGCTCTTGCTTGCTGCGTGGATAACATCTTGAATTTAAAGACCATGCCATTTTTCGATCCGGTCAGATTTAGCACAAGCAAGAGGCCGTTTCCTATGCGGTTCGATTTCGAGCTTCAGATTTGTATTTTTCGATCTCAAAAACGAAAGCACCGTCCTATGTATGCAGTCCGATTGTGCAGTATCCTCCGAGTATCGCGTGCATTTCGTACTCCGATATGAGAGTACTGGCGGCCTGAATACTCGGAGTACTTGGAGTATGAGCAGTACTGAAGCCCCAAATACTTGGAGTACAAGGAGTACCCGCAGTATCGGACCCCGAAATACTCCGAGTACAAGCAACAGTATCGAGAGTGTTCATACCCGAAATACTCCGAGTACGAGCAGTATCCCGGAGTATTGAACCTCGAAATACTTTTGAGTACACGAAGTACCTGAAGTGTTATATCTCCAATAATACTCCTTACTTTACTCCAAGGTACTCGGAGCAACATCTATCTGTGCAACATTGAAGACAACGGGGAACTACCCCTGAGCCCGCGGGAAAAACGCAGGACAAAGACTTGCAATTGTTTTCAGGACTGGGGACTAGCAACGCGAATGATATACTCATTCGATTGCGATACTAACACTTGGACAAAACTTGCTCGATAATAATGGCCCTTTTTCAACACATATTTTTTAGTAAGACCGGAGACTAGCAACGCGAATGTTACTCATTCGATTGCGATACTAACACAATAATACTTCTGGTCGACAACAGAGCCTACGAACCTATGGTGAGATCGATATGTACCAAAACTTGCGCTCACTGCAGTAATTGCCGACACGACTTACGGTAAATATAACCCTAAGCCGGTCGCCACGGTGGGCTAGCAGGTACCAGGTATCCACGAAGATTTCTCAAGTCAAGATCGTGAGTTCGAGCCCCCCCGAGTGCATGCTCATAGGGACTTTTTCTCGCAAATATATTGACTAGCGGAAACCGCGAGAGCTTGATTAAGCTAAACGTCAATAAAACTCGACGGGCGTTGGGAAGGCTGAAGCCTCTGCGCGATAAATATACAGGCAAGAACCGTAGTGGGGGAGGAGGGAGAGGAGCCTAGGGATTCTCATTATTTGACTTATTCGTGGCACGTATGGCGACACGCGTCGCGACGTGTCGCGGCGAGTGTTGCGGGGAGTGTCGCTAACCCTAACCCTAACTCAAACCCTAACCATAACCCTAACCTTAACCCTACGCGTCGCGGCTTGTCGCGACATGCCGCGGCACGTCGTGAAATGCCGCGACACGCCGCGACAGCGTCCGTGTTGTGTCGCCGTCGCGATATGTCGCAACACGTGTCGTGACACGTGCCACGAAAAATTCGATTAATGTAGATCCGTGACTTTTTGGCTGGACCATTGTCGGAATGGTCGGGCTCCTTTACACAAAATCGTCGGACTCTCGCTCTTAGGTTCTTGGCTCAAAATCTTCGGCAAAGAGATACATCGATAGATTGCAGGTATTTTCGACATCTGTGTATGCCCTTGCAACGATAATCAACCAGGGTAACTGACCGAGCCTGGTGTCACTGACACCTCGCCTTCCCACATGCTTCTGTACACATCGTGTACGCCACTGTGGGAGGCATCGTGAACAGTGTTCGACACTCAAATATATGTTGCATCATGGAATGCCTGGTGAAGCCGTAACACGGTAATACTACGCTGAAGCACGAGTACATGCCAGTATTGTATGACCATGCAGTGAACCACCAAGCCTCGACCAAGCAGGAAAGCAGAACAATCATACCAGGTATAGTATGTCGCATGAGGGATGTGGTGTTATGTAACGTAGAACCTCGCTACGTATTATACGAGTATCTCCTAGAAACAACCTCAAAATAATAATTTCTACTTCAGCAGCGGCCGCAAGAACCGAGGCATCCCCGAACACTCATCTCCGTTTCCCGCAAAAAAACATGCGCTGCCTCGAAGAAAAAACAACAAGCACCTCAAAGGAGCAACAGCAACGCAAATATCACTTTCAGCGGTGAGGCATGTTCGAGATTTCCGCCCAGTTTGAGATCGACGCGCTCGCCGGCGGCGCGCGACACGAGAGTGCGCGGGGGGTAAATAAGGCAACACCGGCAAATACTTCGCAACCACGTACGACCACTACATACAGCACTCGGCAACGGCTGGTGCGCGGGGGGGGGGGGTATGATGGTCCGAGGCTGAGGGCATGACGCTCGAGAAGAGCGGGCGAGAAACGGATCGCGAGGGCTCCAAAAGGGATTCCGATTGGAATCCGGTCCGAAGCGAAGTCGATCCGAAACAGGTCCGCAAGGACGTGAGCGGTCCCAGGTTATCCTACAGTATATACATATATTGGTATTTGTGTATACTGATATTATGGACTAATGATGGCTCGGCTTGGAATGATCTACCGCAGGGTGATGAGCAGTATACATATCTGATGCATCGTTCCGCTCAATTATTGCGCTGCATTCGTAGGTGGATTTGCCAATTAGCGGTGTGTTGCCGCGGTTTACTTACTTTTCGGAGGTTGCTTCTTTGGTCTCCGTTACACGCGTTCGCGTCCGTTCTTCGTCATAGCTGGCTTCTCCCACCATGCCTAGAAGGTCACCCACAACCGTTGACGTTCATGCACGATAAAACTACGCGAACTAGGCCCGTGGCACGGTGGGGATAGCACCGGGAGCTTCCGAGGCTGTGCTAATCACTTGATTGGAGTATATGAGCTCTATCCTCCACCCCAAACCTGATTTAGATACGTCGCGTGAGTTAAACGTTTATCCCGACAAACAATCCAAAAGACTGGGCGTATTATCAATAATGTTGGAACACTGTAGTGGTATTCCTAAACGCTTAGAGTACACACACCCATATACCTGTGGGAAGCACGGTGATATTTATTGTTTTCGTCAGTGTGTACCGACATGGCCTTCCTGGAGGAGGGCCTCGAAGACCTTCTTCGGGAGACATCTCTGCTTGGCCCGGAAAACTAGGCCTACTATTTTCAGTTCGTATCAAACCACATTCCCCGAAACGAAAAAAGACACCCCCGTTGGCTCATCACCTGCCGACTATATTTTGAATCCACGGCACGCATGGCCGAGATAAATACATGAGCACAGCTCGAAGAAGCGGCTCCATCTTACTGTCCCAAACGCGTGCAGGGAAATATACGTTAGTCGTCGTTTAAGAGACGTCCTGTTCATAACCAGTACAGCGAGCAGGTTAGGTGGGCTTCTTGAAGCGTGTATCGTCGAGGAGATTTACTGTGCGTGGATGTAAAACGCGCAGGCATAGATATTGTGCTCGGCTTCTGACGTACGGTTTGATGCGCGGTGTGCCTTCTACTGTAGTGTAGAGCTCGCGTAGGCGTGAGCGATACATGCGACGCATTCACCCGTATGCATCACCACCACACGCCCAGCAGGACCGTGGAGCCGATACATAGGAGATCGTCTTTGACTGCACACAATGATTGGCTGACACATGAAGTCGAGGAAGGGTCCGCACGCCAATGTGTACTGTAAAAACAAGTGGTGTCACTTTTACACGTTTAAAAAGTTGTGATGGACAGTGCGTGACTTCTGGATCAAATACTTGCCGGTGCCTACGACGATCGTAGTAGCGTGGACGACCCGGTGCTGCCGTGCTGCCACACACACATATATATATATATATGCGAACATATGTCCAATCGGAATAAAACCCCGTTACCTCCGCATTGATACGATCAAACAAGTGTCCCGTGAACCCAGCAAAAGCCACCTACGGGTGGGCAATACTGTGGCAGCTGTGACCTGGCCTCGGAATGCGACCGGAATCCAGCGAGAACGAAGGACCGGGTTATTTCGTATAACAATGGAACCGGTTGTTCCGGTGGGCTAGCGGGCAACCATGAAGCCTGTTAAAATAAAGATCGTGAGTTCGCCCCCGCCCGAGTTCCCTCATAGGGACCTTTTCTCGCAAAAAAATATATTGACTATCGGAAAGCGCCAGTTAGCAAAAATCGATGAAAATCGACTATCGTTGGGAAGGCTCAACCCTCTGCGCGATAAAAAACAAGGCAATACCCGAAGTGGGGGAGGAGGGAGAGGAGCCTACTTGGTGACCCGGATCTGAGTTACGACTAGGGAGGGAGATATACAGAAGTGCGAAGATTATAAATGGGATGGAAACAAAAACTGAAACAAAATGGGCATGCACACATTAACGAGGTAACCTGAACTTACCGCAGACTCGGGCGTGGCATACGACGAGGGAATACAAGACGTGCTTTACTAGTCTCTTTTTTTTCTGGGTTGCTTCGGGCTTCGCGTGGTCACTATGGCCGACGCCAATGGAAACAAATCAGGGCACTAGTTGTTGGTGCAAAGCTACCGTCCAATCCCGTATACATACACGGGGCTGAGTAAACGTGTACCGTGCTTATAAAAGTAGTGAAATATTCAGCAGTGATATCTTAAAACAGGTACCGGTTTGTGCAATCCAATAGTACAGGCCCCTTATTCAAATCAGTATCTCCTCCGTCCCACTCTCTCCCCCCCCTACCATCCCCTGTCGAATACCAAAACTTTGGGAGGGGTTTATTCGGATGGAAAGGGAAGGGAGAACAACATGGCTTGGTTGACCACCTCGGCCACCACGTTATTTCTGTCCACAATCACAGCAGGAATGTAAGACTCGCTAGCATCCAGTGTGGCTTACTGGTCTACACGAAACGGCCCCCTCAAGAGCGGGAGCCACCACCATCCCCGCTTCTGCATCCTTGTTCGATGCTACTCCGGTACGTCAACGCCTCTTTGTCATTGCGTATCCCATAAACCTCAATTTTAGACAGGTGCATTGGGTCGCGGGAGCAGTAGCATCGTCCACGCGCACACCTACCCCAAACTGCGGCAACCTGGTAGTACGCCGATCCTTGCCGGCGTCCGAACTATGGAATTGTTTCGATTTCCCCGAGAATGATGCTACTACTGTAACACTGCTGAACAAACAAAAACTATTTTTTCAATGGCGATCGACTATAACATATTCGATGCGAGTCGACGAGGGAAGAAAGGGCCGAAGTCTTCTGGCGATCACACTGCAAGGCACGAACCGCACTGAGGAGGAAGGAGAAGAACCTACTTCGTGACCCCGGATCTGAATTACGACTATTAATAGGAAGGAAAGAGAACATATGGGCGAAGATAATACTGTAAATGGGATGAATCCCCCCACCCCCCAAATGAACAAACAAATATCGTGCGAACCATCTTTGAGTGCATTATAGCTGTGTATACTATCTGCAATACCCCTACCAAGGCGAACCTATACCGTACCGAAACTAGGAGACTTCTCGGTCAATCGAACATCCACCCTTCGTCCACTGGTAGCGGACAGCCGTTGAGCTTAGCCCAGGCCATAATATCCTCGTGGCCCTCAAATTCAGCCTCCTCGTACGTGTAATGGTTCCATGGACAGCCTCCTGCCCGAGCCCACTGCAATATGTCTAGGCGCCCTGCCATGGCAGCATGGTAGCAGGTTCGTTCGTCCCAGGGGCAGCCGTTACTCCGGGCCCATTGAAGCATCTCCATATGACCTCTATCAGCTGCATGGTAACATACACTACCATCCCAGGAACATCCGTTCGCTCGCGCCCACTGCAGTATGTCCAAGTGCCCTCCAGATGCAGCCCCGAAACACACGCCATCGGTGTCCCAAACATGAGAGCTGGCCTGCATCCATTGGAGAACGTGAAGGTGTCCGTATTCAGCGGCAACCCAGCCACCCGCCCTCGGCAATACGCAGTCGTTCGCTAGCATCCACGCCAGCGTATCCAGGTGCCCGTTTTCAAAAACCTCACAATTCACAATGGGGCCCCATGGACACCCTTGAGCCCGCGCCCACTGAAGAACCCCCAAGTGCCCCCCGTTGGCCGCCCGGCCGGTCGTGTCTTGGTCCCAATCCGCACCGGTAGCCCTCGCCCACTGGAGCACCTCTAGGTGCCCTCCGGCGGCAGCACTCGCGCATGTTTGACTGTCCCAGGGGCACCCGTGAGCTCGTGCCCATCGAAGAATGCCAAGGTGTCCGCCCTCTGCAGCCTTCGAGCATGTTTCGGTATTCCAAGGACAGTCTTTGGAACGTGCCCACTGCAGGATATCGAGATGGCCTGATCCTGTGGCTTCGATGCAAGTAGTGTGGTCCCAGGGGCAGCCATTTGCGTGCGCCCACTGAAGAATGCGCAGACTGCCCCCCGCGGCAGCCGCTTCACAGAGCACTTGGCGCCAGCTGTGATTCTCGCCGATTGCCCACTGGATCAGTTCGAGCTGGCCCCGGGCTGCAGCCTTGAAGCAAGCGTTTTCGGGCAACTCGCATCCGTTCCTGTAGGCACACTGCAAAACATCAAGGCCGCAGTGTTCGGCAACGTGTTCGCATACCATCGGCCTCTTCATCAGTCCGCCATCGAAGCTCCACTGCAGCTGAGAGACAGACGTGTCAGCGGTTATTGCCTGCGTACGTTTGGGAAGCCCCCCCCACGCGTTTTCCCACTGCTTTGATACCCCGGCGAACCACGCATAGTTTTTCGATAGTAGCTCCGCCAGCAAGATTATGACGTCTCCGTTGCTTTTCATCGAAAAGTCCACATTCTCCTGTTTCCTTTTGGTCACGTCCGTGCGCGGCATTATGCTCCTGTTTCCGAGTTCGAGGCAGGCGTGAGCAAGTTTGATCAACTGTAAGAGGCTTCATCGACCAGGCCACGCCAACCAGCACATATATCAACAAACGGAGCAGCTCTTCACAAATACACGCCCATTTGAGTATTTTTTCCACCCGAAAACACGACATAAACATATTTGAAACGAACCAGCTATAACCAGGGATTCGGGGCGGCCCCTGACATCGTCAGAGGCGCCATTATTTGGAACTAGGAGCGGCAAATAAATGCATCTACGTGCAGGGTACGTAGTTGGCGATAGGTTCAGGTGTATCAGGCGTTGTAGTATTAACGGAAGTAAAGGACGAAAGTCGAAAACAAAAAGGCTCATGAGTATTATCCAATGCAGCGGACAAGAAAAAGCCACATTGAAAACACTGGACAACGTACTGTATTTGGACTAAAATACAGCCCTTCCCTAATATACAAACCCGCCGTAGGTAACCGGTTCAGGCGACAACAAAAGAAAACTGAAATAAAAGGTCAAACTCGTCATCAGGGTTCGCACGAAAACACCACCCTGAGGCTCCGAAACGAAGAAATAACGTATCAAATAATCGTGGAGGCCAACAAAAATTCCGTAGCGCGGAGCACCACATGGACACCCAAACCACCCAAAACAACTTGGAATTGAACGAACGACAACTGCAAATATCATTACATTCTTATCACTCGAACCGGTCGGAAACGGTAACCTAACACTTCTTCTGCGTTGCGTGACGACTGCTGTTCGGGTTATAAGGTCAAGAATACGCCCACAGGACAGCTTATTGGCGTGCTTTACTCGCTAGGGGATGTCTCTGTTTGGGGTCAACCGGCTGTCGGCGGGAACCCGTGCGCTCTGCCCGCCCACGCCGGCGTGCGGGCTCGGCGTCGAGGTCTCGGCAAACCCTTTCCGTGGACTTGGTCTAGAAGGTTGCGTGACTATTTGGGTCCGTGATGTTGGAGCTTGCCCCCCGCCCTTCTCGCGGCGTCGGCTGCCCCACTGTTGACACCGTCGTGGGCGACGCCGCTGAAGATCGGGAGTTCGAGTTCTATGACAGGATTCGCTACCCGGGCAAACATTTCGCTACCCGTGCAAACTGGCAAACACGCATGCAACCCAGGTTTAATTGAGAACCTCGGCGATAAGGACATTGAATGGTGTTAGTATCCAACGGTGATAAGGAGGTGTTATGGTGTTGTTGTCGAACAGTTGGGGCGATTTTAAACGGGGGCTTAAACAAAACGGTAGATGCCCAAGCGGCTAGGCAACAGTCGCAACTCGAACGCAAGATATCCAAAGTCGTACGTGCTTTCAGGCTTGAGAGTTCGGGTCTAACCGAGCAGGTAACGAATCACATGTAAAATCGTTTAGTGTCGCTTTTGTGTTGAGGAGAAAACGCAGCAACAGCACCAGCTGTGTAACATAATTTACATCCGAGCATTACTACCGCAGACACTCTCATGGAGCTACCTCGTACTCCGAAATATTCTGAAGCTGTGTAGCAGTCATATACTAACCTGATTGTTGGTGCTGTTGCTGTTGGTATGCTTGTGTCGCGGAGTATTGAGTGGAGAGACGGAAATAACCCCGCTGTGCAGCAGTGTGTGGGATATATTGCGCTTGGTGACGGAAGATCGTACGAGTATCGCCGGCACAATAAGCACTGCCACTGACCGTGGGAAGTGTGTCGAGCACTCTACACTTGCGGTATTACCTTTGGCATCCATCCTTCGACACGGCGTTGGAAACATATTGGAAATGACGCGAGGCGGTGACCGGTAGCCGTGCAGGCCTCGTAGCCAGAAGCAAGGGCGATAGTCCGAGCTTTGTGGCTAAACAATTAGCCGCAGGCGCTGCCTATGCACAGGCAATCGTGTACTGTTGCTGACACTCGTTCCTCATCGTTCGGACTGTTTTGTGTATAAAATATTGCTGCTGCTGCTGCTGCTGCTGCTGCTGCTGTGTGGCCGCGATTCCGTATGTTTTACTCGTTCGACCTGGTTTGAGCAAACATATTGCTGGTACTGCTGTGTGTGGTCACGACTCGGTCTATCATTTAGTTTGGCTGATTGTTTTGTGCGGCCACTTGGGTTGAAGGGGACGGGGCAGCTGCTAGTGCTTGCTGCGAAATAACCAAAAGGTATGCACATATGTATAATATACGACATGCTGTAGGTGAAACTATCAAACCCACCCTATTCACCAGAGGGCAGGGAATAAACTGTTACAGTGATCATACGAGTACAGTACAGTAGCAGTAGTAGTGGCACCTGCAACGAGTAGGTCTCTTGGACATGTTTTGGGAAAGAGGCCAGGTGCAGAATTTTCGGCTTCATTGGGAATCAGAAACACACAACAAATAGAATACCTGGTGCGGCAAGGTACGTCTACAAAGGCTGCAAAGAAAAGACCGACATGCCGGGCATACAACGACGCGAACCCTTGCTTGGTTTTTCCTGCCCCTGCCTCTGATGCTAGTGTCGCTACGGTTCTGCTGCTGTCGTTGATGCTACCGTCACATGCCATTTTGATGTTGCTGTTGGTGTCGCTGATGCTGCTGATGTTGAAATCTTCAGTAAATGTAACAGCGAATTAACCGAACACATATACCACAAGGTATCATAGGCGGCGAAAATGTCATTTCGTGTGCGGCCTGTAAATAAAACACAACCCGAAATCAGAATCAGTATTCACCCAGCATGACGCATCGTGCATTTTACCGCTGCAGGTAGTGAGGTCGCGCGTCATCATCAACAAATGCCACACAGCAGTACCGCAGGTAAGGTACGTGGTGTAGTTGCAATGACTACGCGCAGTAGGACAGCTACTGTAGGGACACGAACGCCGAGAGCAGGCGCGATAATTCCAGGGCTGTTCACGGGCCAGTTCAACCCTCGAGAGTCGGATCGGGTCGGAATACCGGACCTGCGAACAGTGTGGGATGTCTTGAGTTGACCCGATTCGATCCGCCAGATTTGAAAACCTCCTGACCCGACCCAACCGGACCCGTGAGATTCCAACCTATCCGGGAAGGAACGGTTTTGTCACTGGTCGGGTCACGCGGATGCACGAAGAACAACATCTCGACCCACCGGTTTGACCCGTCGATCGGGCTCACGGGTCGACATCGTTTTTGGTTTACAATTGTATTTCTTGTTGTACCCCACAGTTACAGTAGTGCTACGCGGCCTAGCCGAGGTGGGTGTGGGTGCATGCTGTCATGAATACATACCAATTCGCGGTGTTTTACAGCAGAGTAGTGTTCGAATATGACACCAAAGAGGTATCTGCACGAGAGAGGCCTTCCGGAAGGGAGCGGCAACGGTTTGAAGTGTCAGATCCACGGGCATGATTCGCTGATCCGAGCCGTAGTTCAGCTATAAAAACGCTGATGGGATCAAAGCAGACTAGCTCGCGATATGGCCCATGTCTCGCTGGCCATGACTCCACTCGACTCGACCAGTGATATGTTTATATTCCCAGTGGTTTTTCACTGGAAGCTATCGTGTCAATTGATTTATATCCCCACCTTCCCTGTTTTGACGCCCAATTCCATCAATTTTCTGCAATCCCCTCCCCAACACTTTCCACTCAGTCCAAGTTCAACCAATAAAAGGATCTGTTCCCATTCAACCATCAATTCGATAGTTGATCTGATCCATATAAGTTGGCTGTAACGTTTGAAACGGCACTCGAATAATCTGTCGCTTAATCACGCACGAATTCAATGTTCCATCTGAGTTTGTTTGGGCTCAGCAATGTGTTTGTCAATTTTAAGTTGTTTTGTGCGCGTCCAGGGCCGAGGGCCTACATACTTCCCATACCGGTACGTATGACGTACTACGTACAAAAGCTGGACATGATGAATACGAGTCATATAGCTACAAGGTACTACACTTAACAGGCGAGGCGGCGGGGAGCGGGTCGGGGCGCAACCCCGATCCGTGCCCCGCCCAGCTGGCAATCCCGTGTATGCGTGTCCGTAAAAGATTGTTTGAATGGCATCGCCAAGAAGCGGAGTGGGCCAGACGGTCGTTCGCGTGTGTGATGAGAAGCACAACCAATGGTCCTGGTCTCGTCTCGACGGTCCATGGCCCATGCCATGGGTGTGTCTGAGTCTATGACCCAAGATTTCATGATCCATGATGTACATCAGAAATGTAACGCCAAACGAAACGACACAACAACTTACGCCGCTCGATATTATACTGCTTGACCTACGTCGTACGTACTAGGAATACTTCCGATTGATAGCGAATTTAATGCACTCCTACGAGTGCGTACAGCCGTGAAAGTGCAAAACGAACAGTACCTGTTGCCACAATTCACATCTACAGGTTTTGCGATGGGGAGCGGCGCTCCCCGCCCAGCCGACAAACCCCGTGCGTGCGGATCAAGTATTACCTCGCTCTATGGATTATTGACTGGATGGAAAATCGTCACAAACAGGTAGCGGGGTGCGTCATACGTGTTTTACTACTACAACAGCAGCAGCAGCAGCATGACAGACAGGCACAGCAGTAGTTCTTGTTATTGTTCTTCGAGTACAAACTGCAGCATAATCAAGGGGGTAGTCTCTACTGCCATACAGACAGATGACACAAATAAAGCAGTACTAAGGGTCGATCTTAACGAGAAAAGTATTTTTCTGGTTTTCTCGGAAATTTCGGTATTTTCTAAAATGGGTCCTTAACAAGTACGAGCTTCAGTTGCCTCGCTAATAATCGTCCACCAGGCACAAAACCGTCACTACAGCAGCAGCGCTCTCGGTAACCATCCGTGTGGTGGTCCCACAACGGTCGGCCTGGCTCGTAGGCAGGTATCGGTGCCTCGGAGAGTGGAACCCATCACCAACTCGTCGCGCTACGACGCCCAACGCTACAAAGGCTTGAGCTACAGCCCTCCGCGAGCTCGATCCGTCGGGCACCTCGGTGCGGTCACTGTGTCAACTCGATTGTGAGAGCTCAGAAAGCTTTTGCGCCTCCTGCGCTCGGCTATGGCCTGTGGAGGACCTCGGGGACAACCCTGGCCAGCCCTGTGTGTTCGTGAGGGGTGGCACGGCTGGCACGATGGGGCTGCCCGATCCTCCTCACTTGGACCAGAAATTTACGGAATTACCAGAAAAACTTGGAGGCCAGTTTTTTCGGGGATGAAGTTTTTCTGGTGAAACCAGAAAAAAACAGAAAAAAACAGAAATTTCTGGAAAAACCCGAAATTCACCCCTCGTTAAGATCGACCCTAAGAGCAGCAGCAGCAGCAGCAGCAGTACCTGCGTAGAGTTTCGTATCATACGATGGATTGCGGATTGAATAAGCGCTATATCACCAAAGTTCACAGACAGGTCAGGACAGGCCAGGATAGGTGCGGATTGAATGAGAGCTATATCACTAAAGTTCACAAACAGGCGGGACGGTGGGGAGTGGGTCGGCGGGGTAGCCCTGCACCGCGCCCCGCCCAGCCGACAAACCCCGTGCACGAACCAAAAGAATGACCCCATTCCGTAAAATTTTGGTTGGATGCGATCGCCAGGAGGCGGAGTGGGTCTGCCAATCTTGAAGAAGTGTCACTGGGATCGCATACAGAGCAACCCCTCTGGATGCTACTGTATGCTATGTTCCCACCAGACACCACACGACCAGACCCGTAAGATTTCGATAAACCACCTGACACGACCCAACCTGTAAGATCCTGGAACTCTTGACGCAACCCACGGCAGGTCGGGGTCATGACCCGTAAACAACACTACTGTTTTTGCAGATAACACCAGCTGTGACCCAGTGTGACCACAGTAACAGTATTGAAATTAGAACATGCTGGTGTTCGCCGTGGCAAGCTGTGTCACGAAGCAATGTATAGTTTGTGTCCAGCGACAAGGCGTGTTGTCCGTTGATAGATTGGGGCCGGTCGTTGAAGGGAGTTTGTCTGGCCGTGAGACGGTTTACCTCGTATATTCACGTAGGACGACTCATCTGAGTTTAGATGGATAAGGAAGAACACCACTTGGTTCTTAAGCTGCGTAAACAACACACCGACGAGCTTACCTGATTGCTTCACGCCACGATGGGGGTTGCTCAAAGAAACTGCTATACGCAGCGATTGGGCCGCGCTGTCGGGTTCTCAGTGTCGTAGTTCTCTGTTGTGACAGTGGTGAGTTTATCCTCCCACCTACTCGGAGTTGGCAATTTTGGAGTTCGACGTGGCTTCGGAGGCCATACATATCTGGGGACGTTTTGCTATGCCCCCTCTTCAGGCCTGCTCGCCGTACAACCCACACGCGCGGCTGGGGGTCTTGTTTGTGGCGCTTGATATCGAGGATCTCCCGCGACACGGGGGCCAGGTGCGATCATGGATGGTGTTTATGCAGCGGTTAAGGGCATGATGGTGTAAAGTGGCCTTCCCTTTTCATCTCACCGCTTCTGCCGTGATCACAAGATCACAGCAGTCTATGAGTGCATGCCAAAGGCCACGAACGTGGAAGAACGCTGTTGTAATCCAGGATTAATCCATCAACTCGGAAAGGCAGCAAACAAAACTTGGGTTGTCGCTACATACAATAGCTGTAATGGTGGCGATAACACCAGGCTGGGCGCTGCGTGAGCGTTCAACATGCACAGGTATTCGTCGCAAATTTGATGTATCGTCAGCAGTGATGTGAACCGAAAATGAAAATCGACTCGGTCGGTTTTTCGGTTTCTCACCGAAAAGTCGGTCGGTTTCGGTCGTTTTTTTTATTTTAAACCGAAAAAAAACCGAAACCGAAACCGAATATTTTCGGTCGGTTTTTCGGTCAGTTTCCCGACTAAACTAGCCAATTGGTCCACATTTCGAAGGGTTCGGCACGCATGTGTTCGCATAATGTGACGAGATGAGATCGTGGTGTGGTGTCAAGTGGCCCTCCTGCAGTACCTGCGTCTGCTGCGCCACACACGGTACAGGCCGACATGCATATTTATAATCTGCAGCCGACAATAGCTACATACAGGTACATGTAACAGCTGTTGCTACGTACAATAAAAACAGTAGGATAGTATTATACGAGGGCACTGCTGATGTGTAGTCTAGATACCATGTATGATGTAATGATAGATGACTAGTGGTACCCCGAACCACGCCAGGGCGGGGCCGGTATAAAGCGGACAGAAACAAAAATACAAAATAAGAACTGGGTCACGATCCACACACGCAGTGAACCACGTATCAACCGACCCACCGACACCCACCCACCCACACCCACCTACTCTCACGTACTTACCAACATCCACTCACATCACTCACACCCACCCACCCAACCACCGACCCACCCACCCAACCACGTACGTACGTGCGCACCAACCGATCGACACACACACGTACCAACCGATCCACCCATCCGCAATCTACAACAACAGCAGAGTGAAATCAGTATACGGCAGCACCAGTACGTACAGCAATAATAATAGTAGTAGTCCTTATATAATAACCCATCTACAGCAGCAATAATAACAACAACAGCAGCAGCAGCAGTCCAGCAGTACGACTCGTACGTACGTACAGCGAACACAAACAAAACGCCGGCATGGATGCGCAGCCCTGTACGCAGCAGCAGTCCCAGTGACTTTAGTTACTGGGCTCTGTCGCGGAAATTATTTAATTTCCCAAATCCCCTGCCTTTCAACTCTGTTTCGAGGTCTAATTCCATTTTGTTTTAGTAATCCCCTCCCCTACTTAGTTCAACTCCAAACACGATTTGGCTCTGTAGCCCATCAATCCCTCTACTTCATGTTACACCTGGCATAGAAATTTGACTCTGTAGCCTTTGGCTAGATAAAGTTATACACATTCGATACTTAACCCGACTAGGTAATATCAGCTCTGGGTCGAGGCGATTATTGTGTCGGACGTACTCGTACTGAGCTTTACATGGGAAGTGGGAAGTGCAGCTGTGCAAAGCGACGGCGCAACCACCTGACGATAACGTGGAGGACTGCTGCAGCAGCGTGCTGCTGTGCTGCTGCTGCTGTGCTGCTGCTGCAGAGCCTGGGTGATATACGCTGCGTTGTGTGCGCAAGCGCCTGACGAGCACATACATACATGGAGGACGCCAAGGCGGCATTACATAAAAAGCTGCTGTATGTACATGATGAATACCAGGCATAGCTGCGTACAAGCTACAACAATACATATTACTTCACCGGGGAGGCGGCTGGCAGCCACCTGACGATAACGTGGAGGACTGCTGCAGCAGCGTGCTGCTTTGCTGCTGCTGCTGCTGCTGCTGCTGCTGCTGACTAGGTGATATACGCTGCGTTGTGCGCTAGCACCCGGCGATAATGTGGAGGGCGCTGATTTAAGCTGCGTTGTGCGCAAGCGCCTGACGAGCACATATATACGTGGAGGGCGCCAAGGCAGCATTGCTAAAGCTGCTGTATGTACATGATGAATACCAGGCATAGCTGCGTACAAGCTACAACAATACATAAAACTTCACAGGTGAGGCGGCGGGCAGCGGGTCGGGGCGCAGCCCCGACCCCCGTGCCCCGCCCAGCTGGCAACCCTGTGTATGCGCATCCGTGGAATATCAATATTGTTTGAATGGAATTGCCAGGAAGCGGAGTGGGTCAGACGGCGTTCGGGTGTGTTATCCGAAGCACACAATCAATAGTCATGATTTTTATGGCCCATGGCCCATGCCTTGGGAGTGAGTCCGAGTCGATTCACGGTTTCATGATCCATGATCCATGGTCCATGATCCATGATCCATGATGTTCGTGCGAAATGTAACGCCAAATGAAACGACACAACAAGTTACGCCGCTCGACATCACATACTTGACATCTTGACATCTTGACATGCTGTACACTACCGGCCCTCCCACAAGAAAGTGCCCTACAAGAAACTCAGCCTAAACAGTTCGGGGGAAATAAGAAAGTCGACCGCTATTATACTGACGTTAGTGCGGGACACACCCCTTTCTAAAAATTGAAAGTAAGCCTAAGCCCGATTTCTGGTTTCTTATGAGCGGGCCGGTACTGTACTCGTACTCGTACGGACACACACGGAATGGAATATTTACGATTTATGTGATTGATGGCGAATTGAATGCAGTACGTACGTATCATTCGTACGGCCCGTCAAGTACAAAAATAAGAGTATTCTTGTCGCCACACATCACAGACTTGGCGGCGGGGGGGGGGGGGGGGGGGGGGGGCAGCGCCCCGACCCGCTCCCCGCCCAGCCGACAAACCCCGTGTTGTGCGAGTCAAAAAGATTGTTGCCTCTCTCTACTACTATGGATTATATCGATGCGATAGAAGCGCCAGGTAGCGGAGTGCGTCGTCAGACGTATTGTACGTAATAATATATTATTCAGTACAGCAGTACTCGTGCTACACAATAGTGCATACTCGTACTCTTGTAAGCGCGTCAAACGATTCTATCGATGGTGGCGAAGTGTCACTGGGACCCGCGTGCAGAGCAACCCCTCTGCGCTCTATAACTATGTTTTACCGTCACATAATCACCGGGGGTACGTTAGATAACACACCCCCTGCGTGTGTACGCCTGAAAACAGTGTCAAACTCCACAAGTATCATACCACCTGGTGGATGGATATCATTCACAATCCACAATCAACCCGCACCGGTATGGACACCAGCATGAAGGCTACTGCTGCGTCCCCTTACAGTGGGCCGAACGAGTATGCGGCTTCGACTCCACCTGTAGCTGCTGCTGCGACTGCTGCCGCGCCTCGGGGACGATCATGTCGTTTTTATGTTTTTATTCGGGACCAGCGCGCTTACCGGTACTGGCACTAACGCTATCACGTCTCTTACGTCCGCCGTGTGCCAAGCCCCGGCTACTGGCACCGGTACCGGCGAAGCACCTGCAGCATTTGCGGTGCGACCCTCGGGTTTCGGCAATGAGGACCTGTATGGTACCGGTGCCGGTAACCGTTTTGCGGTATCGTAGCAAGGCGGCGATTTTTGCTGGTATCCCCGGGTTTTAAGCGTTTGCCTTACCATCACCGGCAATGCGTGAAAGTAAAAAACAAACGGATTTTAGACCAAGCATGCCATGCATCAGCACACCCCTTGCAAACATACCCCCTTCATTTTGGCCGGGGTCTGTTCACACTCACTCCATTGCAATCATTGATATACTGTTATCACACCTTATTACCACACCCCCTGAATCTGGTCGGGGTCTGTCAACTCTCCTTACCAACCAATAATACCGTTAGCACACCCCGTCGTTGTCACACCCTCTATTTACCACACCCCCTAGCTGCAGAGCTCTCGTGCATGGTGTTTATCACCGGGGAGTATTTAGATAGCACACCCCTCCAGAACAGCACACCCGGTGATAATATTTATAAATGCCAAAAGGCTATCACCGGGGTGTGCTTTCTTCCGTATTATTATATTGTAGTCAGGTACACCTGGATTTGTCTACTTTGTCTATTGATGGCGTTCAACTGATTTTAGCGCATTTTTGCCAATCAGAGGCCATACGTACACTGTCGCCTATACGCCCGACACGAAGACATCCCCACAGCACGTACATACGACCCGCTACAAAGACATACATAAAGAACATAGTATACGCACGCATACAGCACAATGCACCTGTTGTATAATATTATATACGTATTACGTATACTGCTGCCTGCTGACACGGTACGGAAAGCGAGCAGTTCAGTCTCAAATTAAAAATTACCTCGATGTTTTGTTCGTATGCTATCAATGTGGCTACTATATACCACACCCTGGACAATAGACAAGAGTCTAATTATCTATTAATAGTTTCCTATTACAATTGACTGGCAATTGTGGTCGCCAATTCCAATTAATTGGAACGCATCGAGCTCTATGGTGCAGACAATACATATTAACAGACACCCACCAGGCCCTATCGTCCACCCAATTTATGCTAATATACACCCATCTACAGTATTGGTTGAAGTAATTGCTATTAACAGTTTCCAACGAAATCCCATTGGTGAACCCATAGTCTTTACAAATATAACATCCCATTATATTGTAACGCTAATGGACAATTGCAGAATATTTTCGGTGCCAATGGTGCTGGCAATTCCATTTAATTAACATTCTCTCAAATAAATTGTGCTGGCAATTCTATTTAATTGACACCCCTCTAAATATATTGTGCTGGCAATTCCATTCAATTGACATCCTCCCAAATAAATTGTGCTGGCAATTTCATTTAATTGACATCCTCCCAAATTAATTGTGCTGGCAATTCCGTTTAATTGGTATCCTTCTGAATCAATAGTCCTGGTAATTCCATGTAATAGATCTTTCTCAATCAATTGTGCTGGCAATTCCATTTAATTGACATCCTTCTAAACTACCCTATTAATAATCGATTTTTCCGATTAGAAGTGAAACTACGGCTTTGCATCCTATCGTGTGAAACGACGTATGTTCCTCATGTTTTCGAAATGTGAATGAGATCGGAATAACGCGACATCCCACAGAACACCCGGCTGACAAGTACCGAGGGGAGAATTTGAGAGCGACAGCGTGCATCGTCACGTGCACGCCGGCTACACCCTCTGTTATATGTCCAAGGCCCAGGCTAGGAAGCTGTGCCTCTCAGCTTCGCGTGGATGGTCGGAGGAAGCCCTTAAACGCCATGTACCGGACAGCGATAGCGATGCGGCTATCGAAGTCTTGAGTTTTTCCTCCGTGTTTTGGGTCGATCGCTTGGTTCTCGCCGGGCTTGGCCGATGGAGCTGGTGGACAAATTGGGCTTGCGACCGCCATGATTTTTTTCGAGGAGCCACCGCCGGGCCACGTTGTACTATGGTATGTAGCCGTGGGCGCGGCTATTGCTCCGGTCGCCACTCGTTGAGGTTAACGATTTATCGCATCGCTGGTTGTCGAGAACAGCCCAAACAGCGACGGATTGCCTCGGGGACGTTCACCCAGCGGGAACATGCCATGCATGTTGGATGAACTCCAATCGATTCGAATCGATTCGAATCGATTCGATTCGATTTGCAAAAAGCAAAGTATTTTGGGACTTCTTTTGATATCCGATCGAATCGATTTTTTCATGCCCCAGAGTACGAATGTCTTTTCGGTGATTCATGCTTGGACCAATCAGATGAAAGTGCGCGTCGATTCATTAAAAAAATATCGATTTGAAGTCGATTCGATTTGCAACTTTCTTTCTTTAATACGGGCCCTAATTGCGCGGGCAATTCCATTTAATAGGCATCTTTCTAAATAATTGCCCTGGCTCGCATTTCATTTATTTGGCAGGCTTCGAAATAAATTGTCCAAACAATCAGGCATTTCCATTTAATAGACGATATTATGTTACCGGTCAATTGATTCCGGACGCTGCAATTGGAATTTGACACATCAATGTATGGATGAGGAAGCTATTTCTTAAAGTTGCAAAGGCAAACGATTCGTGAGGCTGTCTAGCGATTGAAATTGCCGGACCAATTGATTCATGAATCAGTCTATCGATTGGAATCGACCAGACAACATATTTCGGAGGATGCCCATTAAATTTAATATCTCGGACTAAATGTTTGGCGGCCGATTTATCACTGGGAATTGTTTTTACATTCCCTTTCTGCTTAAGCCTTGGACAATAGGCACCGCAATAGATTATTGCGCCTACAATAGACCCACCGAAAAGTCTATTAAATGAAATGAGGCGGACAATTGATTCTTACCATATCGCTGCAATTGGAATTGCAAAGACAACAACTTAGTGTAGTCCACCTACTAATTGGAATTACTTAGGCAATTGTTTCAAAACTCTGTTAATTAACTGGAGTTGTCTCCTGCAACTTTTTCGCTCCGGAGACTCCAATACTCTATTACTTCTTCAATAGGATATGGGACCTACCCACAATAGACTATTGCTTTTACAGTAGATCTTCCGGAAGTCCATTTAAATGGAATGGGTCGATATACTGCTTTCTTGGTGCACCTATTAATAGGAATGGTTCGGCCAATAGGTTTGTGCCCTGGCCTTCCAATAGATATAGTGTCAGCAATTATGTTCTGGTCTTGTCTCACTATTGGAATGGTTCAATCAAACCATTTCTGCTCTCACCTCCCAATTGGAATTGTTTCAAACATTATTTCTGTTCCTTTCTATTAATAAGAGTGGTCGGATCAATAGGTTTCTGCCCTGACCTTCCAATTGAAATTGTTTCAACAAATAGTTTCAGGTCTTCTTGCCTATCAATACGAGTGGTTTGGTCAATAGGTTTCTGTGCTGACTTTTCAAATTAAATTGTTGGTTGGGTCAATAGGCTTTGTCCTGACCTTCCAATTGTTAGTGTTTGATGTTTTTTATGACCTCTACAATTTCAATTAATAGACCGTGCTTGAAAGCATGCGGTTGGACAGTTTCAATAGGTAGACAACGCTCGAAACAAATTGGCTATACAAATCCGACTGATGGATCTCACTCGAAATAATTTGACTGTGCAATTCCAATTATTAGATATCACTCAAAATAATGTAGCTGGACAATTGCATTTAATAGATAGCATTTGAAATCAGGTGTCTCGGCAATTCCAATTAGTAGTCAGCACCCGAAATCAATTGTAGGAACAATTCCAATTAGTAGGCAGCACCCAAAATCAGTTTCCCGGACAATTTCAAATAGTATCCTTCAATCGAAATAATCTGGTTGGGCAAATCCAATTAATAGACAGCATCCGAAATCAGTTGTAGCCACAAAATACTATTGTAATAGGAATGGTCCAAATAATTGTGCAGGCAATTCCAATTAATTGACAGCACCCAAAATCAGTTGTGTGGACAATTCCAATTAGTACGCAGCATCCAAAATTAATTATCCGGACAATTCAAATTAATATACCTCAATCAAAATCTTTTGGTTGGGCAATTCCAATTAATACTTCACCCAAAAATATTTATAGCCACAATAGACTATTGAAATAGGAATTGCCCAGGGTGTGATGTATACATACATATATACCTGGTACAACAATACAGAAATACTCGTACGCGTAGTAAGAGTGAGTGTGATCACGAAGCAATGAAAGCATACGCCAGATATGAATACCCGTACACAAAAGGACATACACACATTGTACGTAAGAGTTTGGAGGACACATACATTCGCTCGTAGTATTCTGCTGTTCAGGCGCGAACTCAACAATATGCTTTGTTATTTCTCATAGCCAAACATTCCTGAAAACACCGCTCGTGGCGTGCGTTTTTTACTTGGTTTTTGTATATACCTGATGTTGGCTCAAAAGGATCCGATGCACCTGATTTTGGCATTTGCCCTTTTGTTTAAGGGCATTAGCCAAAAATAGGTATACATACGCACTTTCAGCCATTTATAGGTACACTGCGTAATGTACACCGGAAACGGCTTCCGGGCCCGCCTGATATTGGGCCTGCGCTCCATTGTACCTACAAATGGCTCAAAGTGCGCAGGTACACCTATTCTCGTCTACTCAATGTGTGTATCACCTATTTTTGACTTCAACCGTACCTATAAATGGCTCGAACGATCACTTTTGGGCAACTGAAATATAGACAGACGGCCACATCAGATGCCGGGACTGTCAACCAGCCGACAGTACCAATAATGCCACTGACACTGCGTAGTTATCACGCATTGCCTACAAGCGAGACATCGTACCGCGATCAATGCATACGTATTCAGTACGACACCCCTCCTACGCACACACATATATACGATGCGGAGAAACAACAAGGACGAGTGTTTCCATGCCGTTATGCTGAAAGTACAATATACATACTGTAGGGCAGTGTAATAGTAGGAGCAATTTTGGTATAGAAACATCTATAGATCTGTGCTTGAAGTAGAGAGTGGTCCGTATCATCTTTACGGTTTACTTGCGCGGTGGTGTGTTATTTTTCTTTTATGGTCGAACACCAGTACAATTAATTAAGTAGCCGACAAGAAAAGAGCCCGTACTTTGTAAACGGGCGAGGAAAACAGACAGGAAAGAGCCCGCATTTCATCAGCACAAGCAAGCAACGCACGGTTTGCCACACACAGGCCACAACCACACAACACGTCCGCCGCAACTTTCAGTCGGTGATGTTGTTCTCATCCTCGCGTGGCAAGACTTCAGCCAGTGTGGTACTATCAATCCCTGGGCCCCCATTCCCACCTACCTTGCGCCTACACGCGGTCCCACAGCAGTTCAGTACGGCACTCGGTAGTATGGCCGTGAGGCGACCGAGGCGTCTGCTATAACAGCTATAGATAGGTATGCTTTGTTCTCGACCCCGACGAAAGGCTAGGCTTTTGCCTACAACGTATAATATGTGTACATACAAACCGAGGTACTGTACATGTTTTTTTTTTATCAGTGAAACAAAACAACGAATAATCGATTCAACAACAAAATACAAATACGATGTACAAAAAAGGACAGGAGTGAACGCGCACCAGATTCCGCGGGCGGAGTAACCCACAACAGGAACAGCAGCAGCATCAGTACTACAGTAGCAGTAGCAGAAGCTGTAGTTGTGCGTATGTGTGTACTCCTGTCTGCTGCTGGTGCTACTGCTGTTTTATATGTTGCTGTTGCTGCTGCTCTCTCTCGTGTACAGTGCTTTATGAACAGCGGGGGGGGTGTTGTTTAATCAAGTTGTTTTACAGCAAGCAGTACAAACAAGTGATTTATCCTGATTTATCCAAATGTTTTACAGCAAGCAGTACTCGAATATTTTTTTAACGCGGGGCAATTTGCTTCCTCGTTCAACTACTGAGTATCAACACGCTGACCTTCGAACTCTACTCTGGACATAAAATCAAGCCACGGTCAACCGGCTTCGTGTTGGGTAAGGCGCGTGCATGCAGACGACGGCCTCGAAGTTATCATTCATACCCCGCTAGTTGTTGACCTCGTCGTGGTGTGATCTACATCTAAAGCTGGAAACAAAAACTGTGTCCTGACAACGGAGAGAATAAAACAGCAGTAGCGCGTAGTAATATAGAAGGTACTGCTGACTGCTGTACGTAAATATTTTACCAGCAGCACGCGGAAGCATGTAAGAAACCAAATCGAGAGTTCGTACGTACACATTGTTTACTTTAGTTTCCTTCTTCGTATGAACGCTGTGTCCGCACTTCTCGGTTTTAGGTGAAGATGCAGCAGCCTAGTTGCTTCTGTTGTTTTTTCTGCTGTTGTTGGTGCTGCTGCTGCTGCTGCTGTGCATTATGTTGATGCTCTGCTGCGGTCAAGGTAACCCGTTTTTTCTTGCGTCGCCCTTACTATGACCACTCCGTAGGAAAGCCTTGTATTATATATATACGCGTACAGAGCAATACCATACGGTTACGGGGGGGTCTAAGTTATACAGCCGTTGGCGCGGTCCGGAACAACATTCCATACGTAGCAAACGTGGGTGAATGTGTGGCCGTCTGTCTATATTTCAGTTGCCAAAAAGTGAACGTTTGAGCCATTTATAGGTACGGTTGCCAAAATAGGTGATACACACATTGAGTAGCCGCGAATAGGTGTACCTACGCACTTTAAGCCGTTTGTAGGTACAATGGAACGCAGGCCCATTATCAGGCGGGCCCGGAAGCCGTTTCCGGGGTACATTACGCAGTGTACCTATAAATGGCTCAAAGTGCGCGTAGGTATACCTATTTTTGGCTAACAAAAAAATTGTATCCTCTTATCGACAGATGCTACGATAGAGGTGCACCATGTTTTTTCTGGAGCTCCTTACTTGAAGAGCTCTATACCCCACCCCAAACTGATGTTGGAGGAAAGTCAAAGTGCTATCCGATGAGCAACCCCATGGCCGAAGTGTACAAGGAACAAGATTGCAACAAAATAATGACAGTCCTCCGATTTTTGGTTGAGGAGCTCGATCATTCAGAAATCGTTTCAACCAAAAAGTGCTATCTCTATCGTAGCACGCATCTAATCACTAGAACGCCATAGGCAACGCAAACTATGACCAAAACAACGTGAAATTTCCTTACCTGTATAGTGTGGTTGTAGTGTAAATCGAGAGCGTGTAAAGCCTTCCAAGTCTGCAACGAAGAATGCCTGTGCTATTTGTGGAAACCTTTTCCAACTTTTCCCACCGCCATCAAAAAAATGAAGTATTTTCCGAGAAAAATATAGATCACGATTTTTTTGTCGAACTTTCCCAGAAAAATCTCATATTTTTGTGTCAAAAATAGCCCTCCAATTTTTTTGCAAGAAATATCTTGGATTTTTCTGAGAATATTATATGAGAAAAAGCCAGTATATGGCTGAATCTTCTTCGTAGATCGACTTGCTCCGTGTCCATTTGCCGTGTCCTAAGAAAATGGAGACAGCCAGCGTTTGTTGTGGAGGAGGCACCCCCGAGATGTGCTGTGAGTGCCTTATGCGCACACGTATCTTGACGGTCTCCCTCAGCCGTACCAAGTGGCAGGCTGTGGCACCCCATCGCGATTTTCTGCGCGCTTCGCGATATGCATGCTGCGCTGCCAGCTGGTGGAGGACGTGACGAGAGGGAGGGAAAAACACGAGATATCTGTGCGAAACGCGGACGGATCATGTGTGGCGTGCTGCTGTAGGCACAAACTAGGAAGACACAGCGGCAGCAGCAGCAGCCGATCGCAGCCGGTTAGAGGACGCTGCCTGCTGTGGCGATATATAGACCTCTGGCGTTCACCCCGAGCGGGGGTGATGATGTGGAGTGCGCAGGGGCGGAGGACGTGGTGTTGCCCTGTCTGTGGAGAGTGGAGAGAGTGGGGTGTGTGGGGGGCAACGAAAGCAAACTGCTGTGGCGTGGAGCTTGAGTCTAGGATCAACTTCAACGGAAGCGGGGCCCCGCAGGATTTACAACGCCCGTGTTCTCGTATCGAATCGTTCTGGTTCCATTTAGGCATTAGATAAAAACACTCGCGATTTCAGCAATGGGCAAATCGCCACTGTTATTCTGGCAGTCCCAGCTCAGTTAGGGTCGTTTTTGACGACGCATACTTCGAGGGTGGTCGAAAAGTATTTTTTCGACACCTCACGTCGAATTGTTCAACTTTGACCTTTTGGCAGGGGGCGGGGGTACCTAAGACCGTCCCCTCCCTCTACGCCTGTACAATTACTATATAGAACTGAACACAGGGGACAGTATAGGGCCGCCCCCCCTCCCCTCTGCTTGATATACAAGGCCTTCCATAGTACTACAATACTACCGGACACCTGTCCCCTCTCTCTATTGAACACAGGGGACGGCAGAGAGCCGTCCCCTGCTTGATACAAGGCGTTCCATAGTACTACAATACTACTGGGCGGCGCTGCGACCTATACGAGTAGGCCGCAGCTGCGTAGTGACAGCGACTGCAGCGGTAGTGACAGCGACTGCAGCAGTAGTGAGCGGAACAAAGGGGCTATGAGCTCGCTCGAAGGTGGATCAGAAGGCCCCGAAGAGTCGTGGGATCGGCAGGCTTGGCATGGAATGTCGAGTGCGTTCTTTTCTTGCTTCGGCACATTGTATTCGGTCGACAAGCTTGGTCGTATCAACATGCAGGTTCCTTTCTTAGCAGATAGATCGATAGACCCCAGGCAGGTATCTTCGACAATAGGTCATGCCCTTGCAACGATAATCGATCAGGGAAACCAACTGCTGACCCTGCCTGGTGTCATTGGCAGCTTGCCTCCCCAGACAAGTCCCACATGCTTCTGTACACACGTCGGGTACGTCACTACTTTCGGCGACATCGCGAACATTGTTCGACACTCACGTAATACATCGTGGCAAAGCAGAACAAGTATTCAAGGTAAAATATGTCGCACGAGGGATGTAAGTGTGGTGCCATGTTACGCTATTTGACTCTATGTGAGGGTTTGCGCCTTTCCGGTACTCTTGTCACACAAATCACATATGATACGTACACCGATACACGCTGGATACACTGAAAACAAAAATGTTGTTAAAACAATAATTTTCGAGCCCTCCGGAGGGGGGGGGGGGGGGGACCCCATTTTGCTTGCCTTAGTCATTTGACCATTGACCACTCCCCGGGGGAGGGGGGGGATTAGGTGTATGATATCCGAATCCCCGGCTGCCCCGGCATACTTAGCAAATAAATTGCCAAATTTTCATTGTTTTGCAAGTTTTACTTGCCAAAATAGTAAAACACTTGCAAAGTTGTTTTTCGGATATTTCCGTATCTGTTCGTTGGCAAGTGTTTGGAAAGTCAAATTTGCTATTTCACTTGCCATTTGTGACCAATCACACCTACGCAAGACCATACAAACCACACGCCGTCACGCTAGACGCACGAGCTGCAGCAACACGGAAATATATCGAGGGTGAGATGGTGGTGCTGACAGCAGATGATGGTGACTGACGGTACTGCTGAAGGGGTTGCTGGCGCGGGTAACGAACCGCATGTCGGCGTGGCACTGGTGCCGTCTGGGGCTGATGCTCAAGTCAATCCCAATCAAACAGTCACCCCAGCGTTCCCAAGACAACGAACACGTGACTATAACCGCCCTGGAGGGCTGTCCACCTCTGGGACCTACGATATATGCTTGGATCCGTCTCCACGGGCCACCCATTATTCGACGAGGGTGTCGTCTAGCTGTTCGACCCTTGCTGTACAGGGTTTGATGAACTAACTGAAGGCGTTACGTGGCTTAAATAGCAAATTTCTTGCCATTTCATCGTGTTTGTCGATAGAAAGTATTTGCCAAGACTCGCCAGTTTGTTGTTGCCAAAAGAGCAAGTTTTTTTCTATTTGCTCGTACCCTAACCCTTAGCCAATGAAGCAGGGCAGACGAATGAGGGGCACACGCCAAAAGAGCGGCATGATTACTCGTGTGCATGGTATCGATATCATAGACCACGAAGGCATGCCATACAGAGCTCGCCATACAGGAGGAGCACAGCAGTAGCAGCACCTGCACGGCGGAGACACAGCCAAACAAAACTGGCACCACAGCAACGGCGGTCGCACGGTCCGCCCCGCGCAAGTTAGTCGGCCTGCCGTTGCGTATCACGTCTTGCAGTCGGGGGTTGTTGCCATGTGCACAGCATGCTACGGCGAGAAACAGCTACTACAGTACATGTCTATGCGTTTCAACGCGCTGCGGGAAATAAGCCGAAGGGGGACACCTCTCAAGAGCAGTGACCCCTGACCTCAGACAATGTCACCACTGCTCTTGGGTTACGAGCGCCATGCCGGACCGTTGATGCCGTTAGGAAATAAACTTTTGTGATTATATTCGGTTCATTGGGGATCTCTATCCTGTCAAGTGGAAGGGCACCCCCCGTAGACTGTGTCACCCTTTGTCAAGTGTGTGTGCCCCCCCCCCTATCTGCCTGGTTGGTGAAAACCCAACGCGCTCCGTCCCGGCATTGTAGGGATGCGAGGGTCTATGGTCATATGACTACGGCCGTGCACGAAAATGAAGCCCCCCCCCCCCCCCCTAGTGCCCTGGTCGGTGAAACCCCGACATGCTCCGTACCGGCAGGGTAGGGATGCGAGGGTCTATGATCCTACGACTACGGCCGTGCACGAAAATGAAGCCCCCCCCCCCCCCCCTAGTGCCCTGGTCGGTGAAACCCCGACATGCTCCGTACCGGCAGGGTAGGGATGCGAGGGTCTATGATCCTACGACTACGGCCGTGCACGAAAATGAAGCCCCCCCCCCCCCCCCTAGTGCCCTGGTCGGTGAAACCCCGACATGCTCCGTACCGGCAGGGTAGGGATGCGAGGGTCTATGATCCTACGACTACGGCCGTGCACGAAAATGAAGCCCCCCCCCCCCCCCCTACGAGTATAAATATATTATATATTTATAGGTTGGGTTGGCGTCGGTTGGCGACGACGCTGTAAAACGCGCCTCTCACTGCGTGAGCTCGACTATCAGGGTACCTTTGTTTTTGTTTTGACGGTCACCAAGGCTGGCGGTTGACTTGGATCATTTGTGCGGGGAGGAGAACCTTTGTTCCGCACAAGGGGAATGATCGTATCACGTAGTGTGTACCAGTATATGGCAAGGCACCCGCGAGACAGTTACATAGTGCCCCCATTGCCGTGATAGGAAGTGGCCACACCAGAAATTGAATTAACTCCTTGAAGCTGTACTCCATATGCAAGTCCACCTCACAAGCGGTTCATAGTAGGGTGCAGCTAACCCTTCATGCGACTCGCCCAACACCTCACGGCGCTTCGCGGTTGGTGCTAGCAATGACTGCCTGCTCGGTGAAAACCCGACATGCTCCGTTCCGGCATTGTAGGGATGCGAGGGTCTGTGGTCATACGACTACGGCAATGCATGGAAGTGAAGTACACCCCTAGTCCCTACCTTTCTTCAGTCTGGCATTTTGTACCCTTCTTCTACTGTAATCCACCCGCTGTGTATACGACTGAATGTACCAGCCAACAGCAACCTTGTTCTATCAGTACTCGGCTTGCGTCCTGAGCTCCTTTTGGTTTGTGTTTCATTTCATTTTGACCAGTATTGACGGTTGTCTTGTATTTGTTTCTATTAATAGGTTATTTTAGCCTTCTCCATACTCCTGCTGCGGCGCTTTTCCCTTCTTGTTTCGGGCGTACGTACGTAGCCTGGACATGTTACTGCTTGTAATGTTCCTGGTAGTAAATAGATTGCACATGATATGTAAGGGTATACCACATATTGGTAGTACTGTTTCTTTGATTACTGGTACTACAGGGTAGGGTTTTTGTCCTCAATAATGTTATTTCACCTGGACTGATTTCTACCCGGGTTATGTGAGCTGAAAATAATGTAAACACGTCATAATCCATCTGCCCAATATAATTTCAACATGCAAAACATGATGCACTGCAAAAGCACCAAACTGTCCCAGAGAGCGAACACCAACCTGCTGCTGTCCATGAAGGCTGTCATTGGTCGTAAATGGGCGTATGCCGTGGGTTGTCACTCCCTCGCACCCATAGTGGGCGATTTGATATTTGACATTTCTTACAAAACATGTGTACGTCCCGATACAAAAGCAGAAAACACCACGTGGCCTGTAAGTGTCGACACACCGGGTGCAGCGGCGATGTGAAAACAATCGGCGATGTGAAAACAATCGGTGCATTAGTTGGTCTACCCTTCGAAAATATCGCGTGTTTTGCCGTCAGCTTCTTGCTCCGACAAAGGTGTAGCTGAATTTCCGAGATTGAGAGGTGGCATTATATGCGTACAGCAGTATGACAAAGTAGACACTTCATGCTAAATGCTTTATATGTCTCACGCGGTATTGGCAGGTTATCTCAAACTCAATCAAAGCAATAATAGTAGTTCGGTTGTCGGCCCATAATTCTCGGAGAAATAACAAAAAAACAGCGTTCAGTAGCTGATGCCGTAGCATAATTGGCCGTAATTCATCCGAGTTGATGATACCTTGAGTTTCGAATGCTTGTGTTTGTATAGAGTCGACCGCCTCGTAAGCTTGCCACAAAGGCTGTCCGAACGGCGTATCGCTTCTAGGCCGCTGCATCAGAACGTGCACAATGACAAAGCTTCTCGTCCGAATTCCTGCTCGTATCTTCAAGCCACCAGCACCAAGTATTACAGCCAAAATGGCACCCCCTCGTCCCCGCCAAATATGTCAGCAAATTTCATTACGACGCGAACATGACTGGACAAGCCCACACTTGCGTGAAAACACAGACCCCCCTCAAAGTATTTACTGCCGCTTCTCATACCGTCTAAAGCACGTTTAGAGCAACCAAGTCAGGACGTAAGCAAGCCCTATTCCATTGTCGTGTCGAGGGGATCATATGCTGCCTGCACACATACAGTTGGAACCCCCCGAATCGGAAGGAGTTTCCGACGCTCGACCTCGACGTTTTCAGCCCTCTGTGTCAGGTGATGTAGCGCTTGCACTAAGACAGAGTCCACCCAGCCGTCAACCTGTGCTTCGCCAGGAAACAAAGCTCGGCACACCTGCGTGAAACAATCCTTTCGGGCTACTTGGACGCCCCTGCCGCGGGCATTCACCGTCCGCGAAGCGTCGAAGCAGGCCTTCGAGCGAGCAAGGGGATTCAGACAAGGGAGCGTCCACATTCGGGCGGTAGGTGCGGAGGAGCATCCTGTATCAACGTAGTATAGCCACAATAATAATACACCCACAACATACCCGATGAAAGACCTGGAAGTCTTTGATACACCCATTGTCGGTGGAGCGTATATAAACTACACATTTGCAAATAACTTAATTTCTTGGTCATTGACTGCGTGCGATTTTATGCGATAATTTTGCTAGCGTCTTCAACAATGCTCGGTGGACACACACTTGCGCATTTTGCGAGAAATACTCCTACAGAGTGTACGTTCCGTGGCGAACCGAAGCTTGCGACGCAAGAGGAATACGCTAGAGGCTGGTTCATGAATACCGCCCAAACATTATTCAGTAGCCAATCTCCCCGCCGTGTGTAAGATATGGACCCTGAAATTTGGCACACGTGTTTTATGCACCCTGTCCGAGCCGTTAACCGATGTTTTTGTTTTTTTCCCCGCCAGATATTGTTTGTTTCGTATTGTTTTGGGGATTTGGGGCTTGAGAGATACAAATTTTCCGGCGACAAAAAAACAACAGAAACATTCGTAAAAGGCTACGACAGGGCGCATAAAACACGCGTGCCAAATTTCAGGGTGTCTCCCCAAAAGCGGCGTGGACATTTATTTGGACGTTTGTGCGGTAAACGTGCACTAAATAGGCGTTGCCTGGTACTTGCTTAGTTTCTGCATATAGTCGATTTGGGTTGTTAAATATGACTCAATATTGATCATACGCAGTCAGATCTTCAATTTTTTGCGTGAAACTTTGTACAAACATGCCTTGGACCACCTGGAAAAGCGGCTTGTTCATAAATAAAATGGGGTGGAAAACATGTATTCCTACGGAAACGCCTGACTATTGTTGACCTCTTTAAAGGCCTGTGATTGGTCGTGCCATATTTTCGGCGGTAGAGCCAGTTCTAGGTCCTTGAAGAAAACTCTGGCGATGTCACCCTCTTCCACTGTTCATGCCCGCCAGTAAGATACCAAATATGTGACATTGGAGTTGCTATCGCATGCGGCATTTGTGACTGACGAAAATTGGGGTGATACAGTATGCCTGAACCCGCCCCTACGTACGTCTTGAGACGAAGTCTATCAGGAATCCACTACTACTGCAGCGTGCTACAGGTACTATAGACAGGTCCAAGGAGTGTACGGTCATAAATATTGGTGCGGGTACGTAGTTAGTGCGACGACGTGGCATAGTACTACATAAGTGCCAGTGTACAGAAACTATATGTGCATCACACCCTTCTGTATGTATCACGTACGTAGTACGTATTTGTATGTACCAGGTATATATATATGAACTCATATCATACATATACAGTACAGGACACCTCATAAGAAACAGGCTGATGAGAAAGCCAGGCTGACATTTCCCAAAAAATAAGAAAGACGCGAGGCTGGGCCCCCGCTGCAAAGTAAGCAAGGCTTATTACCCCCCTGGGGCGAATCCCCAACGTCGTCGAGAAACCCTGCTGCCCGCCCCATCTTTCAGCGAACATATTTTTTCAAGTTTGATCCGCGGTACAGCAGTGTGCACTTCTCACTCGTAGATGTTTTGTTTTTCGACCGCATTTGTTTTTATTGCCGGTTTATATCTTGGTGTTTGTTTCGCCCAACAAAACCGCATTTTTTCGACGCGGAAAATCGAAAAAAACGTGTACTGGGTACATCATATTACATCATGTATTGTTAAACATCCCCGCCGGGAGGAGAGAGAGGAAAGGCGGGAAGAGTAGACTGTAATAATGTGGCAGACCAAGGACACAGACCTTGCAGCCCTCAATTTGCCAAGGGCTTTCACGGCCAGACTAAAATCGCTCTCCGGATTGGGTGCATTAAGACGATGGGAGCCTTGAATACGCAGCAGTTCGATGAACTAAAGAGCGCCGATCGCGAAGACGGTGTTTCTGCTAAAATGTTTTCCAACCTTGACACGCTGTGGGGGCTACGATGTGACCGTTCCTTCAGCGCAGAGGAGTACGACAGCGAGCTTCTTCGTTCAATTCGACCATTGTGATCGGACGCGAGTGGCCCGACAACAACTGCACCCATGTCAGGGCCGTAGCCTTCCGCGAGTCCCACACCGTAGAACGTGGGCAGAGCCCAAGCACGTGCGACTTCCGCAACCGGTGGGTTGACAAAACAATTAAGGCCGCCGTCACAGGCGTTTCTGGCGTGAAGCCCACGGAGCATTCCATCCTTTCTGCCGACAATTTGCACAGGCAGACGCCAGAAGAGTCCAAGAAAAACCTCAAGGAGGGATGCAACACTCTGCTTTGTCTACTGTCAAAAGGGTGCACGGATGAGGTGCAGCCGTTCGATGCAGGATAAAGGCGGCTGGTCAAGCTGGGTGTGGGGTAGGCTCTCGAGACGTGATTGGAGAAGGGCGACAACGTGGAAAAGTGAGACACCAACGAGCTGCCTGCCTCCGACCGCAGGGTCTTGCTGACGCAATGGGTGGGTTTGGTAGTGAGAGTGAGAAAGGAGCAGGAGCGGATCAAGAGTGGCAGGGGGGTGGCGACGAGAAAGGGAGGCAGGAATCGGGTGTGCGCGGTGTAGATGTCGACAGCAATAGTGATCTCGGAGATAGCAGGTTTCCCAATGGTAGTGAATCGAGGAAGAGGGCGAAGGCGGGGAAGATATCTATGATGGCCTTACCGGGATTATGATTCACGCAAGGAGAAGGGACGAAAGCGGAAACGTCGCAACTCCGTTGCCGAGCTCGGTTCCTCGGCATCAGTGCCTCCCAGATAGAGTACACGCGGAGAAATTCGAACGCCGAACGTACGCATGCTCGATCAGTGAGGGGCGTACGGTCAATGACGGTTGTATTATTACAGTAGTTATTAATAGTTCGATTTTCAATTTCTGCCAGGAAAAATAAGAAAGAGGCTCATAAAACAAACAAAATTGGATCTTAGTAGGTGTCCGGTACTGTATACAACATATATACCTGGTGCGTGGTTTTCGAGCGGTTGTTTGTTGTAAAAATCGTATACCTAAGTACATACATACCATACACACAATACGTGATTGGCGTATGTACAATAGGTGGCAAGCTGTTTCTATAGAAGACGACGAGGGTCGACGGTAAAAAGTTCACACGTCGGCCAGATCTATGTCGGGATCTATGTCGTCAAGTGATCTGCATCATGATTAGAGGTGGGCACCTTTAAGAAAAAAACCGGTTTAAACCGGTTTTTGGAAACCCAGCAGGCGTGCCCGAGTAGACGGTTTTTAGAAATAAAAACCGCGTTTTTTTTGACCGGTTTAAACCGGTTAACCGAAAACCGGTTTAAACCGGAAAAAACCGCGGTTAACCGGTTAACCGGTTTAAACCGGCAGAATCGGACCGACTCTTGACTGATTACATTGCTACGTAAAGCAATAGTAGTGAAGTACGGGTCCAAAATGACTTGGTTCTAGTGTCTGGATAACTTGGTCATTGCTTATGGGCCGAGAACGATTGTTGCTTGTGCGGGGGATGTAAATTGACTTGATTTCAGTGTAGGTATCCGATTTGACTTGGTTTTTGTCTGCGGGTCGAAACATACGTTGTTTTAGTGTAGGTGGTTGAAAATGACTTGGTTTTAGTGTGGCGGCATCGAAATTGTCTTAGTTTTAGAATTTAAATCGAAATTGACTTGATTTTAGTGTCGGGGTCGAAAATTTAACTCGTTTTTTGTGTGGGGGATTGAAATATAATTTATTTTGTGTGGGGATAGTAATTGGCTTCGGTTTTGTGCGGGGGGTCGAAATTGATTTGTTTTTGTGTCAGGGCCGCAAAATACCTGGTTTTAGTGTTGGGGCATCGAAAATGCCTTGGGTTTTCAATTGGGATCGACGTTGACCTGATTTTAGTCTAAGGTCGAAACTAACTTTTATTTTTGTTGAGCATCGAAATTGACTTGATTTTTGTTCGGGGGGTCCAACTTGACTTGATTTTTTGTGTGCGGGCCGAAAATTAAATGTTTTCAGCGGGGGCATCGAAGTTCACTTGTTCTTTGTGTGCGGGCCGGAAATATTTTGGTTTTGGTGTGCGGGGGCTAAAAAGTGCGCCGCGCACCGCTTGCCCCTAAAGCAGCAATCATTGTTGTACCTGTGGGGGCAATGCCGTATAGATAATTACGTAGTTATACCTGGAATTCACGTCACCCCGTAAAATATAAAATGTGCTGTGCTGTTGTTGTACCATACCACCTCGTGTTCTATTAGTACGCTAATAGTGGCTCGGAATCCACATACACAGCAGTATGTACTGGATGCATACCGCTAGGTTCAATGGTTTGGAGGCTTTTCATGTTGACATCCGGTTTAAACCGGTTTTCGGTTAACCGGTTTAAACCGGCTGAAAAAAACCGGTTTAAACCGGTTTTTGGTTTTGAGAATAACGCCTCCTTGGCCGGTTTTCGGTTTTTTGTTTTTCCCTCTAGGTGCCCACCTCTAATCATGATACGTCCGACGTGTGAAGGTGTGGCATGGTAAGATTATTATTTAATAGACATAAATAAACATAACATCAGCTGTAAGCGCAACCGGTTGAATGGGGAATACTCAACTTGGCGTACTGCATTGTCTGCTCTGTTTACTGCACTGAGCGTAGTATCTCTGTGTCGTAGTTTTGTGACCACAGAACTGGTACCTTTTTAGGATGAAGAATCGGCACGGACACTGGGTGTGCTGGATGTCGACGGGTAGAAAGGAAGGTTTAATGTGAAGAACACACACACACACTGCGTGATAAATCGCACTCGTTCGTACGAAAAATATGTGCCGGGATAGCACGATAACAGCACCGGCCCCAGCAGCACGCAATGTGTGTGCTGTACTAACCCTAACCCTACAACAGTAGCAACAGAAATAGGAGTACATATATCACGTATTATATACCAGGTATACATACTGGTACAGGCCCCAGCAAGCAGATCTCTTTAGCCCTATAAATATGATATACAAGGGCTCCGCTTCGCGGGCGGCTGACGCCGCCCGCTACGCTCGCGCAAGGAAAGGGGTACAGAAGAGGCCCACATGATGTAGTGCAGGCACCGCGACTTGAAAATGCCAAGAGGTTCATGGTGCAGCACAGAAACGGCGGGCTTGACATGCATGCACAACATGCTTGAGGTGCACAATAGCTCCATGCTCCAGGACGACAAAGCTGTACGTTGGAAAGAGAAGGCACAACAACACGGCTCACGGCACGGCGGTGCGCTGTCTGCTGTGGGTGTGTGAGTTGTGCATTTTTCGTGAGTATGTGTGGTAGTACAACAACACTATTAATATTACGAGTAGTATATACTTTATTGTATGAAAGAGAAAAAGCACAGCACCAGCACGGTCGCCAAGTTGTGAAGTATGCAAAACAAAAAAATCCACAAAAAAACTGAGAAAGACGTACATATGTACTCGTACTCGTACTCGTACTCGCACTCGTAGTCGTAGTCGACTCGTACTCGTACTCGTATTCATACTCGTATTGTACTCGAACTTGTACTCGTACTCGAACAAAAACGGCAAGCAACAACAACAACTGTTACAGCAGTAGCACTTCGAATGACATACTCGTACTCGTATTCTGGGATCACTCCGGTATTTTTATGAAAAAACGAGATGAAAATACTTTTCAGAAGTAACGATTTGGCCGGAATTTGCGGTACGTTTTGTGCTCTCTGTTCATTGGCGTACAAAGTACCGAGATTTCACCCGACGCACTGGGTCTCATCGACACCACTGGCCGTACCTTGCACACCCGACAAAAGCGCTGCTACTCACAACACGGCAACTAACCGCGGAGCGCACCGAGGCTCAAAAGGTGTAGGCTGGAGTATGGCACGGACGGGTGGCGTTGGGCTGTCACGGCGGGCCGCTGCTGCAGCACCCGCCCACTTGGTGTCGTCGTGGAAGTTGCCTCGATCAGAATTTGGTACTCGTACGTGCCGCCTGAACCTCCCTATGATACATGCATGAAAGGTCTTGTGTATCATTTCCGTAACACGACCACCGTGGTGGCGGCAGCACAGCAGCTGCAGCTACAGCTGCAGCAGCAGTAGCAGCAGCAGCAGCGGCGGCGGCGGCGGCGGCGCGGCGGAGGCGGGCGCGGAGGCGACTGCGCCGATGTGCGACAGTGTTTGCACGCGTAAAGCTCGAACAGCGAAGCTCAGCAGCAGCAGCACAAAAAACAAAACAAAACTGATCCCATGATTGAAAGTTGCGAAAACGGAAGCTGCTTGTGCTGCTGAGCTGCTGCTGCTGACCCTAGCCACCCTTTGGAGAGTACGAGTAGCTGCTGTTAACTGTGCTGCTGCTTCTGCTTGCTGCCTGGGTATACAGCGGCTGCCGCCGATGCTGGGTTGCTGTTGCTGTTGATATATACCCTGCTTGTATTCGTTGATGTTTTTGCTATATCATAGGATGCACCTGGTACCACAAGTCGTATTATATGTACGAGTATGTACAAATAATATGTACGTTCGTACTGCTGTGCTGGTATACGAATTCCTTTTGGTTTCTTCGTTTTTGTCTCCCCGTGCTCACCCGCTTCCCTGGTTCATACGACACGAAGGGTTTGCAAAGTATTTTTTTTTTTTGCTTTTGCGCAAACACTAACAAATCGCGAGGGAAAGGAAATTCACTTTTTTTAGCGTCAAAAAAAATATTTTCTGAAAAAACTTTAGCGCAAACACTCTAATATTCAAAATAGACCACGACGCCACATATCGCGTCATGCCATATTCATCACATCCTTTATTCAATACTATTTCTATTATACGCAAGGTACTATTAGTATTAGCTATGATACAAGGTGTACGTTAGCTGTGCATCCCATGATGTCATAGGGTTAGGGTTAAAATAAATACTAAATACCACAACAGGTATACCTGCACCAATCAATGATGTCTGTACAAATCAACCAGGTAATAAATACCAACCAGGTACGAGTACCAGGTACTATATTTTACGTCCCCAAACACCCCTGCCGTGACACAAAATTACTTGTCCTTCCTGCCGAGCGACTCCTGCGAGAGTCGGCTCGACCTTGCCAATCCGTGGGAACCGTTAAAAAAAACAAAGGCATCGACAGTGTCATCTCCCAGTCGGTTCCGCTTCTTCTTCGTTACGACATTCCCAGCCGATGAGAAAACGCGCTCAGACGCAGCCGACGGTTCAGGAATAGCTAAGTACTTCTTGGCCAACCAAACCCCATAGCTTGTCGAGGTGGCAACGTGCTCCCTACGCGCTACTAGTTGTGGGGTATGGGGTGTGGGGTGTAGGGTGCTCCTGCTGTCTGGCGCCGTTGTCCCCTTGCCCCTTGGAAGGCGTTTTGCTTTTTGTCGTTTTTATCGTATCGTTATCGAATTATCGTTTGTCGTTATCGTTACCGAAATACCGAAAAAGATGTTCGGTACGGTATTATCGTATCGTTACCGAACGATAATGCCGAAACTTTCGATACGATATCCAACCCTAATACATACCATATAAACGACGTATTGTCTTGAAACAAAATGGAATTATAATACGTACAGTAATTACCACAAACATGACGGCGGGGGGTATACGGTATACGGAAAGGAAGAACGAGGCACGAGCGTCGAGAACTCAGGTTTTACTGAGATATGACAATAATACTATGAATAAATACTGCTGTATTGTATAACTGATAAAATATCGACTTATACGAAGTTTTTGAATGAATTGTATGCATAGCGAGTCTTATACACCATCTCCAGATAGCGCGATATTGTCGCCATACGTGGTGAGATATCGACTTGGTGGGATTCCCACCAAGACGATATTTAGTGTTGTTATGTTTCTTGAGCAAAGAGCCGGAATACGTGGAATTCCTCGAGCGAAAGGTTGGAATGTGTGCAAGGCGAGCAGAGGAACGGGCGCACGAGCTGAGCATCCGAGCTGTGGGACACACAAACACCCTTAAAAAGCGCGAGTGCCACGTCCACTGCTCTACCTCAAGGCCGGTACCATGAACAGCGGTTAGTATCCGTCACCGCGAATTGTTGCGAAGAAGTGCATACCGATACTCCTCAGGCCAGGGTTCAGCGCCATCAAGAACTGGTGGAGTGCACACATCTGCTCCTCCTCTTCTGTCATCGTCGGGTCTAGGAATTGCCTGTTCGGCGGCCGCACGGGTACTTCGTTTTTTTCTGGATATTATGCTGCAGCACGAGCGCAAAATGCGCTCGCGTTGCGTCGACGCGCATGCCGGATGGCAAATTCATAGAGGACACAGTCGACTGTCGCTGTTGCACGGCAGTCTAACGAGAGAAGGAGCAGCAGCCCCAGTCTCATGCCCGTGTCGTTTGCCGCGACCTTGGCCGTGTGTTGTGTGTCATGTTCCGTGTGTTTGGTTGTCTTCGCTTGTTGCCACGAGTACTACTATATTAATACCAGGTGCTGCTGTGACGGGACAGTCATCAATCGGAATGAGTGTCCGCCGTTAAGTTTTATATCCCATGTCGAGCAGGAACAATAAGCTTTTTTTTTTTTTTGTCCATCCCATTTATTATATTTGCCTTTCCTTTCGTTCTCCTTCCTAGTCGTAACTCAGATCCGGGGTCACAAAGTAGGCTTTTCTCCCTCCTTCCCCACTACGGTTCTTGCCTTGCATTTTGATCGTGAGAAGATTTCAGCACTTTCTTCCCTCGTCAACTTTCGTCGACCTAACCCTAACGCCAACCCTAACCGTAAGCTATGTTCAGTTTTATATAGAGCGAAATGCGAGTACTGATTACTGATACGTCGAGACTTGTTTATTTGCAAAGAGTCCAAATATATAACTATATGGAGTTTTATATATCGGTCGCCCCGATGGTCTATTCTTAATGGTGGCAACCTGGAACGCTTCTAAACGTTGATGTCTGGGGTTCGAATCTCACGTGGGTCGGACTTTTGAGTTTATTTGAAAAATAAATATAAAAAACGGAATCAACTGCTGAGAGCGCCTATTATAGTAGCGCGCACAAATCGATGCGAATCGACGAGGGAAGAAAAAGGTGAGGTCTTCTCGCGATAAAATGCAAGGCAGGAACTTTAGTGGTGGAGGAGGGAGAGGGGCCTACTCGGTGACCCCGGATCTGAGTTACGACTAGTGAGGAGAAAGGAGGGGCGAGCATATTAATTGGGATGAAAAATATAGGGAAGCGGCCAAAAAAGGTATACCTTGTCCGTTTGCGGCCAAAAACAGGTACATACTTAAAATCAAGTACAAAACGCACCCCACGTGCCCTACCATTGGTCCAAGACTCGTTGTACCGGTTTTTGCCTCTTTAAAGGTATACCTGATTTTGTCTACTCTGCTTGACTTTCACTTTTTTTTTTGTCGTTTTTAAGCCAACCAGAGGCCCTTCATAGTTCCCCCCTATACCAATGCCGACGTACGCGGAGACCCCCTTCTCCCTTCGCACCTCGCACTACACGTCACTCGAGCGACACACAGATGTATCTGCCTGCACACCTCCGCCGAAATAATACGAGATAGAAGGCCCCCCTTCGGGATTGTGGTTGACTTGGAATGCCAGGGGTGTCGCAAGCTGAGAAGGGAGAATACAGCAGCAGGCGTTCGTTCCTCGTACTATTAATAGCAGCTACTCGTATACGTAGCCACCGGGCGAGCACGAAGAACACGAAAACAACTCTACTTTGCGTTGCAAGGAACGGCAGGTTCGTGGGGTGCGTTTTAAACTTGATTTTAGTATGTACCTGTTTTTGGCCCCGAACGGACCAGGTGTACCTCTTTTTGGCCGCTGCCCAAAAATATATATTTTAGGACCGTGTGCAGATGTACCAAAGTACTATGTACGTATACACATATACGAGTACGAATACGCTATTATTTATGTTTTCCTTTTGGGCGATTGCCAAAATCAGGTACACCTGGTCACTTTGGTGCCAAAAACAGTTACATTATAAAACCAAGTGAAAAACGCACGACACCAACGGTGTTTTTCAGGACCTTTTGGCTGTGAGAAATAATCAAACATACCTTTGAATTTGCGCCTGAACAGCAGAATGATAGCGAATGTGTGTGTGTCCTCCAAACTCTTGATAAATGTTGTATGTTATTTTCAGTACGGGTATTACTATCTGTCGTATGCTTTCATTGATTTTGTGATCACACTCAATCCTACGACGTGTATTTCTGTATTATTGTACCAGGTATAATACGTATGTACATAGTCGTAGCCTGATAGCGTACGAACAAAACATCGAGTTAATTTGAGACTGAACTGCTCGCTTTCCGTACTACTACTGTCTGTGTCATCAGCAAGCAGGAGTACGTAATATATTACAACAGGTCCATTGTGCTGTATGCGCGCGTATGATACGTTCTGCAGTCGTTGCAGTCGTTGCAGGTCCATTGTGCTGTATGTGCGCGTATGATACGTTATGTAGTCGTTGTGGCGGGTCGTACGTACGTAGTGTGGTGATGTCTTCGTGTCCGTACAGGAGACAGTGTACGTATGACCTCTGATTGGCTCAAAAAAACGGCAATTTCAGTTGAAAGCTAGGCATAGTAGACACACTCAGGTGTACCTGGCCCCTTTCGAGCCAAAATCAGGTACGATGTGAGGCTGGCCAATAGGAGGGTTCCTGAAGCGTGATTTATACTTGATGTTAGAGTGTAACTGTTTTTGGCACCAAAGTGACCAGGTGTACCTGATTTTGGCAATCGCCCTTTCCTTTTTCTTTTCACTTTCATACACCTGGATTGCTAGCAGGGTAGGTCTTGCCTGTCGTATATGGCATTGCATTGTTTGCTCCGCTTTCTGCACTGCAGCGTAGTATATATGTGTCGTAGTTTTGTGACCACAGAACTGGTTCCTCTCTAGAATGAAGAACCGGCACGGACACTGGGTGTGCTGGATGTCGACGGGCAGAAAGGAAGGTTTAATGTGAAGAACTCAAACACACGCACTGCCCTCCAATTCAGGTTTTCTGCAGTACGTTTGGAGTACCTACATAAAATACGTACATGGTGTACTATAATAGCCGGTCGCCCCGGTAGACTATTGATAATGGTCAGCTTCAAAGGCTACCATTTAATAGCATTGGTACCCGAGTTCAAATCCCACCGTGGTGAGAGATTTTGACATTATTTAACATAAGAGAAAGGAACGAATTGCTGAGAGCGCCTTCTTCGTGGCGTGAGTGGGCGGAATCCGCGAGTCGACGAGTGAAGAAAATGCTCAAATCCTCTCGCGATAAAAAATCACGACAAGAACCGCAGTGGGGGAGGAGGAGGCGGAGGAGGGAGAAGAGCCTACTTTGTGACCCCGGATCAGAGTTATGACTGCTGTTAATATTACGAGTATACATATTATATCATAGGAACAGGTAGGAAGGAGAGAAAAAGGAAGGGCGAAGATAACAAATGGGATGGAAAACAAAAACAAAACAATAATAATAAATACGAATACGCAAATGGGAATACGTGAAATTGTATTGTCATGGGAGCAGATGGGAGTACCACTTTTCACGTCAGGATTTTCGATTGTCGTGAGACACGGGACACCCTGTAAAATACATAATGTGGGGTTCTTACCTGCTGAGCTATAAGGGTAAAAGACCGATCGATTACCCAGCCCAGGGTAATCCTTATAACACTCTCTCCCCCTCTGAACAGCGGGATATTTGGGACGTCGGTACCGTATACGGCCGTACGTTGACCTACCCGCTTCGTTTCAATACCTGGGGAACCAGGGAGACGCGTTATTGGGGGACGCGCGCGCAAGCGTTTCAAAAAAAAGAAACGTTCGAAGCGAGGGTGGTCGAATTGTTTTTTTCGACACCTCACGTCAAATTGTTCAACTTTTACTTTTTGACGGGGGGGGGGGTACCTGAGACCATCCCCTCCCTCTACGCCTACACAAAACCTATATAAAACTGAACACAGGGGACGGTAGAGGGCCGTCCCCCCCCCTGCTTGATACAAGGCCTTCCATACTACTACAATACCAGGGGCGGCCGCAGGCCTATGAGCTGCAGCTGCGTAGAGAGGCAGCGACTGCAGCAGGAGAGTCGAGGGAGAGTAGTGAGCGGTACAAAGGAGCTATGAGCTCGATCGAAGGTGGACCAGAAGGTCCCGAAGAGCCGTGGGATCCACAGGCTTGGATGGATAAGCACTGCCTGAAGGTCGCGACGGACGGGGCCTCTATATCATCAGTCTAGTCAAGTTTAGGTAGTGGTCGACGCCTTGATGCCCTATACTCGCCCTGCCCTATATCGTATACTTCGAGTATACGAGTACCTGGTATATCTGGTATCATAATACTCGTATATACCGGTACGTACCTGTGGTACCTCATATAACCATGTTGCCTTGCCTTACCACCGAGGTTCAGCAGCATGCTTGCTCGCACAGGTGAATCTTGGTACTACAGCAGCAAGCAGTACTCGTAGCGCTTCCCGCAGCTACAGCAGTCGAACATTGCAAGCCGTTGCTTCGTGTGTTTCTGGGTGGGGACTTGGATGCCGTATTTAGACGAGCCACGTATGTATTCATACTGGTGGTGTGGGTAGACCCTTTTACTCACAATCTCGATACTACTATATCTCGGTAGCACTACTACTTGTACGAATAATTGCCCCGGTCTGCCCTACGTAGCGGTACTACAGTAGTATTAATAGTACCTCCTTAATACTGCACTGCTGCTGTACGTGCGGAGAATATTTATTTTTGACGCGGGCTACAGCAGTATAACCTGAGTGAACACTGCGAATCGTTGCTCGGGTTGTTTTATGTTTGGTTCTGTGTGGGGACGTGAGCGCCGTGTTGCACGAACCACACTGGTACGAGTAGACAATCTTACTGGCTTCTGTTAAATATCCTGTACCTATCTGTCGGAGATGTGATGTTACTCGTACGTTCTTTGACTTGCTGCGAGGTTTGCATGCTGTCCGGTAGCTAGCTGTTACACCAACATACACCGCTACTGACCGGGACACACCCTGCTGGATACACCGGTAACACACCGGTATACACAGCGGTATATCGTACACGAAAAAAAAAAAAAAAGTGTAAAAATGTTTTTTTTCGGCTCTCTGGGGGGGGGGGGGGTTTGGTGTATGATATCCAAATCCTCGGCCGCCCCTGTTCGACTTGAGATTCGAACCCGTGTCCTCGACGACGTCAAATGATACCGGCCCGCTCATGAAAAAGGAACTCACGAGAAAGTCAGCCTAAACAAATCAATAAAAAATTGGAAAGCTCTCAGCCTAGTCGGTGTACGAGTATAAGCTTTAGGAAAGTCGCCCCTTTCTGTAGCTGGTCTGGGCCCAAGGCACAATTCCTTGTGCAGCTCTAGGGACAACTTATCGGGAACCAAAATAGGAAAGCGCAGCATAAGAAACTGTTCTATCGCGCGCGCCCAGAATACAACCGTCAGCCTGAGCCGCACTTCAAGTTTCTTGTGAGAGGGCCGGTACTCTTTAGGCGATCAGCGTTGCTTCTAATTAGAGTATTGCATAGCGACAGAACGACTACGCCTGGGTGGAGTGCAGGGATCTCACCGTGCGTGGAGTGTGGTGTCACTTCGAGAACGAAAGCAACTAAGAACACACACACGTACGAGGCAAGCATCCTGGTACCAAGGACACCCCGCCAGTACGTATACATATACGAGTACCCAAACATATTTCCAGTACGACGCACTATTAATAGTAATAATCCCAATATTTTTGTGCCTAAACCGCGGTTTTAGTCATGCGATGTCAGGTGCAGGTTGCAGATATGTGTACTAAAATACTCGAACAATTTACAGCAACACCAGACATACCTGGTTGCGCAATCCGTTGTAGGTCACTGCTTTGGCACGGCTGGACACTGTGTCATAGTCCACAGCGGCGATGACCCCGTCATGGTACACTCCGCACAATCCGGGGTGCCTCCTCGCAGCCAGTGTACGACTCTCCAGCGGCCCGGTCGAGGCTACCACAGGAGACTCACTTCATGGTCGCAGTATATCAAACAAACAGCTCGCGCCGCTCGTCCGGCCCATTCCCGTTCTCGCTCCGAAACCTGTGTTCCCACCAATTTCAGCTGAGCGTGGATTGCGCCGGCACCACCTTGTCCGTATTCCTCGATGGCTACAACGTCTGGAAAACAAGACGTGTCCATGCTAAAGGGTGATGACAAGGCTGATGAGACTGCCGTGTGTGTTATGCATGCCTTGCCAAGAAGTATAGAAGCATGGGTAGACGTCAAAACAATCGCTCAGCCCGGCAAAAAGCTGGCAAAATACTAAAACCAAGTACACAGCACAGGTTTACAGCAGTACGAGCGTAGTATAATACCTGTGACTTGGGATGTTGGTTATACTTGTTATGAAAGTAGGGACCCAAATATAATGACATACTACGAGCTGGTTCCAGGAAAAAGCGTTAGATTCCACCTTCGGGCAATAAAACAATGAATACAATGAAACTCACAACACAAAGCATACCCACGTGACCACATCAACAAGGCGAACACATCGGTGAAGCTGGTTTTGGCGTCCGAGCTGTAGTTCGTGAGATATGGGAAGTGTTCGTATTACTTGGGGAGGCGTTGTTGTATAGGGATGTAAGCGGTCAATACTAAAATCCATACGATTCTTATATCGGCCGTAATTCGGCCAATACGTGGAATAATTAGACGCTAGACGTGTTGATATGATCGCATCAACAAGGGGAAGACATCTATGACACTTGCTTTGTTATGCGATCCGTACAGCGTGTTACAATAAACGCCTGCTGAATTACATAACAATGTATTGAGCTCTTTGGAAACCCTATGGGGATTATTTACTTTCACGGAAATCACTTTAGCGCCCGGATCCAAGAAGAGTTGGACAACGAAATTTGGCAGGGTTGTTCTTCACGAAAATACGAAACTTCGTGAGAACGGCGTTTTTTATTTTTCGTTTTTTTTTTTCGGTAATTTAGGGTCAAAGTTGCCGAAAAATATTTAGAAAAAAGTTAAAATGGACCTAATTCACCAAAAAATATTTTTTTCAAAAAAGGCCATCATGACGTTTTTTCGTAAGGTCATGAAGAACAACCATGCCAAATTTCGTTTTCCAACTCGTTTTCAATTAGGGCGCAAAAGTCTGAAGCCGAAACGTTCCTGCTCTCGCTGGAACCAGCTCGTAACTATATATAATAATAGCCGTACTCGTACGTCGTACGAGTGGCCTAGAACTGAAGATCGTGCCCAAGATGTGTGTGTGTTCTTCACATTAAACCTTCCTTTCTACCGGTCGACATCCAGCACACCCAATGTCCGTGCCGATTCTTCATCCTAAAAAGGTACCAGTTCTGTGGTCACAAAACTACGATACAGAGATACTACGCTCAGACGCTCAGTGCAGTAAGCAGAGCAGACAATGCAATGCCATATACGACAGGCAAGACCTACCCTGCTAGCAGTCGAGGTTCACGAAAGAGAAAAAGAAGAAAAATCGAAAAGAAAAAGCGAAAAGGATAAAAGAAAATACAGAAACATACTAAAAAAGCAAGTCAACAAATCAAACAACCAAACAAAAGCATGACAAAAAAAAAAAAAAAGTGTCGGGCTTCTCCCAGAGAGGAGATGCGACAGGCAATAAACATGAAATGAAATGAAACAAATTGAAATGGGCTGAATAACAGCGCAAACAGAGCAAGATTAAGAACGACACGAAATGACAGGCAGCCGGAGCGCACCAAAAGCACCTTCCAGGCAGCCGAGGCAGGTTTGCGCCCGTAGTACAAACAGGTTCTACCAGCTACGTAGTCGGTCTGGTACCTTGCTACCCTGTCTGCCGTCTCCTTCCTTCTTTCGTCCGCCGTGGTTTCCCTACGAACCCCCCCCCCCCCCCCCCCCCCCCCCCCCCCCCCCACAACGGATACGTGACGCTTCCTACTCAGTTCCGTTTCGTTTTCGTGCCACGAACGAGCACACGAGAGTCCAGGAAGAGAAAGGAAATAACAAAAACAAAATGAATATGTACGTAGCTAGGCAGGCAAAGAAAACCCTAGGAAAATGCGAAGGGACAGAGAAACAAAGGCAAAAAGCGACCACGGCAAAATAAAATACAACAACATAAATAAATAATACGAAGGGCTGTAGCACCGCTGTCGTGCCCCCTGGAAAAGCTACGACAGGCAATACATCAAGCGAATGAAAAACAAACTGCACAAGGAAAATAAAGACCACCAGAAATAACCAAGTAAAAGCACGGAGCTCGCCATCCACCAAGCCAGGTAGTGTGTGTGTGTGTGTGTTCTTCACATTAAACCTTCCTTTCTACCCGTCGACATCCAGCACACCCAGTGTCCGTGCCGATTCTTCATCCTAAAAAGGTACCAGTTCTGTGGTCACAAAACTACGACACAGAGATACTACACTCAGTGCAGTAAGCAGAGCAGACAATGCAACGCCATATACGACAGGCAAGACCTACCCTGCTAGCAATCCAGGTGCATGCAAGAGAAAAAAAGAGAAAAAAGAAAAAAGCGAAAAGAAAAAATAATAAAAAGTAAATATACTGAAGCAAATCAATAATCAAGCAACCAAATAAAAAGCATGACAAAAAAAGAAAGAAAGTGTCGTGCTTCTCCCAGAGGAGATGCGACCTCCAATAAAAAACCAAATGAAATGAAAGAAAATAAAATGGACCGAAACAGCGCCAACAGAGCAAGACTGAGAACGACAGGATAGGACAGCCAGCCGGAGCACACCGAAGGCCAGCCGAGGCAGGTTTGTGCCCATAGTACAGGCAGGTTCTACCAGCTAGTCGGTCTGGCACCTACTCTGTTTGCCGTCTCTTTCCTGCTTTCGTCCGTCCTGGTTTCCCTATGACCCCCCCCACCCTCCGTCTCCCTTCCTTCTTCCTTATCACAGGGATAAGAACGAGAGTAACAATGAGACTAAAAACGTGACGACCAACAAAGGGCCCATTTGGTTTTTTTATAGTTTTTTTTATTATTGTTTTCGTTCATTTTGTTTGTTACGGTTTCTGAGTGCGTAATAAGGCAAAATCAGGACCCAACAGCTGAGAGCGCCTTGGTAGCGTGGACTTTTTTGTCTTGTTTTCAACATGTTTACTATCTACGCCCTATTTTTATCTCTCCTTCCTACGTACAGAGTCGTAACTTAATCCGGGGTAACAAAGTAGGCTCCTCTCCCTTCTCCCCCACTACGATTCGTGCCTTGAATCTTTATGGCGAGAAGACTTCAGCCCTTTCTTCCTTCGTCGACTGATATCGAATTGTGCCTACCACCGCTACTAAGGGCAGTAGTAGAAGCTCTCAGTTGTTTTTTATTCAGTTTTGAAAATAATCTCGAAAGCCCGATCCACGTGAGGTTCGAACCCCGTAGTCCAACTCTCAGACGCATTCGAGGGCACCACCATTACTAGACCTATCGGGGCGACCGATACATCATACAGCATTAATATGCAATAAAACACTCTTAATAGTCGGCGAGGGAACAACGTCGAAGGGTGCTACGATAGAGGTAGCACGTTTAAGCTGAATCGTTTTCTGAGCGATCGGGCTCCTTAACCCAAATTCATCGGACTTTCATTCTTGTGACGAAATATTTTTCAGAGTGTACTTCGGTCACGAGATGTTTCACCCGGTGGGACTTTTATTTCCCTCCAATGTTTTTTTCGGTGAGGTATGACGCTCGTTAAGTAGTGTTGGTAATCAACCCAAAAAGGGGGTTGACTTGACTGTTGACTCGTATTGGGGATTTCAGTTGATTGATTAATCATAATTATTTGACTTTTAGGCAAGTTCGTGATTAAGTCAACAAGTTGCCTCTTCGTTGATTATTGTTGATTTTTTGTAGAGAAATATAAGGCGTTTTCATGTCGGGAGTGGTTTAGAGCGCCGTTTAGAGCCCACGATTATAGCTACCCACCCTAAGCCTCCAGTAGCCAAGCACGCAGCACACAGCACACAGACCACAGCAGCTGGACCACACCGCAGTTGTGCCTTCGGCGTCCGGGTTGATCCGTCATGAATGGCGCCGGGGAAGGTAGTGCGGCGGTGCCGAGCGCCTCACCCGAGCCTGGAGTCAGGAACGTTGCACGCGAAGAGCAGGGCGATATTTCTGATGCATCTTTGCCATCGCCGATGTTTGACGACGATCGCGACGAGGCCTATTCCCCCGTTAAGGAGGTGGAGGAGTAGTGTTGATAATTACTCAGTCGAAGCCGCACAAAAACTTTACACCTCGAAGAAAAAACCACCTCCCTTGACATTCTCGCCACCCAAAATCTCTAGCAAGTCAAATGGCATCGCGGAGAAATACGTGACGGCCCTTTTACCCCACACAGATTCCAAGTATTTTGTCCCCAGAAACGGGGGTGTAGGGTGCAGTTCTAAAACCGACTTTACAATGAAAAATAACATCAGTAGCAGCACTACGTCGAACGAAATCAGTTCAACATATAGGGCATCAGCACCTCTACCCTCGACCCTGTAGAGGAAGTGGATCCGCCAGTAGCGTGCCCGAAGTGGTCGGAAACCACGAGCCGCCTTTACCGCAATTCTGATTATTATATAGGATAAAGTATAGAAATCGGGGAACTGGTTTTGGCCCGCGTGTGGTTCCAGTGTTATGAGAAGGAATATTCCGAAAAACACCGACAGCACTGCTTTAGACACTAAATCTAACCCTAACCCCAACCCCGACCCCGCCCCGACCCTGACGAGCTTTGTCTCGAAAAAATCAGGCGTTTTTTTTTCGGAAAAATTGGTCGACCACACTAAAAAGCATATCATAAAATATTCTCCGATTTCCATACTTTATCCTAGATAATAATTCAGTGATGCGGTAAAGGCTACTGCCGCCTTTACCGCAATTCTGAATTATTATACAGGATAAAGTATAGAAATCGGGGAACTGGTTATGGCCCGCGTGTGGTTCCAGTGTTATGAGAAGGAATGTTCCGAAAAACGCCGAAAACACTGCTTTAGACACTAAACCTAACCCTAACCCTAACCCCAACCCCGACCCGAAACCACGACCATGTTGACAGTACTCGGCCACGTTGCCCCCCCCAACCCTTGGTCGAAAAGGCCCCCAAACGTGACTTGATCAAGGTAAGCAGGCCATTGAACTCCGTCGATGTCCTGGTCGAAGTAGTCACCGAACTCCAGACATACGACTGAGTCCGGCCAGGCCACCGCCTGCACCCTGTCGTCGAACCTCTCGCCGAACACCATCTCCTCGACGTCGGCAAGGGCGGGCATGTAGCGAGTCAAGACCGCAGTTGACAACACGTCCCACTTTACGCTCAGCACTCGGATCCGTGGCACGCGCGTTCCATGAGCCAACCCGTTGTTGTCGGGAAGTGCTTCGCCAGCTACCGCAATCGGCAGTAGTGAGGGTGGGGTGTTGTCCAAAACGAACAAGTTCGCGCGAGGCAAGCTTCGCACAGCCGCACAAACTTGCAAGGACGTTTCCTGGAGCTGCTTGGTCGACGTGTACCACCTCTCTCCATCCATGTCGTTGATGATGACGAGCAGGGCGGCCTCCGCTGTTCCTGCCATGCTGATGGGGTGGCTATGACCGAGGTATACAGCTATACAGCAATACGAGTAGCTATACAGCAATGATAAGTGAAGTAAAATAGTGCCAAAAAATAAAATAATCACGAGAAAATCACCAAAATAAAGTTGGTTTTCCAGGCATGACTTTTTCGAAAGAATCAAACAATCACGGCCTCAGTTGCCTTGATTGTGACTATGAAAAGTCATGCCTAAAAATCAAATTACTTGACTTTTTGAAAGTTGATTACCAACACTATCGTTAAGTGAGGAGCTCAGAAAAAACATGGTGCATCTCAATCGTAGCATGCGTCCGTCCTGAAGTCTTCCCGCTTCTTAAGACTATTTATCGAGTATATGACAGAGACGAACTCTGTATATCAAGTTCAGTGCTCGAATGTGAGCGGTGTATGAATACTTCTGCACACCTCTTGAGTCCGGCGTAAAAAATTAACGCTACGATACGCCCACCAAAACTGTACCCCTAACGTGGTGTGTGATGTGCTGTCCCCTCAACAAATTGTTAGATCCAGATAAAAATCTCCGCCGCTTCCTTGATAATTCCTACCAACAATACTTCCGTCGACATCCAGCCACACCAATAGCGGTAAGTGCCATTGTGCGCTGTGCCGATGCATAAGTCCTGAAAAATTAATTCCGTCCGTTTGGTTAAAACCGAGTATCTGATTGAGTTTGACGTGTGGCGTCGACCTTATATTTTCTTCTTCTTTCGACCACCTCACGTTCAAATTTTGTCAACGACTTAAGTTACCGTTTGTTGCACAGAGGGGGGTGGTACCGTCGCTAGACCGGATCCGCCTCCCTCTACGCTACACAATATACCTATATAAAGACTGAACACAGGCCGGGACGGTAGAGGCGCCCCCCCCCCCCCCCTTGCTTGATATCCAAGCCATTACCATACTACACAATACCAGGGCCCGCGCAGGCCTTATGAGCTGCAGCTGCCGTAGAAGATGGCAGGCGACTGCCAGCAGTGAGCAGTCGCAGCGAGTGAGTAGTGAGCGGCCCTACAAAGGCAGCTCATGAGCTCGATCGAAGGTGGACCAGAAGGTTCCCGAAGTATGCACGTGTGCCGGATCCAGCGCTTGATGGATAAGGCACGCCTGAAGAGTCCGAACGGACGGGGCCTATATCATCATGTCCAGTCAAGTTAGGTAATGGTCGACCCTTGATGCCCTATACTCGCGCCTGCCCTATTATCGTATACTTCGAGCTAATACGCAGTACCTGGTTTATCATCTGCGTATGCATAATACTTTTTCCTTTCCCCCTCCCCCCCTATATACCGCGTTACGTACCTGTGTACCTCATTATAACCATGTTTGCCTTGCCTTACCACCGAGTGCAGCCAGCATGTTGCTCGCACAGAGTGAATCTTGTAACTAACAGCTCATCCTAAGCCCAGTATTCGTAGCGCTTCCTCGCAAGCTACAGTTACAGCAGCAGCGAACATTGCAAAGCGTTGCTTCGTGTGTTTCTGGCGTGGAGACTTGGATGCGTAATTTAGACGCCAGCCCATGTATGTATCATTACTTTGGTGTGGTAGACCCTTTTACTCACAATCTCGCATACTACTGCCTCAGCTACTATATCTCGTAGCGGACTACTTGCACGAGTAATTGCCCCGCCGTCTGCCCCTACGTAACGCCGCCGTACTACAGTAGTATTAATAGCTACCTCCTTCAATAACTTCACTGCTGCCTGTACGTGCGGAGCAATATTTATTTTTGCACTGGCGCCATACAGCAGTCGTACCTGCTAGAACACTGCGATCGTTGCCCTCGGGTTGTTTATGTTGGTTCTGTTGGCGGACGTGAGCGCCGTGTTGCCACGAACCACCTGCGTACGAGTAGACAATCTTACTGCCTTCTGTAAATATCCTGTAACCTATCTGTCGGAATGTGATGTTACTCGCTACGTTTCTTTGACTTGCCCTGCGACGGGTTTGCAATCTGTCCGTACTTAAACACTAGCTGTTACACCAAATAACATACACCGATACTGACCGACACAACCCTGCCTGGATACACGGAATACACACCGTATACACAATGCGCTATATTAGTACACGCCTAAAAGCCGCGGCCGAGGTATTGCGATATCATACAACCTAACCCCCCCCCCCCCCCCCCAGAGGCCGAAAAAAAATTTTTTACCAAAACTTTTTTTTTTTTTTTTCGTGTACGAATATACCTGGGTGTGTATACGGTGGTCTCCCTTTTGTATCCGTGTATCCAGCCAGTGTGTCGTCCCATATCTGTAGTATATGTTTGCGTGTAACAGCTAGGTATACCGCACAGATGCCAAACCCTCGCAGCCAAAGTCAAATAAACTTACGAGCTAAGATCACATCTCCAAGACAGATAGGCTATACAGATATTACGAGAAGCAGCAGTAAATTGCTCTACTCGCTACCAGTGACCGTCGTGCAACCCACGGCGGGCTGACGCCACACAGACCAACATATCAACAACCGCCAGGCCCCAATCGATTCGCAGTGTTCTAGAGTTATACTGCTTGTAGCGCCGCGCGTCCGTCCGCCGTCAAAAATAAGTATTCTCTCCCGCACGTATCAGCAGAGCGCAGTATTAAGGAGGTATCTATACATAATACTACCTGTAGTACCCCTAGTAGGGCAGGCACGGACGCAAATTTACTCGACAATTAGTGCCTACGCAGATATAGTAGGTATCGAAATTGCTGAGTCAAACGCGTCTACCACACCCACCAGTATAATACATACGTGGCCTCGTCTAAAATACGTGCATCCAAGTCCCCATCCAGCAAACACACGTAAGCCAACGGCTTGCAATGCTTCGACTGCCTGTAGCTCGTAAGCGCTACCGAGTAACTGCCCTTGCCTGCTTGTAGTACCAAGAATTCACCTGTGCGAGCCAAGCATGCTGCTGCACCTTCGGGTGGTAAGGAATTGCAAGCTATGGTTATATGAGGATACCCACAGTACGCGTAATCCCGTATATTACGCAGTAATTATGATACCAGATATACCAGGTACTCGTTATACGTCGAAAGATATACGCGCATATAGGCAGGGCGAGTTATAGGGCATCAAGTAAGCATCAAGGCGTCGCCAACCATAGTACCTAAACTTGAACTGGACTGATTGATATAAGAGGCCACGCGTCCGTCGCGACCCTTCTCAGGCAGTGCTTATCTATCAGCCTGTGGCATCCCACGCGCTCTTCGGAACTTCTGTCCACGAGCTTCGATCGAGCTCATAAGCTCCTTTGTACGCGCTCACTACTCTCGCCTCGACTCTGCCTGCTGCAGTCCCGCCTCTCTTACGCAGCGCTGCAGTATAGCCTGCGCGGCCGCCCCCTGCGTATTGTACGATAGTATGGAAGCCTATGTAATCAAGCACGGGGGCGGGTTGGGGGGACGGCCGCTCGTAACCTATCGCCCTGTGTTCAGTTTTATATAGGTTTTGTGTAGGGCGTAGAGGGGGGATGGTCTCAGGTACCCGCCCCCCCCCTGTCAAAAACGTGAAAAGTTGAACAATTTGACGCTGAAGTGCGAAAAAAAAAATTTTTCGGACTACCCTTCGTACACGAAAAAAAAAAAAAAAGTTGGAATTTTTTGTTTTTTCGGCCCTACTGTTTCCTTTTTTTCACTATTGGCGCGGGTGTGGGGGCGCGGGGTTTAGGCGTGTATGGATATCCAAATCCTCGGCCGCCCTTGGTTCTGTGGTCACAAAACTACGACACAGAGATACTACGCTCAGTGCAGTAAGCAGACCAGACAGTGCACTGCCATATACGACAGGCAAGACCTACCCTGTTAGCATACGTACACTACAGCAGTGGTATTATATGAAGGAGGGTTACGAGTAGAGAAAAAAGGGTGACATTATTAATGGAGCGGAAAACGAAAAAGCAAAGAAAATTAAACTGTACCAGGTACCATGTATTTGGCACACAACAGGGTTGAAGGATATTCGTTGTGTGAAGCACAGCGCATCCATCCCTTGTTTACTGCTGTGTTTCGGTCAAGCGGCAAGGCAGTGAATACTGAAGACAGACGTGATGTACGCATCGTACCCACATATCCGCACCCTCTTAGCGCCGTCTAAAACAAGGTAGAGTCTTGCATCCCCGAAATATCGAAAGCTCGACAAACAAACGCAGAGCAGGAATAATGTGCATCAGTTTCATATCCTAAATGTTGGCTATCCTGCGCCACTCACCTACCTGTGAGCCTGATGTATTCTGGGAGAACCTAGACGATGGAAGACCTTCGCCGCCAGGCAGTTAATAATATGCAGCCCCAAGCCGAAGTGCCCCGCTTGTCTTTTGAAGAACCAATCGCTGGACAAGTTTGCTGGTACCTGGTACGTACGTAGTTTCCTACTCCTCCGTGGACGCAATACCTACAGCCCCAAGCCGAAGTGCCCCGCTTGCCTTTGGACAAACGTACGTAGTGCTGAACAAGTTTGCTGGTACCTGATACGTGACTCCCTATTCCTCCGATAATGACGCAATCCCTGGAACCTGATATCTCTTGGGCAATGGAGTCGACGCCTTCTTAGCGGTTGACAGCTTATGACGCGTTCGTAAACGGCAAATCCTTGATAGACCCAACGAGTATTCCGTCCACGCACAGGCCCCTCAGATGCACAGGTCGTTTGTTGGTTGCCTCCGCTGGTTGGCAATTGTTTGTTTTTACATGTGAAGGGGAAAAGGTGCGTATCAGAGTCTTCCTGGTTTCTGGGCCTAATACGTATGTCCAAGGCAGGGTAATTATCCGACCAACTATTCGATTGTCCATAGGATGGTTATCTTGGCTATTCTACTCGTATGTATGTGTGTGTGTTCTTCACATTAAACCTTCCTTTCTACCCGTCGACATCCAGCACACCCAGTGTCCGCACCGATTCTTCATCCTAAAAAGGTACCAGTTCTTCTGTGGTCACAAAACTACGACACAGAGATACTACGCTCAGTGCAGCAAGCAGAGCAGACAATGCAATGCCATATACGACAGGCAACACCTACCCTGCTAGCAATCCAGGTGCATGCAAGAGAAAAAGAGAAAAAAGAGAAAAAAAACGAAAAGGAAAAAAAATAAAAAGTAAACATACTGTGTGTGTGTGTTCTTCACATTAAACCTTCCTTTCTACCCGTCGACATCCAGCACACCCAGTGTCCGTGCCGATTCATCATCCTAAAAAGGTACCAGTTCTGTGGTCACAAAACTACGACACAGAGATACTACGCCCAGTGCAGTAAGCAGAGCAGACAATGCAATGCCATATACGACAGGCAAGACCTACCCTGCTAGCAATCCAGGTGCATGCAAGAGAAAAAAAGAGAAAAGAAAGAAAAAAGCGAAAAGGAAAAATAATAGAAAGTAAACATACTGAAGCAAATCAACAATCAAGCAACCAAACAAAAGCATGACAAAATGAAAAGAAAACAAAAAAAAAAAATGTCGTGCTTCTCCCAGATGAGATGCGACATCTAGTTAAAAGAAACCAAATGAAATGAAATGAACCGAAAAAAAAAACAGTGCCAACAAAGCAAGACTACGAGCTGGGCCAGCCAAGAAACCTACAAAGCTTCCTAAAGTAGTATCTTGTGAACCACTGCGAATTAGGCTACAAAATTTTGAAGCGCCAACCCTGACATAGCAGTGCTTGTGCAAAATGTTTTTGTATGTTGAAAATTATATACATTTTTTTTCTCGACTCGATCTCGCCGAGATATCCGCGAAAACTTGAAAACAACATTTTTTTCATTATAATTTCGTATAAAAAATGTCATTTTCGATCAACATGAAATTTGGTGGGGACAATGCTGAAGACACAAGGAGAAGATCGATGTAAGTCTCGTTGCCCAATTCGCCACCCATCAAGAGATATGACCAAAACTCGATTCCATAATATAGTCAAGTAATTACGGAAAAATGGTAATTCGTCATGCGCCCCGACCAATTTCGAGAGTTTTACTCTGAAATTTTTCACCACGTCTTTGAAACCGATGCTGCAAAAATCCCTGCCCGCCTGCCCTCTTTGATTTTTTTTTCCCAAGTAATTTTTGATCGCTTTTGCATTTTTTCGATTTTGGATCGTCGTATCTCTCTCGAGGGGGAAAAAAAAAAAAAGGGCAGGGCGGGCAAGTGTGTTGAATTAGTAACATGATCTGTACACTGTGTCCAAATTCCCAGTCCCTAAATTCTTAAATTTGGTCGGGGCATGGCTAATTGCTTTAAAAACATTTTTTTGGCTGGCCCAGCTCGTAAGACGACAGGAAAAAGACGAGGCAAAGCGGCAGAGCACAGCGCAAAAGTAACTTCGCAGCCAAGCTGGGCAGGTTTGTGCCCTTAGTAGCAGGCCAGGTTCTAACCAGGCTAGTCGGTCTGGTACTGGTACTCTACTCTTGTTATGCCGTCTCATTTCCTGCTTTCGTCCGCCCGCGGTTTCCTCTACGGAAACCCCCCCCCTCTCTCTCCATTCCCTTGGCGCCAACCCATACAAGGATACGGTCGTGGCACTTCCTACTCAGTCCGTTTCGTCCTCGTGCCTCACACGAGAGTCCAGGAAAGAGAAGAGGACTAACAAAAAACAAATTGTATACGTACGTAGCTAAGCAGCCAAAGAAAGTCCTAGGAAAATTCGGGGGGGCGGAGAGACAAAGGCAAAAGCGATCACGGCAAAAATAAAAAATAAACCAAAACAAATGGATGATGCGAGGGATTGTAGCATCGCTGTCGTGCCCGCTACAACAGGCGTTACACCAAGCAAAAACATAAAATACTGGAGCAAGTCGACAATTAAGCAACCAAACAAAAGCATGACAAAATAAAAGAAATAAAGTGTCGTGCTTCTCGCAGAGGAGATGCGACATCCAATAGAAAAGAAACCAAATGAAATGAAACCAAATGAAATCAACCGAAAAAACAGCGCCAGCAGAGCAAGACTAAGAACGACAGGAAAGGACAGGCAGCCGGAGGACACCAAAAGCACCTCCCAGCCAGCCGAGGCAGGTTTGTGCCCGTAGTACAGGAAGGTTCTACCAGCTAGTCGGTCCGGTACCGACCTGGTACTCTGTTTGCTGTCTCCTTCCTGCTTTCGTCCGCCGCGGTTTCCCTATGAACCCCCCCAACCTCCGTCTCAATTCCCTTGGGCGCCACCCATACAACGGATACGTGGCACTTCCTACTCAGTTCCGTTTCGTTCTCGTGCCACCTCCGTCTCAATTCCCTTGGGCGCCACCCATACAACGGATACGTGGCACTTCCTACTCAGTTCCGTTTCGTTCTCGTGCCTCACACGAGAATCCGGTCCAGGAAAGAGAAGCGGAAATAACAAAAAAAACAAAATGAATACGTACGTAGCTAAGCAACCAAAGAAAGCCCTAGGAAAATACGGAGGGGCGGAGAGACAAAGGCAAAAAAAAGCGATCACGGCAAAATAAATAAGTAAAACAAAATAGACGAATGACGCGAGGGGCTGTAGCATCGCTGTCGTGCCCCCCTTGCGAAGCTACAACAGGCAGTACACCAAGCTAAATAAAAAATATAAACAAAATTAAAATTAAAAACAAACAAACAACAAACAAACAAACAAAGGGAAAGAAAGACCCCCATGAATAACCAAGGAAAAAGGAAAAAAAACAAAAACACCCAGTTCGCCATCCACCAAGCCAGGTAGTACTTCTTCCTCATCACAGTAAGTAGTGATAAGAACGAGAGTAACAATTAAACTAAAAATACGAAACGAAACGAAATAAAACAAATAAATGTATATATATACGGCTCCGGAAAACTTGCACGTACGTGCGAGTCTAACGAATCTGCACGTACGTACGTGTGAGTCTAACGAATCTGCACGTACATTCAATACGGTTATATGCAAGGCTTATCACGGTATTTTGGCGGGACGGTAACGACGGTAACGGCGGGACGGGACGGTTAAACCGTCGTTAAACTGTTCCCGTCGTCCCGTCAAATCCCGTCCCGTCCCGTCCCGCCGACAAATATCCAACCGTTGAACTTTACCGTCCCGTCCCGTCATCGAAATCTGCCCCGTTGAACTTTACCGTCCCGTCCCGCCAAGAAAATCGCTCCCGTTGAAAATTACCGTCCCGTCCCGTCGATATAATGTAATTTACCGTCCCGTCCCGTCATGCGCCGTTGTCTTTACCGTCCCGTCCCGCCGACAAAACTTGTCTCTCCCGCCAAGATTCACACCTGCCCGTTGTCTCTTCCCGTCATTCCCACCAAGAATCTACGAATTTGCAAAATTTGTTTTTTCACACTGGTAGTACATTAAAATTAAATCAAAGTGATAAGAATTTACGAATTTACGGAATTACGAAATACGAAAATTCCGAAATATGAAACATCAAAATATCAAAATATGAAATAATGAAATAACAAAAATTTGAATTTACGATTTTACGATGGATGTAGTAGACGCCAAGACGGGGGGGTGGTTCGTAGTGTCGGCTCGCTGGCCAGATGTCGGACTGTTGGCTCGACTTTACCTGGGGATCGACACCACCAGTTGTCAAGCAGAAAGGAACAACTTCTCTGCTCTTTCGGCAGTCGTTAGCCAACTGCGCACCTCCCTTGGGACTGACAAAATCGAAACGATGATGCTGCTCAAGCTCAACTCGCACTTGATCCCCGGGCTAGCGAAGGTTCTCCAGGATGTAGCGGCGTTAAAGGCTAACTGCGACGTGGAGGCTGCAGCATCAGTCGCTGCTCAAAACGCTGAGGCTGGCAAGGTTGTTTCTGTGGACGAAGCATGATGAGGATTGCTCTGTACTATTATGTAAATATATACGAGTTCGTAGCGTAATTTGTAAATTGCAAGGTAATTCGGTGCGATTTCGCCGTGCCGGTATATAATTTATTATGGGAATACGCATTTCAAGATGGCTTTCTGTTTACGTACGATTCGTACGAGTGTTTATTTTCGTGTGTTCCTCTGGAGCAACAACAACTGTTTTGATCCAATGATCCAGTGCCGTCTCTTCCCGCCGTGAAGAAAAATATTTACCGTCCCGTCCCGTCGTGAAAAATTATTTTTACCGTCCCGTCCCGTCGTGAAAAATTATATTTACCGTCCCGTCCCGCCGTGAAAAATTATATTTACCGTCCCGTCCCGTCGTGGAAAAAAAATCCGTTGAATTTTACCGTCCCGTCCCGTCGTGAAAATCTACCCCGTTGAAATTACCGTCCCGTCCCGTTGAGAAATTGTACACCAACCGTCCCGTCCCGTCCCGTCTGAAAAACCTGTTTGGTCGTCATTTTACCGTCCCGTCCCGTCCCGTCTTCATTTTTTTTCCCGCCAAACAAGTAAAAACAGTACCGTCCCGTCCCGTCTCGATTATCGAGTACCGTGATAAGCCTTGGTTTTTTCGCCTTAATACTCCAAAAGCGTATTTTGTAGAGAACCCCACACCCGGGGAATTTGCCCGTGTATTACTCGTACCCGGAACGTCTGTGAGTTATGTGCGACATTCATACCCGTACGCGAAACGTCTGTATGTTCTGTACGCCCGTGCCACAATACCCGGGGTATGGGTAAAATATATATGTATACAAGGGCTCCGCATGGGTGGCGGCATTCGCCGGTACCTTTGCTTCGGATAGGACATATACCTGGTACACCAGTTATTTGGTACCATCCCTATTATTTACGACAAGGTGATGGCGCTCGCTCGTGTTTCGATATCTGACGCCTACGTGCAGAATTAAGGCAATGCCAAGGGTTGCAGGAAGAAGGGAATACCTTTTGATGAAATATTCAATTCGCAACCTCATTTCTCAGTCTCAATAGTAGTCAGTCTCGGAAAAGTAATCATTCGCTTTCGGTGTTCCCTGAATAGTCTCAGTTCTCAAGATAGTTAGAGAAATTTACGACTACAATCTGATGGCTCTCGCTTGTGTTTTCATATCTGACACATATATGTATAGGTACCAAATGAACATTTTCCCGGAATAATTTCACTTTTCACCTCCGGCCGCGGGTCTCTTCTCGCGCTATCGGCTGCGGGGCATGCGGGGGGGCCGCGTGTACGCCACGGAGCAAGTGCGGGTCCCGGCCGAGGCCCGTGGGGCGTGCTCTGGGCCTTCTAAAGCTCAAATTCTGGCTAATAACTCAGGGGAGGCGTGTCACAGGGTTAAGCTTGGCACGCATCATTCATAATGTGGAGGATACCCTGTTGACCCGTAGGTACGTAACACAGGCACCTTGGTCATGTGTCATGTTGTAATGTTCTACCACAAGCCTTATATATCGATTATCATCCGTGTGAGCAGCACCTTCTGCTGCTCCCCTAGTACACATGTCCGTCATTACGCCCCGCCAAGCTTACACTGAGTTCATACGCATAGACTACCACCTGGGTGAGCATCGACCGTGGCCTGGCTGTCGTACATCTGGTCTCCTGGACGCCATAGCGCGTCCTTCCAGCTCACGAGAAAGCTGAGGCAATACACGAGTGGTCTTCCGTGTGTACACGCTACCGTGGGTTTCCACCCCCGGAGGCTTGTACCACACCGGGGATCGCTCGTCATTATCCCCTTTTTCATGCCCATCAAACCTCAACCGGAAACCCGCTTGGATCCACCGTCATGCCCAGATACCCGCCGCAACAGGCGTTCCGACTTGACACAGCCTCGCAACTACTCTGAAAAAAACTGTCGTACGACTGTTTTTTCATCCGGGTATGCACTTTGATGGTTCATTTTTGACCCGTCGCATGAACGAAACACACAGAGCACGCACCACGCACGAGAAAACAAGGACCACACCGACATCGAACGAGGCACACATCAAGCATCGTGCAGCAGTAGTTGATACCATGTTGCATGCGTCTGCTCTGTCTGGGCTGCATACAGCAGTAGTAGCAGTTGTAGGACACGCTTGATAATTTTATGCAAATTTATAATTCGGTTCCAATATTTGGGAATCTACGTAGAGTACAAATACACAGATCTACGAGTAACGAGTACGTATGTACCAGCATGAAGACTTTGAAGTATCGTATCTACGACCTCTCTCTATTTTCCAAGGATAGGCCGATCTACATACATAGGAACACGAGTGTTTTGGTACAGTAGAACTACTGCTGTTCTTTACGGATACATGTCTCCACAGTAGTCCAGGCTACAAACTGCGAAGCATCCAAGGCGCCGTTTGTCGAACACCACAGCACAGCAGCACTACAGCAGAAGAAGTTGCAGACCCCGCAGTATGCGCGGGCCAGCTACCAGTAGCCGGGGGGCTCCTGCAGACTAGTTGTGACAGCTACGAAGCACTGATTTGCTGTGTTCTGTCTCTCATTGTGTATGCGTATGTGTATGCTTGATGTATGCCATTCCAGCAAAACCTCAGGTCGTTTGCCCGGCCTCGCCTGGATTCTCGGGATATTTTGCTTCGTTTTTGTTTGCGCTGTGCTGCCTTCTCCTCGAGGTTTCGAGGCCGCCACGTGCTGCTCGTTCGCCAGCGCCCAGCAGATGCCTTGGGGAGCCGCTTGCTGTTCACAATAGGTGTACGCAACGGAGTCAGCTGTTTAGGCCCTTATACCGGTCTTTGGACATGCCCTTAGGTTGCGTGGATAACACACGAAGTACCTTTATCGGGCGTCACGGACCGAATCCCGACATAGCCCGTTGATATTTCAACCTCCCGCGCCACCGGTGTGGCCCGGCTGGCGAGATGCCAATCTCACAGGTCGTCTGCCCGGCCTCGCCCGGATTGTCGGGATATTTTGCTTCGTTTTTGTTTGCGCTGTGCCTCCTTCTCCTCGAGGTTTCGAGGCCGCCACGTGCTGCTCGCTCGCCAGCGCCCAGCGGATGCCTTGGGGAGCCGCTTGCTGTTTATTATGTCTTTCCAAAGGGAAGAGTCAGGCCATTGAATATTTGGCACTATAGAGCCACATTTCCCGCAACGTCTAAAACTCAGCATATGCCATTTTTTTTTTAAACGGTGGATCTTTTACGAAGGATGCTGACAGAATTTTCCAGGATTTATTATTGTTCGGGCGTGCTCTGGGCCTTCAAAGTCGCAAATTCTGGCAAATAACTCAGGGGAGGCGTTCCGACTTGACACCGCCTCGCAACTACCATGAGAAACCTGTCGTACGACTATTTTTTCATCCTATGAACTTTGATGCTTCGTTTTTAGACCCGTCGCATGAACGAAACACACCCAGCACGCACCACGCACGAGACAACAAGGACCACACCGACATTAAGCGAGGCACACATCAAGCGTCCTGCAGCAGTACGAGTAGTTAATACCATGTTGCATGCGTCTGCTCCCTCTGGGCTGTGTACAGCAGTAGCAGTTGTACGACACGCTTGATGATGTACAGCCGCATTTTATGTAAAATTGTGATTTTGTTCCAATATTTGGGAATCTACGTAGAGTACGCATACACAGATCTGAGTAACGAGTACGTATGTACCAGCATGAAGACTTTGAAGTATCGTATCTACGACCTCTCTCTATTTTCCAAGGATAGGCCGATCTACATACATACGAACACGAGCATTTTGGTACAGTAGCACTACTGCTGTACTTTACGGATACATGTCTCCACAGTAGTCCAGGCTACAAACTGCGAAGCATCCAAGGCACCGTTTGTCGAACAGTACAGCACAGCAGCACTACAGCAGAAGAAGTTGCAGACCCCGCGGTATGCGCGGGCCAGCTACGAGTAGCAGGAGGGCTCCTGCAGACTAGTTGTGACAGCTACGAAGCACTGATTTGCTGTGTTCTGTCTCTCATTGTGTATGCGTGTGTGTATGCTTGATGTATGCCATTCCAGCAAAACCTCAGGTCGTTTGCCCGGCCTCGCCTGGATTCTCGGGGTATTTTGTTCGTTTTTGTTTGCGCTGTGCTGCCTTCTCCTCGAGGTTTCGAGGCCGCCACGTGCTTCTCGTTCGCCAGCGCCCACCGGATGCCCTGGGGAGCCGCTTGCTGTTCACAATAGGTGTACGCAACGGAGTCAGCTGTTTAGGCCCTTATACCGGTCTTTGGGCATGCTCTTAGGTTGCGTGGATAACACACGAAATACCTTTATCGGGCGTCACGGACCGAACCCCGACATAGCCCGTTGATATTTCAATCTCCCGCGCCACCGGTGTGGCCCGGCTGGCGAGATGCCAATCTCACAGGTCGTCTGCCCGACCTCGCCCGGATTGTCGGGATATTTTGCTTCGTTTTTGTTTGCGCTGTGCATCCTTCTCCTCGAGGTTTCGAGGCCGCCACGTGCTGCTCGCTCGCCAGCGCCCAGCGGATGCCTTGGGGAGCCACTTGCTGTTTACAATCGGTGTACGCAGCGGAGTCAGCTGTATAGGCCCTTATACCGGTCTTTGGACATGCCCTTGGGTTGCGTGGATAACGCACGAAGTACCGTTATCGGACGCATTTACTACAAAACAGTATAGCCACGACAAAGGAAATGTCGCAGATCGTGATTTCGCATTTTTTAGGTCAAATCACAAAACGCTGTCGAAATTCACGAGCTGTTCTCCGTGAATCTACTCGACATAACAGATCATCATTCAACACAAATACAGTAGGGTGGGTGCCTGCAGTTCATATGTTATGCGTCAAGAAACAATTAGCCCAGATTGGCACAAACAATAGAAAACGTTGGTTTATAAATACAGCTCACCACGGTGGGATCGACTTTAAATTCAACACAAAATAGTGAGATCGACTTCGGAAACAAAATAAGTCGTTGAGCCTGGACACCAAACTGAAGTTTCTTAACACCGGGAGCCCACTGTACCTCAGATACGATATTATCTCGCGACATTTGTTTCGGTAGGAATGGCTGTCGCTCCTACTTTTTCCTTTAAACAATACAGCAGCAGTCTTTTCCACGGTTTGCCCCAAAAAGGGAACTATAAAGCATGTGCGATCTATTTTCATCTTTCGGCACCCCCGGTATTTGAAGTAACATCCCGAAGGGGAACCTTGTACTACGTACAGAATCAAGGCAATGCCAGGTGTTGCAGGAAGAAGGAAACGCTAAGTGCTGATACTTCGTTCGCAACTTCATTTCTCAGTCTCTGTCAGAAATGCACCAGTCGAAGTGGCGGGCTCAGTTTTGGTACGTGCGCAAAAACACATCGTCGTGCCGAGCAAGCGGTTCCGCGTGGATAGTGGAGAGATTTCAAAGCTGGCACGGTGAGGGGGGGTCTGATTTTTTCTCTGACTCTCGTGTCTGAGCAGACTCGTATCTTCAGCACTCACACTACAACAGTAGTACTGTACAGCAGCAGTACGCCCGCGTACTGCATACAGCAGTAAATACCCGTACCAGGTACTGCCGTACTGCTGTAGTAGTCCGACGTACAGTAATATTTCCACCGTGAAAAGGGAGCTAGCATACCCGAACGCGGAACTTTGTATGTTCTGTTCACCCGTGCCACAATACCTGGGGTACCGGTATAACGTTGCCATTCATTCACCTACCCGGAACTTCTGTATTGCCTGCCATAAACTTCTGTAAGATCTGCACGTCCGTGCCACAATGCCTGGGGTACGGGTACACCATATATGTAGGTACTTGCCTTGAACTTCTGTGTGTTCGGTACGCACGTGCCCGAACCCCCTGCTTCGGTGGGAGTTCTGTACGACATCTATACCCGTACCCGGGACTGCAATGATATACGTCCTGTAAGACTTGCGTAATACCTGGGGTACGAATACACATTTGTCACAATACCCGGGAGCCCGGTATGTATTCACCTTTAAACCCAGGAGTGTCCGGGTAGGTAATTTTGTTTATGTCGCCATGTCTCGTCGGTTACACCGAACACTACTGTAACATATATATATGTATATATGCTTGGCTACTATCAATACCAGTCGACAGCAGAAACCTCTCGTCGGTGAAGTATTACATATTCCATACAGCGCAGGAACGCCCCCAAACTAGCTTTTTCGTCACGGTAACGATGAGCTTCAGTGATTTCAGCATAAAGCACACCAACCAGTGCACAATAACTCAACACGGGGCCCCGAACGCAGTTGGAGTGGCTCCCGTGTGCGACCCAGGCTGAACGTAGCAGGTGCGACACTGGGTGTGCAGCTGGACACAGCTGCTGTTCTGCCGCCTGCCGTTCTCCCCAGCAGCTCCGACGCGGGGTTCGTGCCGTGACGCTAACTGCGTTTTTGTTATCACAATACATTATTGCCATTAATCTAGTCCGTGATCACGAGACAGGCTCCAAACATATCTAGTGTGAAAGAATACCTGCTGGTACGGCCAAAATAAAGTCCTGACAAATTCGATGGAGTACGATCCACATCATACCTGAAGCACCTCGTACAGCTAACCCCCCCCCTGATGAGGAAAATAGACGAGTGTGACATGGAGCAGTTTATAACACTAAATAGTAGCGAGAAAACGATCGCTATCTTAGGAGATAGATGGTGGCCACAGGCGACGAAACAGGAAGGGGGTAAGATTAGCAGAACGTTTCTTTGTAATATATGGAAACAACGTAATGAGCGACCCAAGAGTCGGAGGTGTCTCTATTAGGAGTAGGAACGGTGCTCCGTCTCGAAAGGGATGCGTGGTCAATGGTCAAATGACTAAGGCAAGCAACAAATGAGTACGCCCCCGCCACCCCCCTCCCCCCCCCGACCCCCCCTCCCGAGAAATCGTCGCATGTGTGTTGCGCGTGCTTAAGCGTCTGCGCTGTGGTTTGTTTTGGCGATGTCTGATTTCTGTGTTTGTGAAGAAAATAATAAACGGTATACACCTGCGTTGGTGGACATCGTAATCCACCGGAATTCGCCTTCAGAAAAGCGGTTCGAGATCGGCTTCGGCCAGCTAGAAAGGGATCCGTAAAAATATGGTCCGTCCAAATAACAAAATCGCATTCGCTTGTATGTATGGCTGCCATTATCTTGAAAGGCCGCCGATCGCCGGCTCGCCTGAAGGCCACACTGTAAAAAAAGCCGTCGAGAAATATGGAAGTCCATCTTAATGCCAAGAGCTGAGGGTGTTCTCCATACTACCCACATAACATTACAGTGACTGCGACTGTAATCCTGAAGAGTATTTGATTGAATCGACTACCTTCAAGACGTAGCTCATTGCGTACCGTTAGAGGTATCCTGGATATTCGCGCGGTGCACGTGCTCAAATTTTCTTGTGTGGCAGGTATTACGGCTCGCGAAATATTGTTTGATAGTTCGTCAAAATAATAAAATCGACAAACCCCTAGAGAGACGACGTCATTCCACAGCTGTGGCCGCCCCATGTAAATGAGGATGTAAATCGAAGATGCAACGCCCGCGCCCATATGCATGGTGTGTGGGAAGGTCATGCCTCTGGAAATGGCGTTATGTATAATTCCAGAAGCTGGTGCCGGTGTTGAAGTTGTTTTTGGGAGTGTGACGAGAGAGTTACTGTATGTTTCCCCCTCGCCCATTCGCATTTGTATTCCTTCTTTGCGCCAACCTTATCTAATTGCGAAGCTCATAGCAAGAAGGCTCTCGGGAAGAGGCTGGCTGGTGTCCTGATTTGGCTTATTGGGCGTATTGGTTTGGCGTCACTTAACGAACGCACAAAACAAAATCAGCCTTGTGTGTTTGCGATGTACCTCGCATATGATCCCAAATGCTCCGCAATTTGCACGTGAAAGTATGTACTCGTACTCGTACGTACCAGGCACGACAGTCTCTCAGAGATGTTTTTTTGTGTTTCGTACGCTGTGTTCTTCCGGTCACAGTATGGCCCCGCCGACATGAATAAGCTTAGTCGAGCAAGCCGTAGACCCGTAGTGTAAAACCGTCTTAAAGCAACTTAGAGCATATACTATTGTATGTACAGGATTCCTTGTTTTTTCCATCGCCGCTGAGCACGACTTCTTGATCACATTTTCTTAACGTTTTCCTAAAAGTGAAAAATTTGTCCTTATGAAGTTGTTCGTCATTCGTGGGCCTATTCTGGCATTTTATTTTTTTCCCACATGTGTTCCAAAATGGACTCAAGTATATACAGACATTTCCACAAACTGAAACGTAAAGTTGGCATCCTCTTCTGTGCAAACCTCCGTGCCACAACCCCCCTGCGCTTGACAGTTGGCATAACCAACAATATGAAAATTATCCAGCATGTGGTTTTCACACGTATGACTCATTGATTTAGCCAGGATCCAATTTGCGTACAAAATGAGTTTACATGGCTATTTTGACGGCGGCTCTTACGGCCACCGATCGCCGGCTGGCGTGAGGCCCTAATGATCAAAAGGAAAATCTACCGTGCCTTCCAGCCCCGATTATGGATAACTTGGTGATCGCTGTGTAACGACTTCGATGTAGATTGACAATCGTTGGCAACACCTTTTGTATAGAGTAATCGAGGCCGAAAAATCTCCAATGATGTGGTATGTCCAACTCAGTCGGAATCGTGTATTATATTTTTTCTACCACTAACGCCGTATTCTATTGAAGTGCAAACTCTCGCGAGTGATTGGACGCTTGGTTTGTGGCAGGATTGAAAGTCGCCTCCACAAAGCCTGTATTGGGTATGCTAGACCAGCCATATTTTTATATATATTCCGCGGCGAACCGTGTACCATTTTTAACACGTTGGTTAATGACGCAGGCAAAGTATTCGAAAATCTAGTAAACGATTATCGGCTAGCATCCATAAATCACATACGATATACGAAAGTGCGGGCGCGTGGCCAAGGTACGCTCTGCCCAGTGCACGCCCACCGAGGTCCCTGCTGTTCCCGTGTCTACAAAACATAGAATACTGCACTGCTTCGTTCTTGTACTGTGAATAGGTGGGTAGTATGATGTATACCACATTGAGTAAGCCTTATTAATGCATTTATAGCGTACGATGTGAGGTGGATGGTAACAGCTGCCCGTGCCTGTCCAAAGTATGTACAGTCCGCTGCAGTAATCGCTGCCAAATATCACCTTCACTGCTGGAAAACCGTATAATTACGTGCAGATTAGGCGAGTGCGCACTTTGGCTGGACTCAGCGGAATTGACTCAATTCTGTCACAATGGCTGGTTCGTAGTTTTCAACCGTCAAGCCAACGAGCTACTCAGATACCAACATGATGTCGGGACCCCTCTCCTATGTTACATCGTGATGAGCCTCCGGTCGACAGCGTGTTGCTTGGTAAATCTGTAGATCGACTTAGTCAGTGATATACAAAAAAATGAGTCAGAACGCTTTTAGAGGGGCTCAGCACCTGTGTGCGGCGGAACTTCTCCTCCCCCAACCTGTAGATGTCTGGCCACTATCTTGTGTGTCTTACAGACGCCAGCACCAAATACAATAACACAGTGCAATGTTTACCTTTTCCATCCCGGTACAGGTGTGCATCTAAACGCCTGCGGTGGTATAAAACAAATACAGCAAGGACATCTCATCCTCCCGATACTTAATAGTGAAACGTGCTTACACTAAGCGAAGAACAGTCTAACACCCTACGTCGATAGTTCCCAAAGCCGCACTCCTCATTGATATTATATCTCTTGCTGAAAAATCATGCGGGGAGACGGTTGAAGCTCCTATCAGGTACTGTACGATTACTCCCGTCAATATGCTACCTCGGCACTAATTAACATGGTGCCGCGTACCCTGCTTATGGACTGACCTGCATATCGCGCCAAACACCCTCTTGCCGCTATTTCCACAACCAGGTATTCCCGTGTGACTTTAAGCAATCTAAACACCTACTCAGGTATTTCTTTCCGTTCGTTAACGATGTCCTCCACGACTGCCAAACACTAATCGTGCCATTGCCGTTTCTGCTGTGCTTTTTTTTTTTCATGCTGCCGCTGCTGTAGTGTAATGTTTCCGCATTGTTGTGAGCAGCGAGTACCCTGTGCAGACCATGGCTAGCCGGCTGAACAACACCGCAAGTGAAGAGCCCCTTCGGCAAAGTGCCAGGTGAGAACTGTATCTAACGTAACAATGGGAACCCCTGTACACGTCAACAAGTGCTGTTCGTAGCGTAAGATACCTCGGCCGTCGCACCCCGTGTGTCAAGTGTTGGTCGTAGGGCTCTCTATGTTGTTGTTAGCTTTCTTTCCTTCGAATCACAGGCATCCCGAACGGGTCAGGGGATGGCTTCCCAATAATATTATGTCTGCGTGCCACACAGCGCATGTTCTGGTTGCCCGGCTTAACTGCATGGCCGGGACTTGCTATTTTCTTGCGAAGCGCAATGACTTGGCACTACTAGCTAAGCTGTTTGACAGGAATAATCTGGGAAGCCACGCACGCGGCGGGCAGGCCATGTTTTGTTGCTCGGTTTGAATTTTTGGTTGGCCTTGGGAGTGCAAGCACTGTAGACTGGCGTGTGCCCCTTCATACCTGCACCATCCACCAACATGTATGCTGCTTACCGGTAGTATAGTTTGACTCGAAAATGTTAAAACAGCTGAGTAACACTGCTTACGATTGGCAACGACTGTCTCATGTGCAGGTTTGGGTGCAGTATCACAGGCACCGATTCTAATGAAAAGCAGCGTTCTGGAGAGGAGTTTTCGCTTGGCACCAACAGCGACGTGATGACCTTGCTGGCCGAACTACTATCCAACCAACATTTTTTTTGCGAGCGTATCGAAGAATTGGAAGAGCGCTTGGGGACACCTCCCAAAAACGACGCAAGCTATAACGGCCGACACGTCTGCATCTCAGCTTCAGTTCAGCTTCGACGAGGGCCTGAGAAGAAGACCAATCCTATGCGAACTTATCGCGGACCGCTGTGGCTTAGCGGTGTTACAGTGTGCCCACTCGAACGGATGCAGATTGCCGTACAAAGCTTGCTTCAAAGCCGCCGCCCGAGACCAACTCGAAATGTTACAGTGGGCAGTCGGCGAGTATTTCTGGTGGTGAAGGTTTCTGTGCGACGCGGCAGCGGCCGGCGGCAGTCTGAGAATTTTGCAGTGGGCGAAAGCCCACGACGACACCTGGGACGAAAATACTCGCAGCGAGGCAGCTGGATCAGGGCATCTCAGTATCCTGCAATGGGCACGTTCCGAAAGCTGCCCTTGGAACAGCATAACGTGCTCAAAGGCTGCTGGCCGTGGACACCTTGGTATTCTTCAGTGGGCGCGAGCGAATGGCTGCCCCTGGGACGACACTACTTGCAGCGAAGCGTCCGGCTCCGGGAATGTTGACATCTTGCAGTGGGCACATTCCGAGGGCTGTGCTTGGAATGCACGGACGTGTTCGAAAGCTGCTGAGGGAGGGCACCTAGGCATTCTTCAGTGGGCGCGAGCCCATGGCTGCAGTTGGGACTATCTTACATGCGACGGAGCTGCCGCCAACGGTCACCTGGAGGTTCTTCAGTGGGCGAGGGCAAACGGTGCCAGTTGGACAGCGGGCACGACTAACGGTGCTGCCGGTGGGGGACACCTGCAGGTGCTCCAGTGGGCAATGGCCCAAGGATGTCCCTGGAGCCCAAACATCGGTCTTGACGTTATTGGAAATGGTCACCTGGACACGGTGAAGTGGATGCTGGTGCAAGGTTGCCATTTGCCCTTGAACGCCAGCGAATGGGCAGCTCGACGTGGGCACCTTCACATACTCGAATGGATTCAGGTCAACAATCCCGCTATGAACAAACCTCTTTCTCGTTTAGGCCACGCCGCCGCAGCAGAAGGTCATGTCGCCGTGCTGCAATGGGCGCACGCTAAAGGCTTCGAATGGGATGTTAGTGTCTGCAGCGAGGCCGCGACGGAAGGTCATTTGGAGGTCCTGAAGTGGGCCCGATGTAACGCCTGCCCCTGGGACGAGTTTACGTGCGCCTGTGCGGCCACTGGAGGTCACCTGGATATTCTGATGTGGGCTCGTGCACAAAACTGTCCCTGGGATGTTGATACTTGCAGCGAGGCAGCTGGTAATGGAAAGTTCGAAGTTCTCAAATGGGCTCGGTGTAACGGCTGCCCCTGGAACGAGTCGACGTGCTCCAATGCGGCGGAGGCAGAACGCCTGGACATACTGCGATGGGCGCGGACACACGACTGCCCATGGGATGAACGCACCTGCAGCGAAGCAGCTGGGAGGGGTAATTTGGAGATTCTGAAGTGGGCACGCGACCATGATTGTCCGTGGGACGAGCGCACCTGCTCTAGTGCCGCTATGTCCGGCCGCTTGGACATTTTGCAGTGGGCACGGGCAGAAGGGTGCTCATGGAACTCTGCTACTTATACTGAGGCTAAAATGTGCGAGTACGAGGACATCATGGAATGGGCAAGGCTTAACGGGTGTCTTCAGGAGAGGCACGCATGCTGGAGTCACGATTCGTCGTGGTTTTAGTGTGGACAGGTTGGAGATAATACCCCGATTGTACCCGCGACGTACCAGGTTCGTTGTTAGAACGAGGTCGTGGTCATCCTCACGGCACGAGGAATGTCCCCATTAGTTTCACCGCGGAGTCTCCTGTTTGCTTGTTGGTGGTGGTATTATTTATGTGGGGCGTAGGGTATCGGGATAGGAGGATCATCCATGTATATGGTTTCTTGCTTTTCTGTCAACTTGTTTGCGGGTATAAGGTAGTAAAAACATCTACAGCTATACTTGAGTATATGGTTAATCGCTGAGCGGTTGACAAGCTATTCTAGCCGCAGTCGGTGCATTGTTCGAGGGATGTACCTCGACAAACTATCTAATGTTGCACATAACTCGGAGTACCGTAGCACCATTACAGCATCGTGACGATAGCGCGAATAGGTTCGCACGTTGAGATGTGTTTACAGACGCCATTCGTTAAATAGGATTTTGTTTGTTTCTCGGTAGGTGTGTTACTTTGATTGTTAATTTTACGTGCGGCACGCCACAAGAATATTCAGGATTTCAGCGGAAAACGACGGAACCTGTGTTGAAGGTGGGATTATGCAGCAGTAACCGATTGTATTGATGGTCGACAACAGAGTCTACATAACCTATGGTGAGATCGAGTTGAATCCTACGGGTACGTTGTGCTGACATCACCTCTACTCGTGTGCGGTAGTGTAGTTGATTGGGTCAAAGCTCGGCAGTAGCATCTGATAGTTGTATACCTGGTAGATACGTGGAGTTGAGTCGTTCGAGTACATCGTGTGTCGATCGATGCTCATTGTAGTACATGGAAAAAAAACTATGGCAAGTGGTACGGCATGCTTTGTTTATGCCGCGTACCTATCGTTTTAGTCGAGTATCGAGTAGTCCCATAAGTACCGATTCGACGAATCTATTGATAGCGATGTTACGGTTCGACCAACCCGTTGATAAGGATGTTACAGTTGGATGATCTAAACGTTGGGCCGCTACGATATTCTAGTAATTGCGAGGTTGACAATTGAACACGTGGCAACTTAAAGCGAATATTGTTTTTGGAAGCAGAGGAACCTGATTGCCTGCTGACGCGCGCAGGCTCACACTCCTTCAACCCCGCCGCTCACGAACTCTCACCGGTTCATCGTGATTGGTTCAACATTGCCAGAAAGCGCCACTTCCAAGTACACTAACATCTGGTACACCCCCCTCAATACTGTAGCCCAGACCGTTTAACCGCAGCCGTACTTTCCTCTAAACGAGGTGTCGTAGATTTAGAGCAAGGGCTTGCCTGGTATGTTAAACAATTGTCAACGTACGGCGGAACACCTTGATTTGACCTACCTGTCACCAAGCCAAATATTAAACAAGAGCTTTATTCCAGAATAGTTTCAGTACGTGTTGGAGAAGGTGTGCGTTCTACTCTATACCTTAATACCGACTCCCAACCTCACTATGTCCATACAAATCTCAGCCTACGCTCTTAATTTCTCGTATCCATACTCTGGTGTCGTGTACTGTGCGCACTATCTCACGGCGATAACAGGCGAATGCCAACATCGATTAGTACACCTGTGGGAACTGGTCTACCTCCATTCTCATACAGACGCATGACACGATAGAGGTGCACCATTTGTTCGTTTCTGAGGGTAGCCACTTGAGGAGCTCTCTACCTTACCCAAAGATAGATGTTGGAGGAAAAACGAAAAAGCTACCCGATGAATAATCCCATGGCCTAACTACACAAGGGGGATATCGGAACACAAGAACAAAAATTAGACAACTTTTGGGTAAAGGAGCCCGACCATTCATTCGACGGTTCAGCCAACAACAGGTCCAGTACCTCTACCGTAGCACGTGTTTACCATAAACCTTGTCGGCAGGCAAGCTACGGTGGCTGCAGTCCGTCGCAGTCCATGGCCGATAACCCATTACAAACAGACACAATTACTGTAGTAAACGAAATTTTCAGTACATATCAATTTGCACCCGTAAATGTGTCACAGTATGACGCGATTACAGTATTCTCCCACCCTTACATCTTCAATATATAGCTGAACGATGGCCGGTCCTGAGGCACCGCTGCGCAGGAGGCCATAATGATATTTGAAATATCTGCGGGCGAGTCAATCGGGATTGGCGGTCGATCGTCTTTGAACACCACGCGTGCGTATGTATATCTAGTACACGTTTTGTCCGCCCACGGAAGTTCCCAAGAAAGTACTTCCCAAGCTAAACAAAAACATAATTAGGCGGTGACGGTCGTCTCTAACGTATCGTACAAACCATATTCGAGTGCAGTATAAAAACGTTCTTTATCTGCAGCACCTCTCCCAAGGCAAACATATGCCGTAACGAACATAGGAGACTTCTCGGTCAATCGGACCTCCACCCTTCGTCCACTGGTAGTGGACAACCGTTAAGCTTAGCCCAGGCCATAATATCCTCGTGACCTTTAAGTTCAGCCTCCTTGTATGTGTTATGGTCCCATGGGCAGCCTCCTGCCCGAGCCCATTGTAATATGTCTAGGCGCCCTGCCTCGGCAGCAAGGGTGCACGTGAGTTCGTCCCAGGGGCAGCCGTTGCGCCGTGCCCATTTCAACAGCCCGAAGTCGCCATTTCTCGCGGCCTCACAACAAGTATAAGCATCCCATGGGCAGTCTTGTCCACGCGCCCACTGCAGTATGCTCTTGTGACCTCCCGCGGCTGCATAGTAGCACGTCCTTTCGTCCCAGGGGCATCCGTTACTCCGCGCCCATTTCAACAGCTCGAAGTGACCCTTCAAGGCTGCCTCACAACAAGTCAGAGCATCCCACGGGCAGTCATGTGCACGCGCCCACTGCAGTATGTCCTGGTGACCTCCCTTGGCTGCACAGCTGCACGTCTTTTCGTCCCAGGGGCAGCCGTTACTCCGGGCCCATTTAAGCAACTCCAGATGATCTTTATTAGCTGCAAAAGCACAAACGAAACGATCCCATACATACCCGTTCGTTCGTGCCCATTGCAATATGTCCAAGTGCCCTCCAGATGCAGCCGCACTGCATACGTCCCCCCTGCATGCGCCCTCGATTTCCGAAACATAAGGGCTGGCCTGCATCCATTGGAGAATGTGAAGGTGTCCGTGTTTTGCGGCAACCCGGCCACACTCCCTCGGAAGTACGCGGTCGTTTTCCAGCATCCACACCAGCGTATCCAGTTGCCCGTTTTGAAAAACCCCTAAACGAACGGCCAAGCCCCAGGGACATCCTTGAGCCCGCGCCCACTGAAGAACCTCCAAGTGCCCCCCGTCGGCCGCCCGGTCGGTCGTGTATTGGTCCCAATCCGCACCGGTAGCCCTCGCCCATTGGAGCACCTCCAGGTGCCCTCCAGCGGCAGCGCTCGCACATGTTCCACTGTCCCAGGGGCACCCGTTAGCTCGAGCCCACTGAAGAATGCCAAGGTATCCGCCCTCAGCAGCCTTCGAGCATGTGTCGGTATCCCAAGGACAGCCTTTGGAACGTGCCCACTGCAGGATATCCAGATGCCCCGATCCGGCGGCCTCGATGCAAGTGGTGTGGTCCCAGGGGCAGTCGTTAGCGTGCGCCCACTGAAGAATGCGCAGACTACCCCCCGCGGCAGCCGCTTCACAGAGCACTTGGCGCCAGATGTGATTCTCGCCGATTGCCCACTGGATCATGCCGAGCTGGTCCCGGGCTGCAGCCTTGAAGCAAGCTCGTTCCGGCAACTCGCATCCGTTCCGGTGAGCACACTGCAATACGTCAATGCCGCAGTGTTCGGCAGCGTGTTCGCATACCACCGGTCTCTTCATCAGTCCGCCATCAAAGCTCCACTGCAACTGAGACACAGAAGTGTCAGGGGTTATTGCTTGCGTTCGTTTTGGAAGCTGTCCCCACGCGTCTCTCCACTCCTTTGATACGCCGGCGAACCACGCATGGTTTTTCGATAGTAGCTCCGCCAACAAGGCCATGACGTCTCCGTTGATTTGAATCGTTAACTGCACATTCTTGTTTCCCCTCTCGGTCACGTCCGTGCCAGGCATTGTGGTCCTGTTGCCGAATTCGGGGCAGTCGTGAGCAAGGTTTTTCAACTGTCAGAGGCTTGATTGGCCAGACCACGCCAACCACCACAAAGAATAGTCGACGAATGGCACGGATCTACATTATTTGATTTTTTCGTGGCACGTGTCGCGACACGCCGTGGACGCCGCGGCGGTTAGCCGCGACACGTGCCGCGGCACGTAGGGTTAGGGTTAGGGTTAGCGACACTCGCCGCGACACTCCCCACAATACTCGCTGCGACACGCCGTGGGGTGTCGCGGCATGCTGTGACACGCCGCGGCGTGTGCCGACACGCGTCGCGACATGCCGCGACATTTCGCGACACATCCGTGGCGTATCACGGCATGTCGCGACACGTGCCACGAAAAAGTCAAATAATGTACATCCCTCACGAATGGAGCAGCTCTTCACCAATACAGGCTCTTTTATGGATATATCTGCCCGAAAACACGACAGACGAGTGACTCAAAGCAACCAGCTGCGTATAACCAGGCATTTGGGCCGGCCCCTGCCATTATCGGGGGCGACATTTTGGGGAACTAGGAGCGGGAGATCAATGGATCGTCGTGCAGAGGACGTAGTTGGCAATACAGCCAGATGTATGGGAGTAATGTAGTAGTCACGGAATTAAAGGTCGAAAACCGAAACTAACTAGACTTATAAGTATTTTCGTTTTTTGTAGAATGTAGCGGACAAGCTAAACTATATTGATAATATTTGGCGCCGTGCCGTATTCAGCTTGAAACACAGCTATTCCCTAATATAAAACCCGCCGCACGTAACCACTCCCGATGAAAAAAAAGAAACTGGAATAATAGGTCAAGCTTGTCACCAGGGTTCGTTTGAAAACACTCCCCTGAGCCCGGAGGGCTCCCAAAAGAAGTGATAAAGTATCAAAATCACCGCGGAGGCCAACAAAACACTCCGTAGCGTAGAGCACCACATGGACCCAAAACCCCCCAAAACAGCTTGGAATGGGACGAACGACAACCGCAAATCTCTTTCCATTCTTATCAGTCAAACCCGTTGGAAAATGTAAGCTAACACTTTTTCTGCGTTGCGTGACGACTGCTGTTGCCGGGTGACGAGGTCAAGAACGCGCTCGAAGGACAGCCTATTCGTTTGTTTTTTTCGCCGGGAAACGCCTCTTTGTTTGGGTCAACGGGCCGTCGGCAGAAATCCGCGCGCTCCATCCGCCCACGCCTTCTGTGTACGTGATCTGAATGGTTGCGCGACTCGATTGCTCAACACAGCGAATGTATCTTCGCCTGTTTATTTGCGTCCGTGCTCTCGGAGCTTGCCCCCTCCTGGAGCGTTGGGCGCCCCGCCGGTGACGCCGTCGTGGGGAACTCCGCTGCGGGACGGTAGCTCGACCTCTAAAATAGGATTTTATACCAGAGCAAACATGTTGCTACCCGGGAAAACCCACATGCAACCCAGGTTTTAATGGGAACCACGGTGATAAGGAGATATTACGATGCTAGTGTCAGATGCCTTGCGCGGTATTCAACGGAAGCGTAAACAGAGAGCTATATGACCAAGCGGTTGGGCAGCAGTCACATCTCGAACGCAACATATCCCAAGTCGTGCGTTCTTTCAGACTTTAATGTGTCGGGCTGATATAGAAAGTCATTACTCACATGTAAACTCGTTTAGCGTTGCTTCTGATGGTGTCGGGAAGCGAAACGAGCAACAGCGCCAGCTGTGTAGGAGAATTTACATACAAGCATTATCATCGCAGCTGCTCTGATGGAGCTACTACAATATAGGCAAAAGCAGCGTAGCAGCTTATACTACCCTGAGTGTTAGTGTTGTTGGTGTTGGTTTGTGTCGCGGAGTATTCAGCTGAGAAATATTAGCATTCCGCTGTGCAGCAGTGCATGGGATATAATCTGATAAGTGACTGGAGTCGTAAGAGTATCACCAGTACAACAGCCACTGCCATTGGCCGTGAAAAGTGTATCGAGTTGATGTCGGGCACTCTCTACTCTTCGATTTACCTTCGACATCCATCCTTCGACACGCCACTGCCAATGTATTGAGAATGACGCGAGGCGGAAACCGGTGGCCGTCAAAGTCTTTGTAGCCAGGACGAGGGGCGAGATTCTGAACTATGTGGCTAGCGAACTAGCCGCAGGCGCTGCCTTTTCACGGGCAGTCGGGTATTGTTGCTCTCACTCGCTGCTCCTCGTTGAGCCTGGTGTGCGTCAAAACTGTTGCTGGTGCTGATGTGTGTGGTCACGATTCGGTACATTTCACTCGATCGACCTGGTTTAGGTAAACCTTTTGCTGGTACTGCTGTGTGTGGTCACGTTTTGGTCAATAATTTTGCTCGGCTGACCGTTGTATGCGGTCGTTTGTGGTGGGGGGGCGGGGCCGCTGCTAGATATTGCTGCAAACTATGGTAATTGTTTGCATGTACGTATAATGTACGCCATGCGTCGTGGTGTCATTTAGTCAACGATTCCTGCAGTTATTGGTCTGGTAATTAGAGAACACCACATAAATTGAGGTAAGCTCGAACCTGTGAGAGTGTATACTGCAAACAAATACCCGATTCATTCCGAGCCAGTCGGCGGCAGAGGATAAACCCGCCACATACTTCACCTCGAAACGGTTACGTTAAGTGGGGCAACACAGCGCTGAACAACAGGAAATGAAGTAGACACTAGTAGCAGTAGTGCAGCACCAAAATATTAGTTGTGCATTGAGCTGCCGGTTCAACAAGCTCTTTAGTGGCAGAGTAATCTAGTAGCATCAAACGGCCTAAACCAGCCCTGATACCTGGTACATCGTTTTTGTACGATCACAAACTAAATGCGCCCGACATATTTTTGGTTTCAGTTACAGAGGACACACGTAACACGAGGAAATGTCATCTTCGAAAACGGTGAACGAAGTCGCCTGGTATATAAAGTCCACCCGTCCAGCTACTGACAGCATTGCACGACTGAAAAAATGACAACGACGTCGGCAGAAGCCCCGACCACAGACCAAGAACTCCGGATGGTCACCGTCGATTGAAGTGTGTTTTTATTCCGAAACTGAAGGCTTAGGCCGTGGAATGCCGTCTGGGTTCAGGAGCCGTCCGGGTCGCCCACACCTGTTTTTGTATGTTGTTTACACCCATGAAGATATAAATGTGCCTACATTGGAAATTTCATGGAAGCAAACCGTAATTACTTTCATGGAAGTAAAAAAACTATCATGGACTTCCATCGAAGTACAAACACCTCCATGGTTCAATGTGAGTAAAAACCCTTCCACGGATAAAGTACATTGAAGCTTGCGTTCAAACTTCAAATGTTGTTGCCCGTCAACTCCCCTAAACCTGAGCCTTGCACAACGTAGCACCTGCATTGATAGACTGATATATCAGTACAGGGGTAATCATATGTAAAAAACACGTTTTCACTGCAGAAATTCGTTACTTTTTTTGTTTTCGTAGAATCAGCAACATACTGAACAGCCCAGAATGTAGAAACTTATACACACCAAACCCATTTTGCCCTACGGATCCATGTGGCGAAAGAGAAGGCCAGTTCGGCAACCCAACCAATTGGAACTCCCCTCCATCCAATGCCGGCGTCATTTCAGCTTATGTGGTCTGCACACTGTCCTCCGATCTGCCGGCAAGGTGTGCCTCTCCGAAATGAAAAACACACACCACATCAGCTGTCCAGATGCGTGCACCAGGGAAAATAGTGGGGCTTGAGCCAGCATCTCAGCCCAACGAAACCAGGGTTTCCAGGCACCCCACGATCCACGGGATCATTGTGATCATTGTGACGTTGGCCGTTTTTCAATGTCGATGCTCGCATCGCTCGTGGGGCCAATCTGCTCGTACATGTTTGTACCAGAAGTGAGTGGAATTGCGGCGCGTCGGTGGAAATATACAGGATCCTCGAGGGTCAGAGGCTGACACCTCGCTGCTGCAGGCTTCTTTTCCTCGGCGACGTCTTGAGGCCGTCTACCGAGGTTAGAGGGGCCACTCGAGACGCTGCAGCTGGTCGTGGAGTGCCTTGTCGGGGGAAAACGAGCTTATGTTCGAAGTCGATCCCTGATCTATTTATTGAGAGTTTGGGGGTACATCTCTCGGTGAAGCTGGGCGGAGGGCAGCCCCACCTATGAAGGGCGAGACCAATTGCCTCGCCGATTGCTCTCCCCGAACCATCTTGTACATTACGATAGCCACGCCAGAAATATCACGTACACCTCTCTTCCCTAGGTCGAGCATAAGTTGCACCTACAAGCAGCAGAATATGTATACGTTTCCTCCATATTGGTGACATTTTGGTACGAGTACTCCTAGTTTGGGATTTTCTGACAGCAGTACCACCACCGAACGAGGACGAGCAGACTGACCCCGCAATCGATGCAATCATCGAAGTTAAACACGGCAAACGTTAAAACGATCCCGTGTGTCGTGGGGTGCCGGGAAACCCTGGTTTCGTTGGGCTGAAATGCTGGCTCAAGCCCCTTACTTTTCCTGGTGCACGAGTCTCGACGGCCCACTTGCAGTGTTTTTGGCAGGTCGGAGAGACACGCCTTGCCGGCAAAACGGAGGACCCTGTGCGGCCTCAAGGGCACAGATGACGCCGTCATTATGTAGACGGGAGCTCCATTCGTTTGTGTTGCCGTGCAGGCCTTGTCATTCGACATATTGACCGGTGGGGAAACATGGCTTTGGGGTATACCAGAATGTTCATTCTAGGCTAATCGATGTTTTAGTAATTCAACGAAAAAAAAGGAAGACCATTTCTCTGGGAAGCAAACGTGTTTTTCTCGCATGATTGTCCCTGTAGACTAACACTGAGTGTTTCAAGTTCCATAATACTCCCTTTAACTGCCATTGAAGTAAGTATTAAAACTTGCATCGACGGCTGAAGTTACTTCTACGGGAGCAAATACACTTCCATGACATGGCAGAAACTAATACTTCTATGAAGGTAAACACGAAACACGTCGGTGGATATACGGCTTGAACCTCATGGATATGAGTTGGTCTGTCGGTCGGTAAGGACGTTGCCAACCGTCATCGTGTCGCTGTCGGTGTGTTCAAAGTCGGCCGAGCTAGGTTCGGCAACGTGTTTATCAAAGCCATGGCTAGGCCAAGTTTTGCACGAATTCGCAAACCATGTCTTGGTATTGATTTGAGAAACATAGAGTTCTATCGAGCGATACCCAAATCCAGAATACGCCTGTCCACAGTAGTGTTTCAGCTGTGTCCTGTAGGTGAAATTGTCTAGCCCACCCCAGTCACGAATGCACCGGAAAAACTATGTTCTAGCGATCATACGAGCACAGCACAGCAGTAGTAGTTGTGGCACCTGCTACGAGTATCTCTCTTTAAAATGTTTTGGTGAAGAAACCAGGTGCAGATTTTCGTCTTTACTGGGAATCAGAACCACACACCAAATCGAGTACCTGGTACGTCAAGGTACGTCTGCAAAGTGTGCAAGGATAAGGCCGGCATGCCCGCCATACAAAGACGCCGTCCTTAGATTGTTTTTTCCTGCCCCTGCCTCTGCTTCTACTGCCGCTATGTACGGTTTTGCTGCTGTCGTTGCTGCTGCCGTCACATGTCATTTTGCTGCTGTTGCGGTTGTTGTTGCTGCTTTTGCTGCTGCTGTTGCTGCTGCTGATGTTGTAATCTTCACCAAATATAACCCAAATAGCGAACTAGCCGAAATATTTACCACAAGGTATCATAGGCAGCGTAGATGTCATTTCGTGTGCGTCCTGTACATGTAACACAACCCGGAATCATAATCAGCATTCACGGAGCATGACGCATTGCAGCTTTTACCATCGCAGGTAGTGAGGTCGCGCGTCATTACCACCAAATACCACGCAGCAGTACCGCAGGTCAGGTACGTGCTGTATCTGCAACGGCTACGCGTAGTAGAACAACTACTGTAGGGACACGAACGTTCAGAGCAGGCGCCATACATGCAGGGCTGTTCACGGGCCAGGTCAACCCTCACGAGTCGGATCGGGTCGGAAGACCGGACCTGCGAAACTTTTGGGATGTCTTGAGCTGACTCAACCAGACCCGCTAGATTTGAAAACCTCCTGACCCGACCCGACCGGAGCCGCGAGGTTCCAAACTATCCGTGGAATACGGGTCATGTCTCGGGTCGGGTCACCCGGATCCGCCAGTCGGTTCACCCGGACCCGCGAGAAACAACATCACGACCCGCCGGCTTGACCCACCGATTTGGCCCACGGTTCGACACTTCGTTTTGTTTTCGTTTTCCTTGCTGTACCCCCACAGTGCTACGTGACCTGGCCGTAGTGGGTGTGGATGCATGTGGGCATGAATACAGAAGATTCGCGGTGTTTCTCAGTAGTGTTTGAATATGACACCGAAGACGTATCTGCACGAGAAAGGCCTTCGGGAAGACAGCGGCAAGCGTTTGAAGGGTCCAATCCGCGGGCACGATTCGCTGGTCTGACCCGAAATACAATAGAAAACGCTGCAGACTGGCCCGCGACATGGCCCATATCTCACCGGTCATGACCCGACTTGATCCATCATCTTTTTTATTTTCAAACCCAGATACGACACAACCTGACCTGTGAGAATAGGAACAACCTCTTGACCCGAAACGACCCGTGATATTCTGGAAATCCTGACGCGACCCGCGGCAGGTCGGGGTCATGACCCGTGAACAACCCTGAACAAACCCAGCTGACCCAGTGTGACCAAAACAAATCAACAAAAAGTAGCTGGTGTTCAGCGTGGTAAGCTGCGTCACAAAGTAACGGTTATTTTGTGTCGAGCGACAAGACGTGTTGCTGTCCTTTCATTGCTTGGGGCCGGTCGTCGAAAGTAGTTTCTCTCCTGGGCGTGAGACGGTTTCCCTCGTACCTGATACATTTTAGGACGACCCATTAGAGTTCAGATGGACAAAGAAGAACACCCCTCCCTCCCGCCCGGAGCGTTGCCCGCCCTATTATTAACGACCGCGACGGCGCTGAGGACCGAGGTCTGGAGATCTAAGACAGGATTGGCTAGCCGGGCAACCACACATGAAACCCAGGTTTCGTTGAAAACCACAGCGACAAGGCGGTGCTACGAGTATGGTGCTATTGTCGAGCGTCTTGCGCGGTATTCAACGGAAGCGTAAACAGAGAGCTAGATGACCAAGCGTTTGGGCAGCAGTCACATCACGACCGCAACATATCCAAAGCCGTACGTGATTTCAGACCATAGAGTGTGCGTTGGATGGAGAAGGTCATGGACTCACATGGACATTCGTTTGGTGTTGCCTTTGTCTGTGTCGCGGGGCACAAGGAGCGATAGCAACAGCTGTCAAGCAGGTATTTTCACACGAACATCAGTACCGCAACTTCTCTCATGGAGCTACAACACAACCACAAGCGGTGGAGCAGTTATATACTACCCTGGTTGTTGGTGTTGTCGCTGTTGATATATTTTTGTCGCGGAGTATTGAGCGGAGACACGAAAGAATTCTGCTGTGCAGCAGTGTATCATATACGATGGATTAGGAGACCTAATATCGTACGAGTATCATCGGCACAAAAGGCGCTGCCATTGACGGTGGGCATTGTGTCGAGCACTCTCCACTCTAGGCACTACCATTGGCATTCATCATTCGACACGGTGCTGTAAACATATTGGGCATGACGCGAGAAGGCGACCGGTGGCCGTCCAGGCCTCGTAACCGGAAGCAGGGTCGAAGGTCCGAACTATGTGGCTAACGACGTAGCCGCAGGCACTGCCCACGCGAACGAAGTCGTGTACTGTTGCTCTCACTCGTTTCTCATCGTTGGGACTGTTTTGCATATAAAACATTGCTGGTGCTGCTGTGTGTGGTCACGATTCGGTATGGTTTGCTCGTTCGACCTGGTTTGCGTAAACATATTGCTGTTACTGCTGTGTAAGGTCACGACTCGGTCTATTATTATTTTGTTTCGCTGATTGTTTTGTGCCGCCGTTTGTGTTGAAGGGGACGCGGCAGCGGCTAGTTCTTGCTGCGAAATAACCAAAATGTATGCACGCATGTATAATGTACGAAATGCTGTAGGTGAAATTGCCAAACCCACCCAATTCACGAGAGGGCAGGGAAAAAACTGTTCCAGTGACCATACGAGTACAGTACAGTAGCAGTAGTAGTGGCACCTGCTACGAGTAGCTTTCTTGCAAATGTTTTGGGAAAGAGGCCAGGTGCAGGATTTTCGGCTTCATTGGGAATCAGAAACACACACCAAATCTAATACCTGGTACGGCAAGGTACGTGTATAAAGGGTGCAAAGAAAAGACCGACATGCTGGGCATATAACGATGCGAGCCCTTGCTCGGTTTGTCCTGCGCCGGCCTCTGCTGCTACTGTCGTTACGGTTTTGCTGCTGCCGTTGCTGCCGCCGTCACATGACATTTTGCTGTTGCTGTTGGTGTCGTCAATGCTGCTGATGTTAAAATCTTCAGTAAATGTAACCCAGATATAAAGCGAATTAACCGAACACATATACAAAAATATATCATATGCGGCGTAGATTTCATTTCGTGTGCGTCCTGTCAATAAAACACACCCCGAAATCAGAATCAGTATTCGCCCAGCATGACGCATCGCAAATTTTACCACTGCAGGTAGTGAGGTCGCACGTCATCAGCACAGAATGCCACACAGCAGTACCGCAGGTAAGGTACATGGTGTATTTGCAACGACTACGCCCAGTAGGACAATAACCGTAGGGACACGAACGCCGAGAGCAGGCGCGATAATTCCAAGGCTGTTCACGGGCCAGTTCAACCCTCACGAGTCGGATCGGGTCGGAAGACCGGACCTGCGAACATTTTGGGATGTCTTGAGCCAACCCGACTCGATCCGCCAGATTTGAAAACCTCCTGACAGGACCCAACCGGATCCGTGAGATTCCAACCTATCCGGGAAGGAAGGGATTTGTCACGGGTCGGGTCACGCGGGTCCACGAAGAACAACATCTCGACCCACCGGTTTGACCCGTCGATCGGGCTCACGGGTTGAGGTTGCTTTTGGTTTCTAATTGTATTTCTTGTTGTACCCCACAGTTACAGTAGTGCTACGCGACCTGGCCGAAGTGGGTATGGATGGATGCAGGCTTGAATACATACCAATTCGCGTTGTTTTACAGCAGAGTAGTGTTCGAATATGACACCAAATACGTGTCTGCACGAGAGAGGCCTTCGGCAAGCGAGCGGCAAAGGTTTGAAGTAGAGGATTCGCGGGCAGCATTCGCCGGTCCGAGCTGCAGTTCAGCTATAAAAACGTTGATGGGTTAAAGAGAGACTGGCTCGTGACATGGCCCATGTCTCGCTGGCCATGACTCCGTGTCAATTCCTGTAAATCCCCACATTCCCTGCTTTTCAACCGTGTTTTGACGCCTAATTCCATCAATTTTCTGCAATCCCCTCCCCAACACTTTCCACTCAGTCCAAGTTCAACCAATAAAAGGATCTGTCCCCAATCAACCATCACTTCGATAGTTGATCTGATACATAGAAGGTGGCTGTAACGTTTCAACCGGCACTCGAATAATCTGTCGCTTAATCACGCACGAATTCAATGTTTCATCTGAGTTAGTTTTTGGGCTCAGCAATATTTTCGTCAATTTTAAGTGGTTTTGTGCGCGTCCAGGGCCGAGGGCCTACGTATTTCCCATACCGGTACGTAAGAATCACGTACTACGTACAAAAGCTGGACATGATGAATATCAAGCAAATAGCTACAAGCTACAACACTTAACAGGCGAGGCGTCGGGGAGCTGGTCGGGGCGCAGCCCTGATCCGTGCCCCGCCCAGCTGGCAATGCCGTGTATGCGTGTCCGTGGAAGATTGTTTGAATGAAATCGCCAAGAAGAGGAGTGGTCAGACGGTCGTTTGCGTGTGTGATGAGAAGCACAATCAACCGTCCTGGTCTAGTGTCGACGGTCCATGGCCCATGCCATGGATGTGTCCGAGTCTATGACCCAAGATTTCATGATCCATCATATTTATCCGAAATGTAACGCCAAACGAAACGACACAACATCTTACGCCGCTCGATAGTATACTGCTTGACCGACGTCGTACGTACCAGGAATACTGCCGATTGATAGCGAATTTTAATGCACTCCTACGAGTACGTACAGCCGTGAAAGTGCAAAACGAAGAGTAACTGTTGCCACATTTCACATCTGCAGGTTTTGCGGTGGGGAGCGGCGCTCCCCGCCCAGCCGACAAACCCCGTGCGTGCGAAACAAGTATAACCTCGCTCTATGGATTATTGACTGGATGGAAAAGCGCCACAAACAGGTAGCGGAGAGCGTCATACGTGTTCTACTACTACAACAGCAGCAGCAGCAGCAGCAGTACAGACAGGCACAGCAGTAGTTCTTGTTCTTGTTCTTCGAGTACAAACTGCAGCAGGATCAAGGGGGTAGACTCTACTGCCACAGACAGATGACACAAAGAAAGCAGTACTAAGAGCAGCAGCAGCAGCAGCAGCAGCAGCAGCAGCAGCAGTACCTACGTAGAGTTCTCGCATCATACGATTGATTGCGGATTGAATGAGCGCTATATCACCAAAGTTCACAGACAGGTCAGGACAGGCCAGGACAGGTGCGGATTGAACGAGAGCTGTATCACTAAAGTTCACAGACAGTCGGGGCGGTGGGGAGTGGTTCGGCGGGGTAGCCTTGAACCGCGCCCCGCCCAGCCGACACACCCCGTGCACGAACCAAAAGAATGTCCCCATCCCGTAGATTTTTGCTTGAATGCGATCGCCAGGAGGCGTAGTGGGTCTGCCAATCTTGAAGAAGTGTCACTGGGACCGCATGCAGAGCAACCCCTCTGGATGCTACTGTGTGCTATGTTCACACCAGGCACCACACGACCAGACCCTTGATATTTAGATAAACCACCTGACCCGACCCAACCTGTAAAATTCTATAACTCTTGACGCAACCCGCGGTAGGCCGGGTCATGACCCGTGAACAACCGTTTTTGCACCAGCTGTGACTCAGTGTGACCACAATAACAGTATTAAAAGTAGGACATGCTGGTGTTCGCCGTGGCAAGCTGTGACACGAACCAATTAATAGTTTGTGTCAAGCGACAAGACCTGTTGTCCTTTGATAGCTTGGGGCCGGTCGTTGGAGGCAGTTTCTCTGGGCGTGAGACAGTTTATCTCGTACATTTACGTAGGACGACTCATCTGAGTTTAGATGGATAAGGAAGAACACCACTTGGTTCTAAAGCTGCGTAAACACCACACCGATGACCTTACCTGATGACTTCACGCCACGATGGGGGTTGCTCCAAGAAACTGGTGTACGCAGGGCTTGGGCCGCGTTGTCGGGTTCTCAGTACCGTACCGTGATTCTCGGTTGTGAATTTATCCTCCCATCCTCCCACCTGCTCGGGGTATATTTTTTGGAGTTCCACGTGGTTACGGAGGCCATACATACCTCGGGACGGTATACTATGCCGGGGTAGATATGCCCCCTCTCACGCCTCAGTATGGCCTGCCCTACAGCCTACACGCGCAACCGGGGGTCTTGTTTGTGGCGCTTGATATCGAGGATCTCCCTCGACACGCGGACCAGGTGCGATGGTGGATGGTGTTTATGCAGTGTTTGAGGGCCTGCTGGTGTAAAGTGGGCTTCCTTTTTCATCTCACCGCTTCTGCCGAGATCACAAGATCACAGCAGGTTATGAGTGCATGCCAAAGGCCACGAACGTGGGAGCACGCTGTTGTAGTCCAAGATCAATCCATCACCTCGGAAAGGCACTGAATCAGGCGTGGGTTGTCGCTAAATACAAAAGCTGTAATGTTGGCGATAACACCAGTCTGGGCGCTGCGTGAGCGTTCAACTAACACATGTATTCGTCGCAAATTTGATGTAACGTCAGCAACGAATTCGCTAGTTCAGAAGTTGGAACCACGTCTGCCCGATAGTTTTTTCGCCCCAAAACTCCAAAAGAGTGTTCTGCAGAGAACGCAATACCCGGGGAATTTGCCCGTGTACAACTCGCACCCGGAACCTCTGTGAGTTATGTACGACATTCATACCCGTACGCGAAACTTCTGTAAGTTCTGTACGCCCGTGCCACAATACCCGGGGTACGGGCAAAAAACATATATACATAAATAATGCACACTATAAAAAACCAAATCACTAAATAATTAAAAATCCATCCAGATGCCTCCATGACCTGTCCTCACACACCTTATATACCATACATAGCTACAAATAGTAGACCCACTCTATCATGTAAACTCGTCGGAACACTATAATATACCTGGTACGTTTATTTCAGACTGTTTAATTTTAATTTTAAATTTAATTTTAATTATTTCTTCCCCCACAAATGGACACACACTTCCTGAATTCTACAGCCTCAGATTGAGTCCCCCTCATACGGGATGTACATCCTACATGAGGACATATAAAATCCGTAAGTACGCGCGATCGAAGTATTACACTCAGCTACGAGCAAAGATGAGCTTCGACGAAATCCTCGAGCTCACAGCTGTTGTTTTTTTAATTTATTTTAAATATACAAGGGCTATGCCGGCACCCATGCTTCGGATAGGAAAATACACACAATAGTTAACTTGGTATAGTACGTCCTTACGACAGTGTCATGGCCCTGGCACGTTTATCGATATCTGGCACATACGTACATAATCAAGGCAATGCCAATTGTTGGCGGTACATAGAAGGAAAAAATGATAGCAGGTACCAGGTAAGTGTTAAAATTCTGTTCGTAACCTTACTTATTTCTCAGAGTCACAGTCTCAGAAATGCATCATCATCAGCCGTTTTCTTTTTTGTCATGGATAGTCTCAGTTCTCCGGATAATAATAAGGTGCACCTGGTAAGATTTACGACAATATGATGGCGTTCGCTCGTGTTTTGTTAGCTGACACATACGTAGAGAATCAAGCCAATGTCAAATGTTGCAGGAAGAAGGCGATAAAAAAAGGCTGAAAAACGTTGATGCTCAGTTCCCAACCTCGTCTGTTTTTCAGTCTCAGTCTCAGAAATGCACCACGAATCGGCGTGGGCTCAGTTGTGGTACGGCAAAATCATTTCGTGCCTAGCAAGTGGTTCGGCAAGCATAGTCGAGACAGCACTACTACTGCACAACAGTACAGCAGTTCTATATACGACCAGATACTACTGCTGCTACTGCTGCTGCTGCTGCTGGTGCTGATATTGCTGCTGCTGTAAACACTTGTAGTACAGCAGTTCTAATGACCATTTGAAATATTCAGTTCACACCCTTATTTCTGCAAGTCTCGGAAATGTAAGCAGTCGCTTTCGAGGTGTTCCCTGGATCGTTTCAGTTCTCGGGATAGTTGGTGAGACTTACGACAACAATGTGATGGCACTCGCTCATGTTTTGATATATGACACATACGTTCAGAATCAAGGCAATGCCAGGTGTCGCAGGAAAAAGGAAACGCTAAGTGTTGATACCCAGTTCGCAACAAACCTCGTCTATATTTCAGTGTAATTGACCAGGAATCGAGGTGGGCTCAGTTTGGTACGGCAAAAGCACCTCGTGCCGAGCAAGTTGTTCGGCAAAGATAGTCGAGGCACCACTACTACTGCACACCAGTACTACAGCAGCTCTATATACGACCAGATGCTACTGCTGCTAGTGCTGCTGCTGCTGCTGCTGATGCTGTTGCTGCTGTAAACAGTTGTAGTACAGAGTACTACAGCAGTAATAATGGCTTTTAAAATATTCAGTTCGCAACCTTATTTTTTTATGTCTCAGAAACGTAAGCAGTCGCTTTCGGTGTTCCCTGGATCGTCTCAGTTATCAGAATTGTTCGTGAGATTTACGAGAACAATGTGACGGCGCTCGCTCGTGTTTTGATATCTGACACATACGTTCAGAATCAAGGCAATGCCAGGTTTCGCAAGAAAAATGAAACGTTGAGTGTGGATACTGAGTTCGCAACTTCATTGCTCAGTCTCTGTCAGAATGCACCAGTCGAGGTGGCGGGCTCAGTTTCAGTTTTGGGTACGTGCGTCAAAAACACTTCGTGCCGAGCAAGTGGTTCCGCGTGGATATGCAAAGTCGAGATATTTGAAAGCTGGCAACGGGGGGGGGTCTCAATTATTCTCTGACTTTCGTGTCTGAGCAGATTCGTATCTAGAGCGCTATACACTACACCACCAGTAGTACTGTACACAGCAGCGGTGCGTACGTGTACTACAGCAGTAAGTACTCGTACCAGGGAATACTGCTGACGAGTCGTCTCCGCAGAACAACAACAGCACCACAACATCCCCAACAGCGGCGAGCAGAACCGAGAAATCTCCACGATATGGAAATCCAATCGAGATATCTGTATGTACGTACATATTCCTCCGTGGATCTTTGGTATTTGTTTTTATTCCTCCGTGGATCTTTGATTTTTTATTGAGGCGAAATATTTTCAGCGGACTCAGCACCATATATATCTCTCTCAGCAGCAACAGCACCACAAAAATTTTCCTCGGCGGCGACTAGAACCGAAGCATCTCCGCGAGATCCGCGGACTTCTAGGTCGCTGCGCTCGGCGGCGGCGCTTGACCCGAGAGTGCACGCGGGCGTAAAGTGAGGGGCAGAGGCTGAGGGACGCGACCCTCGAGAAGAAGGGGCCAGAAAGCGAACGCGAGCAAGTCGAAACGGGTCCCGAGTGGGAATCCGGTCTCAAGCGAAGGCAAATTCGAGGAGGCCTGGAAGCACCTGAGCAGTCGACATACCCGTCTGCCCAACCCGCAGCAACTTACATGCCTACTGGGTGATTATACTAATACGGTCTAGTCCAATAGACAGGAGTGGCTTTGTTCGATGAAAACAATTGCGCGCACAGCATACTGGGTTTGAGACGTACGTATCATTCTGGGTGGATGCCGACATCGTGGTGCTCAATGGCAAACTGGTCGCCACGACCTGTGTGGCCTAATGCCGCTCCTTTTACTTTGCTCATACACTCACGATGTCATCATGCCCTTGCTTGCACAAGTTGACATGTTCCTTACGAGTACACCCACTGCTGTTGCTCCTACGTATTGTCTGCTACTCCATCTACGGCTTAAGTTATCACTACTACTGCTGCTGCAGCGGCTTTTACTATCAATAGTCGTCACTTCCCTTACGTTATCGGGTCGACTAGGTATGCTGCTAATCACTAAATCTACAACTCATTTGTTTGGTGCTAATATTCTTATCCACTGCTGCTACTGCAACGAAGCTATCCCTACGAGTAGTAGTGATGTTTTCTCACGAGTACCACTACTAATAAAGATTCTCCGGCTTAAAAGCCGTTGTGTTTCTTCAGTGTGGTTTGGTTTGTTCTTGTGCAGGGTTGATACCGATACCGGCATCACTGCTCGCACCGCAAGATGCAGTAGTATGAACCTATGCTGTGGACAAATGAAACGAGCAGAAATGTACTACTGAATCTGCCCTTCAGCCTGCAGTGATTGTACATTTGTTGCACTTTCGCTGCAGTTTGCATGATTGTCCCTTGTAACAGGCTGGTGAATTCATGTACCCTGATCTCAATGTCTGATAGTCGTGTTTTCTTGTGCTTGTATTCCAAACCGAAGCAAAACCTTTGGTTCGTCTTCATGTATGTGTTCGTGCGTACGAGTACGGTATGTGTTCTCCTGTTGTTGCGTTGCCACAGACAGGGCGGTCAAATAAAAGTACCGCGGATGTCATAGCATCATCGTTATTTCGAATGTGATTCCTGAGAGAAGATCAATTGTTGATATGGAAATACGAAGGCCAGCGGGAGGGCGCCTACAACATACGTCATTTTGTGCACCCGCTAAATTCCTGCTTGTGGCGGTCTGTCGGTTGGCTCTGTGTCTGAAATATGCCATCAGCCACAAGGCGTGTCAAAAGGCACACCTAGCGCGCCTCCAGTCCCTATTCCGTACCGTTTTGCGATCGCTGTGCAACAAATTAGATGCAGAGTGACAATCGTCTGCAATATCTTTTTTATAGAGTAAATATCCAGGCTGATCAAGCTTTCGCGGCCCCTCTCCTACGTAAGGTCGTTCGAAGCCTCCGGTCGTCAGCGTGTTCTCGAAACATTTATGGACCAAGACTGCGATCGCCTTCCTGAGTGTTGTAAGATATATGGAGCCAGTTCGAGGGGTTAAGCACCAGTATATAGCGAGGGTTTCTCCCCCCCCAACCTGTGCACACCTGGCCTCTACCTCATACGGGATACGTACCCAAGACCGCATCCAATACCATGCATTGCACGTCTTGCGTGTGCCATCCTGATACTATGTGCGTTTGCACGACTGCTGTGGTGTGATGTAAATATACCAACATCATCCCATCCTCCGACACTTTATCTGGAACGTGTTCACACAATGCGACAGTCGGTGTAAGAGAACACCCGAGGAAGCTACCAAGACCGCACTTATCATTGAAATTATTTCGCTTACGCACACATTATGTAGGGAAAACTTTGAAGCCGCTGTCATCTACGCTAAGGCGCCCTGCAACACCCCACCTCCGCCCTCGTTAAAATGCCGCCACGTACCCTGCTATTGTGCTGGCCTGCTTATCGCGTCTATTACCCTCTTGCTCTTATTCTCGCCGTCAAATATTCCCCTTTTGACGTTTGCCAATTTTAACACCTACGTTGTGTTCTGTCCGTTCATTCACGATGGCTGCCACGATTGCAAAGGCTAATTGTGCTGCTACCGTTCTTGTCCTGTTTTTATTTCTGTGGTGGATGTTGCCGGCGCTGAAGGGCAAACCTTCACCATCGTTCGTGTGTGGCGATTACCTGCAGACCATGGCTAGCCCGCGGACCGACGTCGCGAAGGAAGAGCCCCCTCGTCAACGTGGCAGGTGGGAGGCCTGTGTACCTTTTTTAATGTGGTTCGTGTATTATGATCCCTTGTACATCGTGTGTCAAGTGCTCGTCGTAGGAAACTTTTTGTGTTTTGCCTTTTTGCTTTAGCTAGTGTGTTATCGAGCCACATGCATAGTAGGGGTCAGCGCTCGAACCCCGTTGATAATACCTCAGCATGCCATACAGCACATGTTCTGGTCGCCCGTCTTAACTGCACGGCCCGGGCTTGCTCTTTTCTTGTGGAGCACGTTTACGGCGCACCAATAGTTAATCTGTTTGACAGGAGAAATCAGGGACGCCGCACACGGGGCGGGGAGGGCGTGTTTGGTTGCTCGGTTTGTGGGATGATGTTGCCCTTCCAAGGGCAAGCGGCCTAACTAAGCGTATGCTCGGTCAGACCTGCACCATCCACTAACATGTATGCTGCTCAGCATAGCTTGGCCCCACAATGATTATACAGCTGGGTAACACTGCTTGCGATGGGCAACGGCTGTCCCATGTGCAGGTTCGGGTGCACTATCACCGGCACCGATTCTAACGGAATGCGGCGTTCTGGGGAGGAATTTTCGCTTGCCACCAACAGCGACGTGATGACCTTGCTGGCCGAACTACTATCCAACCAACACGTCTTTTTTGCGAGTGTATCGAAGGATTGGAGGAGCGCTTGGGGAGACCTCCCAAAAACGACGGAAGCTATAACGGCCGACACTTCAGTATCTCAGCTTCAATGGAGCTTCGATGCGGGCCTGAGAAGAAGACCAATTTTGTGCGAACTTATTGCAGACCGCTGCGGCTTAGCGGTGTTACAGTGTGCACACTCGAACGGATGCAGATTGCCGAATTCAGCTTGCTTCAAGGCCTCCGCCCGGGACCAACTCGAAATTATACAGTGGGCAGTCGCCGAGAATGTTCGGTGGCGAAGGTTTACGTGCGACGCCGCAGCGGCGGGGGGCAGTCTGAGAATTTTGCAGTGGGCAAAAGCCAACGACTACCCCTGGGACGAAACTACTTGCAGCGAGGCAGCTGGATCAGGGCATCTCAGTATTCTGCAATGGGCACGCTCCGAAAGCTGCCCTTGGAACAGCTTCACATGCTCGAGGGCTGCTGGAGGTGGACACCTCGGTATTCTTCAGTGGGCGCGAGCTAATGGGTGCCCCTGGGACGACGCAACTTGCAGCGAAGCGTCCCGTTCCGGGAATGTCGAAATCTTGCAGTGGGCACGTTCCGAGGGCTGTCCTTGGAATGCACGCACGTGTTCGAAGGCTGCTGAGAGAGGGCACCTAGGCATTCTTCAGTGGGCACGAGGCCGCGGCTGCTGCTGGGACAATGTTACATGCGCCGGAGCTGCCGCCAACGGTCACCTGGAGGTTCTTCAGTGGGCGAGGGCGAACGGAGCCAGTTGGACAGCGGGCACGACTCGCCTTGCTGCCGGTGGGGGACACCTGCAGGTGCTCCAGTGGGCAATGGCCCAAGGATGTCCCTGGAACCCAAGCATCGGTCTTGACGTTATTGTTAATGGCCACCTGGACACATTGAAGTGGATGCTGGTGCACGGGTTCCACTTGCCTAGCAACGCCGGCGAAATCGCAGCTCGAAGTGGGCACCTTAACATACTAGAATGGATTCAGAACAACCACCCCGTTTTAAGAAAACCTATTTCTTGTTTAGGCCACGCCGCCGCAGCAGAGGGTCATCTCGCCTTGTTTCAATGGGCGCGAGCTAAAGGCTTCGAATGGGATGCTACTGTCTGCAGCGAGGCCGCGACGGGGGGTCATTTGCAGGTCCTAAAGTGGGCCCGATGTAACGGCTGCCCCTGGGACGAATTAACGTGCGCCTGTGCAGCCACTAGAGGTCACCTGGACGTTCTGATGTGGGTTCGTTCTCAAGGCTGCCCCTGGGATGCTGATACTTGCAGCGAGGCAGCTGGTAACGGAATGTTCGAAGTTCTCAAATGGGCTCGGTGTAACGGCTGCCCCTGGGATGAGTCAACGTGCTCCAACGCGGCTGAGGCAGAGCGCCTGGACATACTGCGATGGGCGCGCACACACGACTGTCCATGGGATGAAAGCACCTGCAGCGAAGCAGCTGGGAGGGGCAATTTGGAGATTCTGAAGTGGGCACGCGACCATGATTGTCCGTGGGACGAACGCACGTGCTCTAGTGCGGCCATGTCCGGCCGCTTGGACATTTTGCAGTGGGCGCGGGCAGAAGGGTGCCCATGGGACTCTGCTACTTATAGTGAGGCTGAAATGTGTGAGAACGAGGACATAATGGAATGGGCAAGGCTTAACGGATGTCCTCAGAATTGGGACAGAAGCTGGAGTCAGGATTTATCGTGGTTTTAGAGCGGAAACGTAGGAGATATAACCTCGACTATAAAGGCATCCGCTACGAACCAGTTGTTTTGTTTGAACGAGATCGTGATCATCATCACGGCACGAGGGATGTTCCTAGTTTTTTCACGGCGGAGTCTCCTGTTTTATTGTTGGTGGGAGAATTGTTAGTGGTGTTGTTTGTGTGGCGTAAGTTACCGGGAGAGGTGCATCCACGGTTATGGTGGCCCGCTTTTAGGTCAGCGTGTCAGCGGGTATAAGGTGATCCATAGGTGTAGTTTTACATGGTTAATCGCAGAGCGGTTGACAGGATATTCTAGTCAGAGTGGGTGCATTATTCGTGGGACTTACCTCGAGAAAATATTCAAATGTTGCACAAAACTCGGAATACCGTAGTACGATCACAAGATCGCGAGAATAGCGCAAACGGGTGTGCGCGCTGAGCTATTTCTACAGACGCCATTGGACCGTTAGGTTTTGGTTTGTTTCTGGGTAGGTGGGTTGCGTTGGTTATGTTTCTCACGTGCAGCATGCCACGAGAATAGTATCGATGGTCGACAACACAATCTTCAGAACACCATGGAGAGGTATCGAGTCGAATCCTACGGATACGTTGTGTTGACATAACTTCTACTCGTGTGCGGGTAGTCTAATGGATTGGGTCAATGTTCGGCACAGCATCTGATAGTTGAATCCCTGGTAGATACGTGAAGTGGAGTCGCTCGAGTGAATCGTGTGCGGATCGATGCTCTTCGTAGTGAATACGGACTGTGGCATGTGATACTACATAAATGCGCTGTTTATGCCGCCGCGTACCTATCATTTTAGTCGAACAGCGACATATACATCGATTCGGCAACCTATTGATAACGATGTTGCGGTTCGACGAACCCGTTGATAAGGATGTTACAGTTGGATGATCTAGAGGTTGTGCCGGTATGATATTATAGGAATAAAAAGGTTGACAATTGATCAAGTGGCAACCAGAAGCGGATATTGCTATTGGAAGCAGCGTACCCAGAGTTCCTGCTGACGCCCGCAGGCTCGCTCTTCATCAACCCCGCCGCTCATGAACTCTCACCAGTTCATCGTGATAGGCCCAACTTTGCCAGAAAGCGTCGATTTCTAGTACACTAGCATCTTGCACATATCGTCCTCAATAATGGCGTCCAGACTGCTTAACCGCGGCCGTGCTTTCCTCTTAACGACGTATCGAGGATTCCGAGCAACGCAGTAGCTGGTACGTAAAATAATTGATATCGTACGCTGAAACACCTTGGTTCGACGTACCTGTCACCGAACCAAATATGAAACAAGAGTTTATTCCAGAATACATGTACTACCTGTTGGAGAAGGTCCTGGTTCTACTCTTTAGTCCTAAAACCGGCTCCCAACCTTAATGTGTCCTTGCAAATCTCAGCCTACGCTTCTAATTGCTCGTACCATGAACATGGTGTCGTGTACTGTGCGCGCTATCTCACGGCTTGAACACGAGAATGTCAACGTTGATAATACACCTGTGGGAACTGGTCTACCTCCATCCTCATACCGACGCATGCCACTATAGAGGTGCACCATTTTCTTTGTTTCTGATGGTGGTCATGTTTTTTTTTCTTTCTTTCCCTGGGTATCTCTGGTGGTCTTTCTTTCCTTTTGATTGTTTGTTTGTCTGTTTTTATTTTTCTTATTTTTCTTTATTTTTGCTTGTTGTATTGCCTGTTGTTGCTTCTCAAGGGGGGCACGACAGCGATGCTACAGCCCCTCGCATCATTTGCTTCATTTACTTTGTTTTACTTATTTATGTTCCCGTGATCGCTTTTACCTTTGTTTCTCCGCCTTCCGTATTTTTTCCGAGGACTTTCTTTGGTTGCTTAGCTACGTACGTATTCAGTTTGTTTTTGTTATTCCCCGTTCTCTTTCCGGGACTCTCGTGTGTTACACGAGAACGAAACGGAACTGAGTAGGAAGTGCCACGTATCCATTGTATAGGTGGCGCCCAAGGGAATGGAGACGGAGGGTGGGGGGGGGTCGTAGAGAAACCACGGCGGACGGAAGCAGGAAAGAGACGGCAAGCAGAGTAGGTACCAGACCGACTAGCTGGTAGAACCTGCCTGTACTACGGGCACAAACCTGCCTCGGCTGGCTGGAAGGTGCCTTTGGTGTGCTCCGGCTGGCTGTCCTTTCCTGTCGTTCTTAGTCTTGCTCTGTTGACGCTGTTTCGGTCCATTTAATTTAATTTCGTTTCATTTAATTTAATTTTTTTATTGGAGGTCGCATCTCCTCTGGGAGAAGCACGACACTTTCTTTCTTTTATTTTGTCATGCTTTTTGTTTGGTTGCTTGATTGTTGATTTGCTTCAGTATATTTACTTTTTATTCCTTTTTCCTTTTCGCTTTTTTTTTCTCTTGCATGCACCTGGATTGCTAGCAGGGTAGGTCTTGCCTGTCGTATATGGCATTGCATTGTCTGCTCTGCTTACTGCACTGAGTGTAGTAGACTGCACTGAGTGTAGTATCTCTGTGTCGTAGTTTTGTGACCACAGAACTGGTACCTTTTTAGGATGAAGAATCGGCACGGACACTGGGTGTGCTGGATGTCGACGGGTAGAAAGGAAGGTTTAATGTGAAGAACACACACACACACACACTCGAGGAGCTCTCTACCTCACCCAAAGACAGATGTTGGAGGAAAACAAAAAGCCTGCCCGATGGACAACCCCATGGCCTAAGTATACAAGGGGAATATCGGAACACAAGAACAAATGTCCTGCGATTTGGTGTCAAGCAGCCCAACCATTCGGACGACGGTTCAGCCAAAAAACGGTACAGTACCTCTCTCGTAATACGTGTTTTTCATAAACCTTGCCGGCAAGCTACGGTGGCTAACTGCAGTCCGTCGAAGTTCACTGCCGATCATCCATCTAAAGCAGACACGATTACTGTAGTGAACGCACGTTTTGGTACATATCAGTTATCAATCTGCACCCGTAACTGAGTCACATAAGGACGCGATTTCAGCATTCTCCTACCCTTGCTTCCTCAACATATAGCTGAACGATGGCTGATTCTGCGGGACCTCTTGCCAGGAGGCCAAAATGATGTCTGCAATATCTGCGGGTGGATCAACCGAGATTGACGGTCGGTCTTTCTTCAACAGCCCACGCGTACGTATACATTCCTAGAACACACTTCGTCCGCCCACGAAAGTTCTCTAGAAACCACTTCCCAAGCCACGACTCCGAAGGTGTACACGTAACTCTTGTAGGAAGTAAGCTTGCCATCAAGGAGCTGGACGCGTCACGGACGAAAACGCCCATGGTGGGAACGCAGCAGTCGTAAAGAGTGAGAACCTTCGAGGAGTTATTTGTCCCCATCGGTTACAAATATGTCCACAAACATGAGCCAGCGCACTTGATTGACTTGTTCTACAACGATAGTTGCGATCGGCAAGGTCTAACCTGTGTACGATGCTACTGAACCCGTGTCGTTCAGCAAGACATGCAGCGAAGAAGCGAAACCGCCATATACAGGTGTAACAGTAACGGCACTTCATGTATGGCCCAGCATCTTATTCTCGATCGGAAACACACTATCGATCGACTTGTGGGCTCGGTCGTGCAAATATTTGTAGACGTAACAAAAGAGCACGAAACCCAAACGACATGGCTACAATAGGTTATATGCGTACCGCTAGTGACTACACCAGGCACTCTTCACTATAAGGGCGGACTCTCACCATTATATCGAGAAGAGCCGAAAATCCTGCCTGCGTAGTTTCAGGGTACATCGTGCAAATACTAGCTCACACCGGACGCGCGTCCTACGATAGCAGTTGCACTATGTTGAAATTACGAATGTCACTGACAGGCCCTATAAACTCTGAAACTACTCAGTACAGTTACTGTCCAATTATCCAGGGCTGTTCGCGGGTCATGACCCGACCCGCGGGTCGGGTCAGGAGGTGTTCAAATTCTCACGGGTCGGGTCGGGTCGGGTCAAGACGTGTTCAAAGTCTCACGGGTCGGGTCGGGTCGGGTCAAGAGGTTTGAAAATCTCACGGGTCGGGTCGGGTCGGGTCAAGAGGTTTCCAAAATCTCGTGGGTCGGGTCGGGTCATGACCCGACATCTCAAAATTTTCGCGGGTCGGGTCGGGTCATGACCCGTTATTTCAAATTTTCGCGGGTTGGGTCGGGTCATGACCCGACATCTAAAAAAAATCGCGGGTCGGGTCAGGTCATGACCCGCGAGAAACGGGTCACTCGCGGGTCGGGCCAGAATGACCCGCGAGTTGTTTTCTGCTGACCCGCGGGTCGGACCCATGGGTCAAACCCGCGGATCAGTCCCGCGGGCCCGGATTTTTTCCTATAATACCGCTTCCTGCCCGAGGGCCACTCTCGTCTCAGCGGGTCAGACCCGCGCGTCCCAAACCTTTAACCTCACCACTTCATGTCCGTCGTGCCGATACCCCGAGTGCATATCATAGCGTGCAGAACAATCGTATTGCCAGGGTATATACCAGGTACCTGGTACTACATACCAGGCAAACGTTTGGCGAACTCCTGGTCGGATGCCACCACACAGCAGTATCTCATCATGCTCACACATCCTCCAAATCCACTACAGACAGGCCACAAATCAATGCAGGGTACAAGAAGATAAAAAATGGCAGCAGCAGCAGCAGCAGTAACAACAAGGCAGACCATGTCACAAACACATGGATAAATTAGTACGCTTGCCCTCGCCGGAGACGGCATAGTCTGCCCGATTTCCGGGGCGGAAGCAGAAGCCATCTTGGGTCAGAGCTATCAGGTCGACCCGAGAAGAAGGCGTGGTAGGCACAGCAATGTGCGGGATGTGGGTCTACCTCTCTCTCTATTCGCGAAGATCTTCGGGAGCACACATCACAAATTATAAAACTGAAGCAAAAAAAACACAAAAAAACACAAACGAGCACGACACTCTAGGAATATTATGAGGGACCAAGGCCCAACCAACGGACAAACGAGCAACGACTACAGGTTTGGACCCGCGATTTTTTATATTTGACCCGCGAGAAATATCACGGGTCCAGTCGACCCGACCCGTATGAAACCCGTATCTCACGGGTCAATCGGTATCTGGCGGGTCGGGTCGGGTCGGGTCAGGAGGTGTTCAAAATCTCACGGGTCAGGTCGGGTCGGGTCAGGAGATTTTCAAATCTCACGGGTCGGGTCGGGTCGGGTCAAGAGGTTTCCAAAATCTGGCGGGTCGGGTCGGGTCATGACCCGACATCTCTAATTTTTCGCGGGTCGGGTCGGGTCATGACCCGACATCTCAAAATTTCGCGGGTCGGGTCGGGTCATGACCCGATATCTCAAAATTCTCGCGGGTCGGGTCGGGTCAGCTGACCCTACCCGACCCGACCTGACCCGTGAGGTTTGACCTGACCCGCGAACAGCCCTGCAATTATCACCTGAAACGCTACTGAACAAGTGGTTGTACGTAACGCCTGTGGGGATGTTAACCTTGACCGTGTTTCTCCAGTTTTGTTGTGTTAAATGGGGGGCTCTTCAAGAGAACGCAAACGGCTCTTGTAAGGGGGTGGTTCCCCCTACTCTTGGACACGTCATCGGTCAGCAACGACTTTCTTAACACGTTGGCCTTCATCTCAAGAGCAGCCCATGCAAGGGTCATCTGTGTGGTTTGGCGTCCTTTGGCCGTGTGCGTAGTAGGACCTGTAGAGTGGGTGAGTTGCGGCCATTTGCAGGTCCCGAAGTCAGCAACATGAAGGTAGGCGTCAAGCCTATTCGGTAAAGTTTCAGGCGCGTTGGCTGGATGATCGCAACGTGTGAAAATGAACGGGTGTGTTCGACACGAGCCCGACCAAACCATGGTGAAATCACGAAATAACGTTATTCTCGTGGTTGGCAGGGGCTGTTCTGTAATCAGAATGCGCCGTTAAAACGCGCATACATCGTGGTGGCCACAGCGTTTGGAATGCCGTGCGACGTGCTTGCGCTCGGGGATTGGAAATATAAGCGAACATCGTTGCCACGATGGGCACACGTTCGAACATATTCTAATGGCGATGGATATGGACATCTAGCGAAATAGGCCGCGCTTCATTAATACTAAAACGCCAACGGATCGATGTTTAAGCGATACATATTGTGGAGATGACATTTAGGTATGTTTTGCATTGGAGAACCACACGCACCACAAACGAAAGCATGCGGGGACAGGCAACTCTCGCCATTGTCCAGATGTGAGACGCGTTGTTTTTTTTGCCAGTTTCAGACTGCCTTTTGCTTCATTAACATGACGACAGAACGATAGGTTGTCTTATCCCTTATAGGACTGGAGTCCCGTTTTGGGGAGAAATCACTTAGAATTAGAGTGGTTTGTCTCCACAACGGGACTGCAGTTCTAAAATATCATGTACGTCAGTGTCATCCAAAAACTAATTTCAATGACAAGATAAACGAAGGTGAAACACAACGTACTTGAAGAAAAACCCGTACCCAAGAGAAGAAGTTGTCTAAACAAAACCGCTCCCAGGTCAGAGCGCGCTTATTAATCAGATGTAGAAGAGCTCTCTCTCTCTCTCTGTATTGTCTATGTGCGGCGCTTTGTCAGTTCGGTTTGTAGATGCCCAGAGTAGCCGTTCGGAGGGAGCAGTTTAATTGACGGTACGCATTCGCGAGATTGGATACTCGTTGTAAACAATATGTGTACGTTATCTTGTTTGGTGGAGGGTGCAGCGAGAAAGGAAGGGTTGAACACGGACCATGGCTGAAAGTACGGCCATGTCGTTGGGTGGGATGTTGTGGCAAGATCTCGGGTCTAGAAAAACGAAACGGTAGTTCGATCACCGCCGACCCCCGGCTGTTGGCTGTCAATCTCAAGTTGTGCGACAAGGGCATTGCGCCATCCACCGATGTTGGCAGATGGTTTATGGAAGTTTCTGATGACGCGGTCCGCGATCGGGAAGGCGCTTTGGAACCCATACGTTTGGGAGTAACGCGTCGTCTGGACTGACGAACTACCCGGTATGTTTCGCAACATTTACTGAAATGTCTGAGCGGGGAAGCGTGAGCGACAGGAACTTTGTACTACAGTACTATCAGCTATAATTATGCGCTCTAATTTTATGACACTGTTGTGGTGTACAAAATAAGTCTAGTACTCTGAGCAATTATTCTGCTGGGATTGATAAACTACTGTATGTTTCATTTTAATAATACTGTTTTGACGCCTGTTACGGTAAAGGTGCGCCGTTAAATTTCTTAGGGTGGTCACTCGAAGAGTTCTACGATACCCTAGCCAAGAATGGGCCGTGAAGGGAAAAAAAAAGCTGCTTACCTTAGAACGATTCGGAGGCCTAAGTATTAAATGAAAAAACTGCAAGACATAAAGTATATTCCGATGATTTGGGGTTAACCCTTATAGGACTGGAGTTCTGTTTTGGGGACACATTACTTAGAACTAGAGTGGATTGTCCCCAAAACGGGACTGCAGTCCTAAGAGGGTTAAGGAGCCTTGGTAATCAGAAAACGTTTCAGCCAAAACGTGCAATCTCTATCGTAGCACGCGTTTGTTACCATAGTTTAGTATCATACCTGGTACTACAGGTACCACAGAAGTGTGTGTTACATGTGATACTCAGTGACACTTCATCGCTTTTTTCTCTTAGGGGTACTGGGTATTAGGCTTTCACCATCAAAACGAAGCACAAAGACGCACACGATCGCCTCCTTTCTGTCTAATGTCCCCCGAAAACTCGGGTTGGTGGGTATCCTCAAAGTAATATAGCGTTCTTATTGAACATGAGTATTTTCAAGTCTACCCGCAGCATCCAATGCCAGGCTAAATCATAATTATCACTACACTACAGATCTTGCTACCGGACATAAAAGATTGAGACGGTACCCGGTCCGATGACGTGTGTGTTGCGAGAGATTCCTGAGGTCTCCGTTGCGTGAATATATACCCCGGCATCAGTGTTTGCCGCCCCTGCTATACGCGGGGGTGGGCGCGTGCCATTGTTTTTGGGACATCGAACGAAGTTCGGATAACGAAGATACTTGGTTGTTAAAATAGGCTACAATATACACTCTGGATCATCTCATGCAGAAGAGAAGGCAAGAGCATTTTGACCTGCGAACGGGCCACATGCTTGAAAATCGTGTCGTTGTGACCGTCTTTGTAAACAAGGGTGTTGTCCGCAGTTACCGGAGTGCAGGATCTGCAGTATATTGATTAAAATGTCCCCAAAACCTCCTGCCGAGACCCGTCGAGTTGGCACCGCTCGGACTTTCGTGCAGCTGATGATATTCGTCGCTGTACAGTAGGCGGCCATGTTTTAGCTGCATTGTAGAATATCACACAGGCGTCGACTGACCTTTACCAATGGCGTGAAATGATGGGCTGAAGTAAAGTAAAACGTTGGCAGTTTTGAGACCAGAGCTTACTTCCTCCCAAGGCCAGAAGTAAGACTGGGCAGTAAATTGTCCTACGGTAACATACCGGCATAGTGTGCCTATGCCATGTACTTACACACATACGAAAAAAGCAGTCGTTACTTTGTCTAGGAAGGGCGGTTGACCCATGTGGGGTCGCGAGGTTCAAAACGAGGAACCTGGCTTCCCATGTAACACGTTGCACTTCCACAGCAGACGAATACAACGCATTATTGGCGCTCGCCTCCAACGAGACACCGACTTCATGGATGAGGTCGCATAACCACCGCAACCAAAGACGCATGCTATGGTAGAGGTACACCATTATATTTCCGAGGGTGGTGACGTGAAGAGCTCAATACCTCACCCAAAAACTGAATTTTGATGGAAATACAAGTGCTGCCCGGTGAGCCATCCCGTAGCCAAACTCTACACTGAATGCTATTGCAAAACAAGACGGGCCCGACCACAACGCTTAGCGGTTTGGCTCCGGCGTGGCGTGATCACTGAGGCGTACGCTGGAAAGCCACTGTGGTGCTAGCTGCTGGTGCAAAGCTACCGTTCAATGTCGTATGTATAAACACGCGACAGTGTAACCATTTATCGTGTCGTGTGTAGTGAGCTATGCAGGAGGGGTCTCTGAGCAGTGGGGGGGGGGTGTCATCCGAAAATACAGGAACCTAGCTGAGACTAAAATCTCCGCCACCCCTTCTCCCCCTCCTTTTTGTCGAAAGAACAAAACTTGACGGGGGTCGACGCGGGTGAAAGGGGGAGGCAGAACCACCTGGCTTGATTTGCCAAATTAACGACTACCTACCTGCTGCCGACGTCTACAGCAGGAATCTCCGTCTCGCTCGCGTTCACATCGTCTGGGTGGTTCACGCAGAACCGCCCCCTCACGAGTGGGAGTAACCACCATCCGACTTCTGCGTCATTGTTACATCCAACCCCGGCACGGCAACGCCTCTTTGCCATTCCGTAGTCCATAAACCTCGATGTTGGACGTTGCGTTTGGTGGCGGGGTCAGTCACAGTCACATCGTTCAGATGCAAACCTATCCCAAACTGCGGCAACCCGTAGTACTTTGATTAGTGCCGGTACCGGCAATATGGGAGAGTTTGGGCTCCCCCAACAGTGGCAGAACCAACACTGCTGAAACTAATTAGACGCGTGCTACGATAGAGGTGAACCACGTACTTTCAGAGGGTGGTCACGTGGGGGAGCTCTATACCTGCAGAAGTCAAAACAGTTTTTGGAGGAAAACCGAAGGAGTGCCCGATGACGAATCCCGCGTCTCGACTATAAAGTGTAACATACTGCAACACAGGACAGACATTTCGATGGTTTTGGGGTCAGGAACACCGTCATTCAGAAAATGTTTCAGGCGAAACGTGATACCTCTATCAAAGCACGCGACCACAACGTGATTTGGGGGTGACGGGCGGCTAGAACATATGGTACGAATCATCTTTGAGATCGACGTAGAGTAGACGTTCCATTTCGCAGTGCCTCTACCAAGGGAAATCTACACCGTGACGAAAAGCGGAGACGCCTCGGTCAATCTAACCACCACGTTTCGGCTACTAGTAGCGGACAGCCGTTAAGCTCAGCCCAAGCCTCAATATCCGCGTGGCCCTCAAATACAGACTCCTCGTATGTGGAGTGGTCCCATGGACAGCCTCTTGCCCGAGCCCACTGTAATATGTCTAGACGCCCTGCCACGGCAGCAGTGGTGCACGTGCCTTCGTCCCAGGGGCAGCCATTGCACCGTGCCCACTTCAACAGCTCGAAGTGACCATTTGCGGCTGCCTCGCGACAAATATCAGTATTACATGGGCAGTTTTGTGCATGCGCCCACTGCAGTATGCCCATGTGACCCCCCGCGGCTGCATGATAGCACGTATTTTCGTCCCAGGGGCAGCCGTTACTCCGGGCCCATTGGAGCACCTCCAGATGACCTTCGCCAGCTGCATGGTAACATACACTACCATCCCAGAAACATCCGTTCTCTCGCGCCCATTGCAGTATGTCCAAGTGCCCTCCAGATGCAGCCCCGAAACACACGCCATCGGTGTCCCAAACATGAGAGCTGGCCTGCATCCATTGGAGAATGTGAAGGTGTTCGTGTTCAGCGCCAACGAAGCCACCCGCCCTTGGAACTACGAAGCCGTTTCGCAGCATCCACATCATCGTATCCAGGTGCCCGTTTCGAAAAACACCTAAATCCACATATGTGTGCCAGGGACACCCTTGAGTCCGAGCCCACTGAATAACTTCCAAGTGGCCGCCGTCGGCCGCCCGCACGGTCGTGGAGTGGTCCCAATCCGCACCGGTAGCCCTCGCCCACTGAAGCACCTTCAGGTGCCCCCCGGCGGCAGAGCCCGCGCATGTTCGAGTGCTCCAGGGGAACCCGTGACCGCGTGCCCACCTAAGAGTGCGAAGGTGTCCGCCCTCAGCAGCCTTCGAGCATGTTTCGGTACTCCAAGGACAGCCTTTGGAACGTGCCCACTGCAGGATATCCAGATGGCCTGATCCGGCGGCCTCGGTGCAAGTAGTGTAGTCACAGGGGCAGTCGTTAGCGTGCGCCCACTGAAGAATGCGCATACTGCCCCCCGCGGCGGCCGCTCTACAGAGCGCTTGGCGCCAGCTCTGATTCTCGCCGATTGCCTACTGGATCATGGCGTGCTGGCCCCGGGCTGCAGCCTTGAAGAAAGCGTTTTCGGGCAACTCGCATCCGTTTCGGTGAGCACACTGCAGTACATGAATGCCGCAGTGTTCAGCAACGTGTTCGCATACCATCGGCCTCTTCATCAGTGCGCCATCGAAGCTCCACTGCCACTGAGACACAGAAGTGTCAGGGGTTATTGCTTGCGTCCGCTTCGGAAGCCCCCCCCCATGCGTTTCTCCACTCTGTTGACACCCCGGCGAACCACGCATGGGTTTTCGATAGTAGCTCCGCCAGCAAGGCCATGACATCTCCGTTACTTTGAATCGAAAACTCCACATTCCTATTTTCCCTCTCGGTCGCGTCCATTCGCGGCATTGTGCTCCTGTTTGCGAATTGGGGGCAGGCTTGAGTAAAGTTGTTGGCCTGTTAGAGGCTAGAACGACTAGGCCATGCCAACCAGCACATATATCAACGAACGGAGCAGGTCTTCATCAATACAGGCCCGTTTGAGTAGGTTTTCTGCCCGAAAAACGACAGGCAAGTAATTCCAACGGACCAGCTCTAACCACGGATGAGCTTCGACCCCTGCCATCGCCGAAGGCGTCATTCTTTTGAACTAGGAGCGGCAAACCAATGGATCATCATGCAGAGTACGTAGTTTGCGATGAGTTCAGGTGTATCAGGTCATGTAGTAGTCATGGAAGCAAAGGGCGAAAGCCAAAAATATACAGCCTCATGAGTTTTTGTCGGTCGTTTGTAGAGCAGCGGACAAGTTTAACTTTGTTGACAATATTTGGCAACCTACTGTACTTGGCCCAAAGTACAGCCCTACCCTAATAAACAAACCCGCCGTAGGTAACCATTCCCGGCGACAACAAAACAAAACTTAATAAAAGGTCGGACTTGTCACCAGGGTTCGTTGGAAAACACACCGCTGAGGCTCCCAAAATATTTCATAACGTATCAGACGCGTGCTACGATAGATGTAGCACTTTTTCGCTGAAGATTCCTTTGGATGGCGGCGCTGCTTGACCCACAATTGTCGGATTTTTTTTTTTATTGTTTCAATATTTTTTCATTTTTATCTAGGCCGTGGTATTGCTCACCGGGTAGCACATCTATTGCCCCCCAGAATCAGTTTTAGATTGAGGTACATAGTTCCTAAAGTGACAATCTCCAGACAAACCATGGTGCACCTTTACTGTAGTATGCGTCATCTAATAATCGCGGAGGCCAACACAAGTTCCGTATCGCGAAACACCACATGGGCCCAACCCCCCGCCCGAAAACAACTTCGAATGGGATTAACGTCAACAACAAATCTCGTTCCGTTCCTATCAGTCGAATCGGTCGGAAAAAGGCAACTTAATACTTTTCTGCGTTGCGTGACGACTGCTGTTGCTGGGTGACGAGGGCAGAAATACGCCCGAAGGACAGCTTATTCGCGTGGTTTCTCCGCCGGGGGACGCCGCCGTTTCGGGTGTACGGGATGTCGACGGGAATTCGCGCGCTCCGCCCGCCCACGCCCGTGCGCGGGTTCGACGTCGAGAGCTTCGCAAACCCTATATGTGTACCTGATGTAGAGGGTTGCGTGATTCGAGTGCTGAACACAGCAAGTTTCTCGTCGGGTGATAATTTGGGTATGTGCTGTTGCAGCGTGCTCCCCCCGGAGCGATTGCCGCGCTACTGGTGCTGCCGTCGTTGGGGCAAACGCTGACGATCGGGAGCTTGAGCTCTAAGACAGGATGCGCTACCCAGGCAAAAACACATGAAAGCCAGGTTTCTTTGACAACCACGGCGACAAGGCGATGCTATGGTGTTATTGCCGAGCATCTGGCGCGGTATTCAACGGAAGAGTAAACAGAGAGCTAGATGCCCAAGCGGTTGGGCAGGAGTAACATCACGACTGAAACATATCCCAAGCGGTACGTGCTTTCAGAATTCAGAGTGTGGGTCTAATCGAGAAGGTAATGACTCACATGGAAATTCGTTTAGTGTTGTTTTTGTGTGTATCGCGGAAGGAACGGAACAACAACACCAGGTGTGTAGCAGTACCAGGTATGTACATACGAGCAATACTGCCGCAGCTACTCTCATGGAGCAACTGCAACATAATCCGAAGCTGTGTAGCAGTCATATACTATCCTGATTGTTGTTGTTGTTGTTGTTGTTGCTGCTGTTGGTGTTGTTGATGTTGGCATGTTCGTGTCGACGAGTATTAAGCGGAGATTCGAAAGCATCCCGCTCTGCAGCAGTGCGTGGGTTATAATGTGTTAGGAGACTGAATATCGTACAGGTATCGTCAGTACAACAGGTGCTGTCGTTGGCCGTGGACAGTGTATCGAGCTGGTGTCCGGTACTCTCTACTCTTGGATTTACCTTTGGCACCCATCCTCCAACATGCCCACGCAAACATATTGAAAATTACGCGAGGCGGAGACCGGTGGCCGTTTAAGCATTTGTAGCCGGAAGAAGGGGGGAATGTCAAAACTTTGGGGCTAACCAATTAGCCGCAGACACTGTCCATCCACAGGCAGTAGGGGTTTGTTGCTGTCACTCGTGCCTCATCGTTGGGGTTGTTTTGCGTGAAACCTGTGGCTGGCGCAGCTGTGTGTAGTCAATATACTAAATGTTTTCCTCCTTCGACCTCGTTCGAGTTACACCATTGCTGGTACTGCTGTGTGTGGTCGCGATTCGGTATGTTTTACTCGTTCGACCTGGTTCGAGTGAAAATATTGCTGGTACTGCTGTGTGTGGTCACGACTCGGTCTATCATTTTGTTCGGCTGATTGTTTTATGCGATCGTTTGTTGGGGGGAGGGGGGGGGGGGGGGTGGTTTTTTTTTCTGCTCGTACTCGGAGTATTTCGGGTATGAACACTCTCGATACTGCTTGTACTCGGAGTATTTCGGGGTCCGATACTGCGGGTACTCCTTGTACTCCAAGTATTTGGGGCTTCAGTACCGCTCATACTCCAAGTACTCCGAGTATTCAGGCCACCAGTACTCTCATACTCTTAATAAGTACTCGGAGTACGAAATGCACGCGATACTCGGAGTATACCGCACAATCGGACTGCATACATAGGACGGTGCTTTCGTTTTTGAGATCGCAAAATACAAATCTGAAGCTCGAAATCGAACCGCATAGGAAACGGCCTCTTGCTTGTGCTAAATCTGACCGGATCGAAAAATGGCATGGTCTTTAAATTCAAGATGTTATCCACGCAGCAAGCAAGAGCAGCATCAACAACAGCAGCAGCAGCAGCAGCAGCAGCAGCAGCAGCAGCAGCAGCAGCAGCAGCACGATAGAGATGGCTCCCGGATTTGAAAATTGGAACCGGTACCAATACCGCCTTCGGTGGGATTTGACCAGTATACCGTCCCGGGTTCCCGCGGTACTGGGTATTCCGGGTACCCGGGTTCCCGGGTACCCGGGTTCCCGGGTTCTTCGGGTACCCGGGTACCCGGGTACCCGGGTTCCCGTACGTGTACCCGGGGTTACATGTGCATTTTGCTCCACTCTTGTGTTTGAGCGGCGTGAACGGTCCTCAGGCGGGGTAGTGAGGCGTGGTGAGGCGGAAAGTGGGAGGACAAGCCTTCATGTCGTCTCTCTCAATGAATAAAAATGCGAAAGATCCCGGGTACCCGGGTACCCGGGAACCCGGGTAACCGAGATACCCAGTACCGCGGGTAATGAAAATGGAACCGGGACGGTACCGGTACCGACGGTTCCGGGTACCCGCCTCCGGGTACCCGGTTCCCACGAATCCGGGAGCCATCTCTGTTCTGCTGGTAGCTGGTAGGGGTCTCGTGTGTGTATGGCGTGTTGTGTGAAGGTAGGAAGGGTATGCTGTGCATTGTGCGCTGTGCGCTGTCTGTCGGGGGCTCCGTGGAGCGTAACTAATAACGGGTACCCGGGTACCCGGGAACCCGGGTACCCGGGGAACCCGGGAACCCGGGTACCCGGGAACCCGGGTACCCGGTATACCCAGTACCGCGGGTAATGAAAATGGAACCGGGACGGTACCGGTACCGACGGTTCCGGGTACCCGCCTCCGGGTACCCGGTTCCCACGAATCCGGGAGCCATCTCTACAGCACGATCGATGGGTTGGATGGTGACACAGCGACGTTGCTTCGCGCCCGACGACCACAGCCGACGATCGGTGCATCTCTCCGTCGCCAAACTACAGTCGGCTGGCGAGGGCTCGGGCCTAGACACGAAGGGAAGCGCACTCGGCGCGCGCCTCTCCGTACTCGCAGACTTTACAGCAGCAGCAGCAGCAGCAGTACAGCAGCAGTGGTCAGTCAACGCTCGGATGCTTCGTTGTGTCAAAATACAAAATACCAGAGACAGGTCGACTCGAGCGCACACGGCGTGTCGCCGCCAGACCAGAGGCAGCCAGCGTGGCTTCGGACGCTTGGGTTCTACGCCCAGTACAGCGCACTCGGCGCGTGTCTCTTCGCGGCGCCAAACCACAACAACAGCAGTTGGTCTTGGCGTGGCATGTACTCATACACGTGGTGGCGAGGCGTCGTGGCTTGCGTTCATGTCATGCAACCGTCGTGGCTTGCTTTCATGTCGCCTCACCACAGCCATCAGGAACCCCCGCCCCCTATTCAAAAATAGTAGTAATAAATGTGGAACTCCCAGTGGTCGCAGTTTTTTCTCGGGGTCTGCTGGAGGGGTGCTCGGCGAGCGTGCTGCTGTGCTCGACGTGCGCTCACCAAGATGCCGATACTCGGCCGAGGCCCATGGTGTGTGCTTGGCTGTCGAGGCATGCAAAAACTGTCGCGACGCCGCTGCTGTGCGTCAAGAACGAGCTTTGAGGGTCGAGGGGACAAGGGGGTACCAGTGGTGTAATTTGAGGGGGTCACTTTTCTGTCGCTTATTGACTTGATTTCGGGGGTCACTTTTCTGTCACGCTGAGTAACTTGAAAACTGGGGCAACTTTTGTCACGCCTATTATCTTGAAAATCGGGCTTCACTTTTGGGATTATGCTTGCTGAGTCTCCGGTCCAAGGACCGGAGAATACATGTAGGCAAACACGATTAATGTACGTCAATGCGCCGTGGTGTCATTTGATCAACTCTCTTTTAGTTACTATTCTAGTATTTAGTGAACACCACATGAATCGAAGTAGGCTCGATTATGTGAGAGAGTAAAATGCGCACGAACACCCGATATATTCTCAGCCAGTCGGTGGTATGAAGGAAATCCGCCCCTAACTTCAAGTTAAACCGGCTGCGTTAAGCAAGGCAATACAACGCTGTTCAACTTAATATAAAAATCGAAGTAGATACAAACATCAGTGCGGCAGTAGAATCATACCAGTTGTGCATAGAGTTGTCAGTTAAAGAAGTTTTTCTGTGGCAGAGTCATCCAGCAGCGTCACACGGTGCAAACCAGCCCTGATACCGGGTATACCGTTATTTTACGATCACAAACCACATGTGCGCGACATAGTTGTGTATCCAGTTACAGAGAACAGGTAACACCCGGATTGCGATGAAACGTTCCCTTCAAAATAGTAGACGTGGTCGTTTGATACTTGTTTTTCATCCCTTCAGCTACAAACGGCATTGCACGACGAAAACAACGACAACGACATCGCCAGCAGCTCTAACCACCGTCCAATAACTCCGGAGGGTCACTGTCACTTATAGAGTGTTACAGAACTCACGACGCTGAGCGTTGATGCCATGGCATGTCGGCTGGAATCAGGGGCCGTCCAGGTCTACCACATTGTTAATCGTTTTTCATTTACTTCCATGAAAGTAAAATAATCCCTCCATGGAAACGTCCATGGAAGCAAACCGTAATTACTCCCATGGAAGTAAAAACACCTCCATGGGCGAAGTACATTTAAAATTGTGTTGAACCTTCAACTGTTGGTGTCCACCAACTCTCATAACCTGAACATCGCACAAGGTAGCACCGGATTTGATAGACTGATACATATGTGGACTAAAACTGAGTGTTTTCATATCCATGGAACAACACAAAACTTCCATGAAAGTAAGTGCGGTAGTACAAAAACGTGTATCGAAGGCTGGACTTACTTCGACGGGAACAAAATGTAACTCTATCGAGTTAAACATAAGACGCGTGGATGAATATGAGCTGGTCAGTCGGTCGGTACGCATGTTGTGAATCGTCATCATGCCGCTGTAAGTGATTCAGTGTCGGCCGAGCCGGGTTAATCAACGTGTTTATCAGAGCCATGAATGGGCCGAGCCTTGCACCAATACGCAAACCATGTTTTGTTATTAATTTCAGAACAACATAGTTCTACCGAGCGATCTACAAATCTAGCCAGAATATGCCTGTTCACAGCAGCGCTTGAGCCGTGTCCTGACACGAGATGTACGTGAAATTGCCTAGCCCACCCTGAACACGAGGGCACGGGAAACAAATATGTTCTGGCGGTCATACGAGTACGGTACAGTAGTAGTTCTGGCACCTGAAGCGAGTAGTTATCTCGGACATGTTTTGGTGAAGAGGCCAGGTGCAGCGTTTTCGTCGTTATTGGGATTCAGAAACACGCACCTAATTGAGTACGTGGTACGTCAAGGCACGTCACCGAAGTATGCAAGGATAAGACCGACCTGCCGGCCATACAGTTGCTGCTGTTGTTACTGATGTTGTAATGTTCAGCAAATATAACCCAAGTAGCAAACTAACCAAACATATGTGCCACAAGGTGTCATAGGCAGCGTAGATGTCATTTCGTGTTCGTCCTGTACATAAAACATAACCTGCAATAATAGTCTGTATAGCCCAGCATGACGCGTTACAGATTGTACCACTGCAGGTATTGAGGTCCCGCGTCATCACCACCAAATTCCACACAGCAGTACCGCAGGCCAGGTACGTGGTGTATCTGCAACGACTACGCGTACTAGGACGACTACTGCTGTGCGGACAAAAACGCCCAGAGCAGGCGCGATAAATCCAGGGCGGTCCACGGGTAAGTTCAACCTTCACCAGTCGGATCGAGTCGGAAGACCTGACCTGCGAAATGTTTGAGATGTCTTGAGCTGACCGACCCGACCCACTATATTTGAAAATCCTCTGACCTGAGCCGACCGCAGACGTGAGATTCCAACCTATTTGTGGAATAAGGTTAATTTCGTGGGTCGGGTCACCCGGACCCGCGAGAAACAACATCGCGACTCGCTGGTTTTGACCCGCGGGTCCGGCCCAAGGGTCGACACTTCATGTTTTTATGTATCCCGTGTCGTACCCCAACAGTGCAACGTGACCTGGCCGTAGCGCGTGTGGGTGGGTGTGGGCATGAATACATAGAATTCGTGGTGTTTTACAGCAGAGTGGTGTTTGAATATGACACCAAAGACGTATGTATCTGCATGAGAGGAGCCTTGGGGCCTTCGGGCAGCGAGCGGCAAGTTGTTGAAGTGTCGAATACGCGAGCAGGACTCGCTGGTCCGACCCGCGGCTTAGCACCGGCTCAGCACTACAATAAAAACGCTGCTGACTGGCCCGTTACATGGCCCATATCTCCTCGGTCATGACCCGAACCGACTTGACCCATGGTATTTGGTATTCTCAGTGACTTTAGATAATGGGCTCTGTCGCGGAAATTGTTTATTTTCCCAAATGCCCTGCCTTTCAACTCGGTTCCGAGGTCTAATTCCATCTTCAATTAGTAATCCTCTCCCCTACTTAGTTCAACTCTAAACACGATTTGGCTCTGTAGCCCATCAATCCCTCTACTCCATCTTACACCTGGCGTATAAAATGACTCTGTGATATTTGGCTAGATAAATTTATACAAATTCGATACTTAACCCGACCAGGTAATGTCAGCTCTGGGTCGAGTCGATTATTGTGTCGGAAGTACTCGTACTGAGCTTTACATCGAATGTCATCATGTGTGCCCATCACATATGTACATGCCCGCGAGTAGAGCTATACAAGTAAGTACAGTTGTGAAAAGCGGCGGCGGCGTAGCCGAGGTGATGCACGCTGCGTTGTCCGCTAGCACCTGACGATAACGTGGAGGACGGCTGCTGCTGCTGTTGCTGCTAAGCCGAGATGACACACGCTGCGTTGTGCGCTAGCACCTGACGGTAGCGTGGAGGACGCTGATTTACGCTGTGTGTGCGCTAGCACCTGACGAGTACGTACACATACAGATATTGACGGAGGACGCTGTCAGGCAGCATTATATTGGCGAGACAGCAACAACGTGTAGGTCGAGTGTACAAAAGCTGCATATAGGTACATGATGAATGCCAGGCATAGCTATATATGTACAAGCTACAACAATACATAATACTTCACAGGCGAGGTGGCGGGGAGCGCGGGTAGGGGCGGAGCCCCATCCCCCGTGCCCCGCTCAGCTGCCAACCCGCTGTATGCGTATCCGTGGAATATAGTTTTAATGGAATTGTCAGGAAGCGGAATGGGTCCGACTGTCTTTCGTGTGTGTGACAGACGGTCGTTCGTGTGTGTGATGCGAAGCACACCGTCAATCGTCGTGATCTCTAATATCTCCGCGTATGTCCCTTGGCCCATGCGATGGGTAAAGCTCGAGTCAATGATCGACGATTTCAGATCCCAATCTAACGCCAACGCCAAATGAAACGACACATAACAGGTTACGCCGCTCGAAATCACATATTTTACGACGTACCTGGTACTGTATAACATCTTGACATACAAATACTCGTCGTACACACACGGAATATTTCCGATTGATGCGATTGGTGGCGAATTGAATGTTGTATTTGTTTGCACGTACAGCCGTACAAGTGAAAGAAGAGTACTACTTGTCACCACACATCACCGGCTTTGCGGCGGGGAGCGGGTCGGCCCAGCCGACAAACCCCGTGTGCGAGTCAAGGACTGCCTCTCTCTCTATGCATTACCGACTGGATACAGCGCCAGGTCGAGGAGTGCGTCAGACGTATTTTACTACATACAGCAGCAGCATCAGCACAGCAGTACGGAGAGGCACACAGCAGTTCTACTGTGGTTCTTGTTCTTGTTCTTCGAGTACAAATACTTGCAGCAGGCTGGAGGGGGTATAGACTAGAGGTAGGACCCTGATTTCAATTACCCGGGTACCCGGCGGGTATACCCGTCAGGGTCCTACCCGTTTGACGGGTAGGGTCCGAGCTCATTACCCGCGGGTAGTTGGAGCCTTCAGGGTAATTGGGTCCTCGGGAACCGGGTATCCAGGTACCCGCGGGCTTTCGGGTACCCGCGGGTAATTGGTATTCCCGGTTGATTATGCCTGTACAAAACTTTTAGGAAACCCCTTCAAAACACACAATCGCACCTCCCAACCACAAAAACATCAACTTGCTACACACAACGCTAAAGGGGACGCACACAGCACCCGGCAGTATGGCGGCCCCTACACTAAAATCAAGTAAAAATATCCACACAAATTTCAAGATTTGTTTTACACTAATTTTAAGATATTATTTTCTGTACTAAAATTAAGATATGTTTTTCAAAGAGTCCCAAAAAAGTGGAAAAAAATGGATCTCCTGTCAGAATCGAAAATCGACCTATTACTTGGGGAGATATCCGTTTCCACACTAATTTCAAGATAAAAAATCAGACGTTTGTACAAAAAAAAAAATGGGAAAGGGCCACTGCTGCACGTATTATACGTACGTGCTAAACAAGGGCTCCGCATCGATGCCGGCATTTTGTTTTGTCCGCTCTACGTACGTGCTGCTATTTTCTGGACTGCTGATGATGCTGTTGCTGCTGTAGATGGGGTATATTCTACTATTAATACTACTGCTGTACGTACTGCTGTGGTGCTGTATACTGATCTTACACTACTGCTGTTGAAGTGGGTGGGTCGATCCGCTTTGTATTTTTTTTGCCGGCTCGTACAAGGGCTCTGCGTGGATGCCGGCATATATATAGTGTGTCAACTTACCTGATCTATCTGCAGATTNGTACCCGGCATTACCCGGCGGGTAGTTGGCGGGTACCGGCATTTTTTTTAGGTTTTGCTCCCTGTTTCAGTGCCACGAAAAATTAATTTGAGTGGAAGATGTTGCGCGCTCCTACCGTACTACTGTTGCTATAACCGAAACGACCTGTACAAACAGGTTTTGATTGTTGACTCGATACACAAGCCGCCTAAAGTATCCTCCTCGTGTATTGCTCCATTGCGCAGGCGGTGTTATRGATGGGTTTGAATGCGCGAAAAAACTAAAACAGATATGTATCACGTATGGCGGCGACGGTTCACGGTCTCCCCCTTATTAGAACACTGCAGTGCATATTTCCGACCCGCTACATATCGCATATATATCGGAAAGTAGTGATACAAATAGAAAACAAAGCGACGGCGGGCGAGCGACCGAGCGAGCGGCAGCGGCGGGCGATCGATGAGGGCGGCCCGAGGCCGCCACGGTCGACCGAGTGGCGTCGGGCGCACGGTCGACCGACCACGCGGCGGCGGGTGCGCGGTCGACCCAGCGGCGGCGGGTGCGACGGATGTAGTACAGCAACAATTAACACCAGTCCTACTGGATGATCTGTCCAGCGATGGTTCAGCAGCAGGCGCTAATACATAATGTACGAAGTGGTCCCCCGAACTACACGCCAGGGCGGAGCCGATATAGCGGACAAAAACAAAAATACCAAACAATAACTGGGCCACGATCCACACCCGATATAACGCTGCAAAAACTGTCGCGACGCCGCTGCTGTGCGTCAAGAACGAGCTTTGAGGGTCGAGGGGACAAGGGGGTACCAGTGGTGTAATTTGAGGGGGTCACTTTTCTGTCGCTTATTGACTTGATTTCGGGGGTCACTTTTCTGTCACGCTGAGTAACTTGAAAACTGGGGCAACTTTTGTCACGCCTATTATCTTGAAAATCGGGCTTCACTTTTGGGATTCTGCGGTGGGAACGCTCCGAAAGCTGCCCTTGGAACAGCATAACGTGTTCAAAGGCTGCTGGCGGTGGACACCTCGGTATTCTTCAGTGGGCGCGAGCTAATGGGTGCCCCTGGGACGACGGTACTTGCAGCGAAGCCGCCGGCACAGGGCATTTCGACATCTTGATGTGGGCACGTTCTGAGGGTTGTCCTTGGAATGCACGGACGTGTTGGAAGGCTGCTGAGGGAGGGCACCTAGGCATTCTTCAGTGGGCGCGAGCTCACGGCTGCAGCTGGGACAACGTTACATGCGAGGGAGCTGCCGCCAACGGTCACCTCGAGGTTCTTCAGTGGGCGAGGGCGAACGGTGCCAGTTGGACAGCGGACACGACTAACCTCGCTGCCGGTGGGGGACACGTGCAGGTGCTCCAGTGGGCAATGATCCAAGGATGCCCCTGGAGCCCTAACATCGGCCTCGACGTTATTGGAAACGGCCACCTTGACACGGTGAAGTGGATGCTGGTGCAAGGTTGCCACTCGCCCTTCAACGCCAGCGAATGCGCAGCTCTAGGTGGGCACCTTCACATACTCGAATGGATTCAGGCCAACAATCCCGTTTTGAACAAACCTCTTTCATGTCTAGGCCACGCCGCCGCAGCAGGGGGTCATGTCGCCGTGCTTCAATGGGCGCGAGCTAAAGGCTTCGAATGGGATGTCAGTGTCTGCAGCGAGGCCGCGACGGAAGGTCATTTGGAGGTCCTGAAGTGGGCCCGGTGTAACGGTTGCCGCTGGGACGAAACGACGTGCGCCTGTGCGGCCACTGGAGGTCACCTGGATATTCTGATGTGGGCTCGGGCACAAAACTGTCCCTGGGATGCTGATACTTGCAGCGAGGCAGCTGGTAACGGAAAGTTCGAAGTTCTCAAATGGGCGCAGGATAACGGCTGCCCCTGGGACGAGTCGACGTGCGCCAATGCGGCTGAGGCAGAGCGCCTGGACATACTGCGATGGGCGCGCACACACGACTGGCCATGGGATGAACGCACCTGCATCGAAGCAGCTTGGAGGGGTAATTTCGAGATTCTAAGGTGGGCACGTGACCATGATTGTCCGTGGGACGAACGCACGTGCTCTAGTGCGGCCATGTCCGGCCGCTTGGACATTTTGCAGTGGGCACGTGCAGAAGGATGCCCATGGGACTATGCTACTTATACTGAGGCTGAAATGTGCGAGCACGATGACATCATGGAATGGGCAAGGCTTGACGGGTGTCCTTGGGAGAGGCACGCATGCTGGAGTCACGATTCATAGTGGCTTTAAAGTGAAAAGGGTGGAGATATAACCCCGACTGTTCAGGGTATCCGCGACGTACCAGGTTCGGTGTTTGAACGAGATCGTGATCATCCTTGCTGCACGAGGAATGTTCCCATTATGTTCACCGCAGAGTCTCCTGTTTGCTTGTCGGTGGTGGTATGGGTTGTGTGGCGTATGTTATCGGGATGGGAGTATGATCAATGTATATGGTTACTTGCTTTTCTGTCAACTTGTTTGCGGGTATAAGGTAGTCAATACGTCTAGCTGTACTTGAGTATATGGTCAATCGCTGAGCGGTTGACAAGCTATTCTAGCCGTAGTGGGTGCTTTGTTCGTGGGATGTACCTCGGCAAATTATTAAATGTTGCGCATATCTCGGAGTACAGGAGTACGATTACAGCATCGTGACGATAGCGCGAATAGGTTTGCACGTTGAGATGTGTTTACAGACGCCATTCGTTCGTTAGGATTTTGTTTGTTTCCCCGTGGGTGTGTTACATTGGTTGGTATCTTTACGTGGGGCATGCCACAAGAATATTCCGGAGATCAGCGGGAAACGACGGAACCTGTGTTGAAGGTGGAATTATGCACCAGTAACCGATGTATCGATGGCTGACAACAAAGTATACAGAACCTATGGTGAGATGTCGAGTCGAATCCTACGGGTACGTCGTGTTGACATCACCTCTACTCGTGTGTGGTAGTGTAGTTGATTGGGTCATTACTCGGCAGCAGCATCTGATAGTTGTATACCTGGTAGATACGTGCGGTTGAGTCGTTCGAGTATATCGTGTGGGGATCGATGCTCATTGTAATACATCCGGGCTATGGCAAGTGATATCATATGCTTTGTTTATGCCGCGTACCTATCGTTTTAGTCGAGTAGTTCCATAGGTACCGATTCGACGAACCTATTGATAGCGATTTTACGGTTCGACGAACCCGTTGATGAGGATGTTACAGTTGTATGATCTATAAGTTGTGCCGCTACGATATTGTAGTAATTGCGAGGTTGACAATTGAATACGTGACAACCCAAAGCGAATATTGTTTTCGAAGCAGAGGAACCTGATTGCCTGCTGACACTCTCCTTTTACCCAGCCGCTCACGAACTCTCGCCAGTTCATCGTGATAGACCTAACATGGCCAGAAAGCGCCACTTTCTAGGAAACTAGCATCTTGCACGACGTCCTCAATACTGGCGTCCAGACTGTCTAACCGCGGCCGTGCTTTCCTCTAAACGAGATATCCCAGAATTCGAGCAACGGAGTACCTGGCCGGTAACACGATTATTAACGTACGCTGGAACACGTTGGTGTGACGTACCTGTCACCGACCCAAATATAAAACAAGATATTTATTCCAGGATAGCTTCAGTACGTGTTGGATAAGGTGTGCGTTCTACTCTATAGTCCAACTACCGACTCCCGACCTTACTATGTCCATACAAATTTCAGCCTGAGCTATTAATTGCTCGTACCCTTAACATGGTGCCGTGTGCTGTGCGTGCTATCTCATGGCGATAGCGGGTGAACGCCAATTTTTATTATTATTACACCTGTGGGAACTGGTCTATCTCCATTATCATACCGACGCATGCCACTATAATAGAAGTGCCCCATGTTTGTTTGTTTCTGAGGATGGCCACATGAGGGGCTCTCTACCTCAAACCTCACCCAAAGACAGATGTTGGAGGAAAAAAAAAAGCCTGCCCGATGGACAACCCCATGGTGGCCCAAGTACACAAGGGGAATATTAGAACACATGAACAAAACTTAGACAACATTTTTGTGAAAAGAAGCGTTTCGTCCGCCCACGGAAGTTCCCAAGAAAGTACTTCCCAAGCTAAACAAAAACATAATTAGGCGGTGACGGTCGTCTCTAACGTATCGTACAAACCATATTCGAGTGCAGTATAAAGATGTTCTCTATCTGCAGCACCTCTCTCAAGGCAAACATATGCCGTAACGAATATAGGAGACTTCTCGGTCAAACGGAACTCCACCCTTCGTCCACTGGTAGTGGACAACCGTTAAGCTTAGCCCAGGCCATAATATCCTCGTGACCTTTAAGTTCAGCCTCCTTATATGTGTTATGGTTCCATGGGCAGCCTCCTGCCCGAGCCCATTGTAATATGTCTAGGCGCCCTGCCGCGGCAGCAAGGGTGCACGTGAGTTCGTCCCAGGGGCAGCCGTTGCGCCGTGCCCATTTCAACAGCCCGAAGTCGCCATTTCTCGCGGCCTCACAACAAGTATAAGCATCCCATGGGCAGTCTTGTCCACGCGCCCACTGCAGTATGCTCTTGTGACCTCCCGCGGCTGCATAGTAGCACGTCCTTTCGTCCCAGGGGCATCCGTTACTCCGCGCCCATTTCAACAGCTCGAAGTGACCCTTCAAGGCTGTCTCACAACAAGTCAGAGCATCCCACGGGCAGTCATGTGCACGCGCCCACTGCAGTATGTCCTGGTGACCTCCCGCGGCTGCACAGCTGCACGTCGTTTCGTCCCAGGGGCAGCCGTTACTCCGGGCCCATTTAAGCAACTCCAGATTATCTTTATTAGCTGCAAAAGCACAAACGAAACCATCCCATACATACGCGTTCGTTCGTGCCCATTGCAATATGTCCAAGTGCCCTCCAGATGCAGCCGCACTGCATACGTCCCCCCTGCGTGCGCCCTCGATTTCCGAAACATAAGGGCTGGCCTGCATCCATTGGAGAATGTGAAGGTGTCCGTGTCTTGCGGCAACCCGGCCACACTCCCTCGGAAGTAGGCGGTCGTTTTCCAGCATCCACACGAGCGTATCCAGTTGCCCGTTTTGAAAAACACCTAAACGAACGGCCAAGCTCCAGGGACATCCTTGAGCCCGCGCCCACTGAAGAACCTCCAAGTGCCCCCCGTCGGCCGCCCGGCCGGTCGTGTATTGATCCCAATCCGCACCGGTAGCCCTCGCCCATTGGAGCACCTCCAGGTGCCCTCCAGCGGCAGCGCTCGCACATGTTCCACTGTCCCAGGGGCACCCGTTAGCTCGAGCCCACTGAAGAATGCCAAGGTATCCGCCCTCAGCAGCCTTCGAGCATGTGTCGGTATCCCAAGGACAACCTTTGGAACGTGCCCACTGCAGGATATCCAGGTGGCCTGATCCGGCGGCCTCGATGCAAGTAGTGTGGTCCCAGGGGCAGTCGTTAGCGTGCGCCCACTGAAGAATGCGCAGACTACCCCCCGCGGCAGCCGCTTCACAGAGCACTTGGCGCCAGATGTGATTCTCGCCGATTGCCCACTGGATCATGCCGAGCTGGTCCCGGGCTGCAGCCTTGAAGCAAGCTCGTTCCGGCAACTCGCATCCGTTCCGGTAAGCACACTGCAATACGTCAATGCCGCAGTGTTCGGCAGCGTGTTCGCATACCACCGGTCTCTTCATCAGTCCGCCATCAAAGCTCCACTGCAACTGAGACACAGAAGTGTCAGGGGTTATTGCTTGCGTTCGTTTAGGAAGCTGTCCCCACGCGTCTCTCCACTCCTTTGATACGCCGGCGAACCACGCATGATTTTTCGATAGTAGCTCCGTCAACAAGGCCATGACGTCTCCGTTGATTTGAATCGTTAACTGCACATTCTCGTTTCCCCTCTCGGTCACGTCCGTGCCAGGCATTATGGTCCTGTTTCCGAATTCGGGGCAGTCGTGAGCAAGGTCTTTCAACTGTCAGAGGCTTGATTGGCCAGACCACGCCAACCACCACAAAGAATAGTCGACGAATGGCACGGATCTACATTATTTGATTTTTTCGTGGCACGTGTCGCGACACGCCGCGGCGGTTAGCCGCGACACGTGCCGCGGCACGTAGGGTTAGGGTTAGGGTTAGCGACACTCGATGCGACACTCCCCGCAATACTCGCTGCGACACGCCGTGGGGTGTCGCGGCATGCTGTGACACGCCGCGGCGTGTGCCGACACGCGTCGCGACATGCCGCGACATTTCGCGACACATCCGTGGCGTATCACGGCATGTCGCGACACGTGCCACGAAAACGTCAAATAATGTACATCCCTCACGAATGGGGCAGGTCTTCACCAATACATGCTCTTTTATGGATATATCTGCCCGAAAACACGACAGACGAGTGACTCAAAGCAACCAGCTGCGTATAACCAGGCATTTGGGCCGGCCCCTGCCATTATCGGGGGCGACATTTTGAGGAACTAGGAGCGGGAGATCAATGGATCGTCGTGCAGAGGACGTAGTTGGCAATACAGCCAGATGTATGGGGGTAATGTTGTAGTCACGGAATTAAAGGTCGAACACCGAAACTAACTACACTTATGAGTATTTTCGTTTTTTGTAGAATGTAGCGGACAAGTTAAACTATATTGATAATAATTGGCGCCGTGCCGTATTCAGCTTGAAACACAGCTATTCCCTAATATAAAACCCGCCGCACGTAACCACTCCCGATGAAAAAAAAAGAAACTGGAATAATAGGTCAAGCTTATCACCAGGGTTCGTTTGAAAACACTCCCCTGAGCCCGGAGGGCTCCGAAAAGAAGTGATAAAATATCAAAATCACCACGGAGGTCAACAAAACACTCCGTAGCGCAGAGCACCACATGGACCCAAAATCCCCCAAAACAGCTTGGAGTGGGACGAACGACAACCGCGAATCTCTTTCCATTCTTATCAGTCAAACCCGTAGGAAAATGTAAGCTAACACTTTTTCTGCGTTGCGTGACGACTGCTGTTGCCGGGTGACGAGGTCAAGAACGCGCTCGAAGGACAGCCTATTCGTTTGTTTTTTTCGCCGGGAAACGCCTCTGGTTTGGGTCAACGGGCCGTCGGCAGAAATCCGCGCGCTCCATCCGCCCACGCCTTCTGTGTACGTGACGTGAATGGTTGCGCGACTCGATTGCTCAACACAGCGAATGTATCTTCGCCTGTTTATTTGCGTCCGTGCTCTCGGAGCTTGCCCCCTCCTGGAGCGTTGGGCGCCCCGCCGGTGACGCCGTCGTGGGGAACTCCGCTGGGGGACGGTAGCTCGACCTTTAAAATAGGATTTTATACCAGAGCAAACATGTTGCTACCCGGGAAAACCCACATGCAACCCACGTTTTAATGGGAACCACGGTGATAAGGAGATATTACGATGCTAGTGTCAGATGCCTTGCGCGGTATTCAACGGAATGCGTAAACAGAGAGCTAAATGACCAAGCGGTTGGGCAGCAGTCACATCTCGAACGCAACATATCCCAAGTCGTGCGTTCTTTCAGACTTTAATGTGTCGGGCTGATATAAAAGGTCATTACACACATGTAAACTCGTTTAGCGTTGGTTCTGGTGGTGTCGGGAAGCAAAACGAGCAACAGCGCCAGCTGTGTAGCAGAATTTACATTCAAGCGTTATTATCGCAGCTACTCTGATGGAGCTACTACAATATAGGCAAAAGCAGCCTAGCAGCTTATACTACCCTGAATGTTAGTGTTGTTGGTGTTGGTTTGTGTCGCGGAGTACTCAGCTGAGAGATATAAGCATTCCGCTGTGCAGCAGTGCATGGGATATCATCTGCTAAGTGACTGGAGTCGTAAGAGTATCATCAGTACAACAGCCACTGCCATTGGCCGTGAAAAATGTATCGAGCTGATGTCGGGCACTCTCTACTCTTCGATTTACATTTGACATCCATCCTTCGACACGCCGCTGCCAATGTATTGAGAATGACGCGAGGCGGAAACCAGTGGCCGTCAAAGTCTTCAGAGCCGGGAAGAGGGGCGACTGTCCGAACTATGTGGCTAGCGAACTAGCCGCAGGCGCTGCCTTTTCACGGGCAGTCGGGTACTGTTGCTCTCACTCGCTGCTCCTCGTTGAGCCTGGTTTGCGTCAAAACTGTTGCCGGTGCTGATGTGTGTGGTCACGATTCGGTACATTTTACTCGATCGACCTGGTTTAGGTAAACCTTTTGCTGGTACTGCTGTGTGTGGTCACGTCTTGGTCAATAATTTTTCTCGGCTGATTGTTGTATGCGATCGTTTGTGGTGGGGGGGCGGGGCCGCTGCGAGATATTGCTGCGAAATATGGCATTTTTTTGCACGTACGTATAATGTACGCCATGCGTCCTGGTGTCATTTAGTCAACGATCCTGCAGTTATTGGACTGGTAAATAGTGAACACCACATACATTGAGGTAAGCTCGAACCTGTGAGAGTGAATAATGCAAACAAATACCCAATTCATTCCGAGCCAGTCGGCGGCAGAGGATAAACTCGCCACATACTTCACCTCGAAAAGGATACGTTAAGTGGGGCAACACAGCGCTGAACAACAGGAAATGAAGTAGACACTAGTAGCAGTAGTGCAGCACCAACATATTAGTTGCGCATTGAGCTGCCGGTTCATCAAGCTCTTTAGTGGCAGTCATCTAGTAGAATCAAACGGCCTAAACCAGCCTTGACACCTGGTACACCGTTTAAGTACGATCACAAACTAAATGTGCCCAACATATTTTTTGCTTCAGTTACAGAGGACACACGTAGCACGAGGAAGTGTCCCCGTCGAAAAGGGTGAACGAAGTCGCCTGGTATATAAATTCCACCCGTCCAGCTACTGACAGCATTGCACGGCGGAAAAAATAACAACGACGTTGCCAGAAGCCCTGACCACAGACCAAGAACTCCGGATGGTCACCGTCGATTGAAGTGTGTTTTTATTCCGAAACTGAAAGCTTAGGCCGTGGAATGCCGTCTGGGTTCAGGAGCCGTCCGAGTCGCCCACACCTGTTTTCCTATGCTGTTTAAATGCATGAAGATATAAATTTGCCTACATTGGAACTTTCATGGAAGCAAACCGTAATTACTTCTATGGAAGTAAAAAAACTATCATGGACTTCCATCGAAGTACAAACACCTCCATGGTTCAATGTGAGTAAAAACCCTTCCACGGACAAAGTACATTGAAGCTTGCGTTCAAGCTTCAATTGTTGTTGCCCGTCAACTCCCATAAACCTGAGCCTTGCACAACGTAGCACCTGCATTGACAGACTGTTATATCAGCACAGGGATAATCATATGTAAAAAACACGTTTTCACTACAGGAATTCGTTACTTTTTTTGTTTTCGTAGAATCAGAAAAATTACTGAACAGCCCAGAATGAAGATACGTATACACACCACACCCATTTTTCCCTACCGATCCATGTGACGAAAGAGACGGCCAGTTCGGCAACACAACCAATTGGAACTCCCCTCCATCCAATGTTGGCGTCATTTCAGCTTATGTGGTCTACACACTGTCCTCTGATCTGCCGGCAAGGTGTGCCTCTCCGAAATGAAAAACACACAGCACGTCAGCTGTCCAGATGCGTGCACCAGGGAAAATAGTGGGGCTTGAGCCAGCATCTCAGCCCAACGAAACCAGGGTTTCCAGGCACCCCACGATCCACGGGATCATTGTGATCATTGTGACGTTGGCCGTTTTTCAATGTCGATGCTCGCATCGCTCGTGGGGCCAATCTGCTCGTACATGTTTGTACCTGAAGTGAGTGGAATTGCGGCGCGTCGGTGGAAATATACAGGATCCTCGAGGGTCAGAGGCTGCCACCTCGCTGCTGCAGGCTTTTTTTCCTCGGCGACGTCTTGAGGCCGTCTACCGAGGTTAGAGGGGCCACTTGAGACGCTGCAGCTGGTCGTGGAGTGCCTTGTCAGGGGAGAACGAGCTTATGTTCGAAGTCGATCCTTGATCTATTTATTGAGAGTTTGGGGGTACATCACTCTCTTGGTGAAGCTGGGCGGAGGGCAGCCCCACCTATGAAGGGCGAGACCAATTGCCTCGCCGATTGCTCTCCCCGAGTCATCTTGTACATTACGATAGCCACGTCAGAAATGTCACGTACACCCTTTTTCCCTAGCCCGAGCACAAGTTGCACCTACAAGCAGCAGAATATGTATACGTTTCCTCCAAATTGGTGACATTTTGGTACGAGTACTCCTAGTTTGGGATTTTCTGACAGCAGTACCACCACCGAACGAGGACGAGCAGACTGACCCCGCAATCGATGCAATCATCGAAGTTAAACACGGCAAACGTTAAAACGATCCCGTGTGTCGTGGGGTGCCGGGAAACCCTGGTTTCGTTGGGCTGAAATGCTGGCTCAAGCCCCTTACTTTTCCTGGTGCACGAGTCTCGACAGCCTACTTGCAGTGTTTTTGGCAGGTCGGAGAGACACGCCTTGCCGGCAAAACGGAGGACCCTGTGCGGCCGCAAGGGCACAGATGACGCCGTCATTATGTAGACGGGAGCTCCATTCGTTTGTGTTGCCGTGCAGGCCTTGTCATTCGACATATTGACCGGTGGGGAAACATGGCTTTGGGGTATACCAGAATGTTCATTCTGGGCTAATCGATGTTTTAGTAATTCAACGAAAAAAAAGGATGACCATTTTTCTGGGAAGCAAACGTGTTTTTCTCACATGATTGTCCCTGTAGACTAACACTGAGTGTTTCAAGTTCCATAATACTCCCTTTAACTGCCATTGAAGTAAGTATTAAAACTTGCATCGACGGCTGAAGTTACTTCTACGGGAGCAAATACACTTCCATGACATGGCAGAAACTAATACTTCTATGAAGGTAAACACGAAACACGTCGGTGGATATACGGCTTGAACCTAATGGATATGAGTTGGTCTGTCGGTCGGTAAGGACGTTGCCAACCGTCATCGTGTCGCTGTCGGTGTGTTCAAAGTCGGCCGAGCTAGGTTCGGCAACGTGTTTATCAAAGCCATGGCTAGGCCAAGTTTTGCACGAATTCGCAAACCATGTCTTGGTATTGATTTGAGAAACATAGAGTTCTATCGAGCGAAACCCAAATCCAGAATACGCCTGTCCACAGTAGTGTTTCAGCTGTGTCCTGTAGGTGAAATTGTCTAGCCCACCCCAGTCACGAATGCACCTGAAAAACTATGTTCTAGCGATCATACGAGCACAGTACAGCAGTAGTAGTTGTGGCACCTGCTACGAGTATCTCTCTTCAAAATGTTTTGGTGAAGAAACCAGGTGCAGATTTTCGTCTTTACTGGGAATCAGAACCACACACCAAATCGAGTACCTGGTACGTCAAGGTACGTCTGCAAAGTGTGCAAGGATAAGGCCGGCATGCCCGCCATACAAAGACGCCGTCCTTAGATTGTTTTTTCCTGCCCCTACCTCTGCTTCTACTGTCGCTATGTACGGTTTTGCTGCTGTCGTTTATGCTGCCGTCACATGTCATTTTGCTGCTGTTGCGGTTGTTGTTGCTGCTGTTGCTGCTGCTGTTGCTGCTGCTGATGTTGTAATCTTCACCAAATATAACCCAAATAGCGAACTAGCCGAAATATTTACCACAGTGTATCATAGGCAGCGTAGATGTCATTTCGTGTGCGTCCTGTACATGTAACACAACCTGGAATCATAATCAGTATTCACGGAGCATGACGCATTACAGCTTTTGCCATCGCAGGTAGTGAGGTCGCGCGTCATCACCACCAAATACCACGCAGCAGTACCGCAGGTCAGGTACGTGCTGTATCTGCAACGGCTACGCGTAGTAGACCAACTACTGAAGGGGCACGAACGTTCAGAGCAGGCGCGATACATGCAGGGCTGTTCACGGGCAAGGTCAACCCTCACGAGTCGGATCGGGTCGGAAGACCGGACCTGCGAAACTTTTGGGATGTCTTGAGCTGACTCCACCAGACCCGCTAGATTTGAAAACCTCCTGACCCGACCCGACCGGAGCCGCGAGATTCCGTGGAATACGGGTCATGTCTCGGGTCGGGTCACCCGGATCCGCCAGGCGGTTCACCCGGACCCGCGAGAAACAACATCCCGACCCGCCGGCTTGACCCACCGATTTGGCCCACGGTTCGACACTTCGTTTTCTTTTCGTTTTCCTTGCTGTACCCCCACAGTGCTACGTGACCTGGCCGTAGTGGGTGTGGATGGATGTGGGCATGAATACAGGAGATTCGCGGTGTTTCTCAGTAGTGTTTGAACATGACACCGAAGACGTATCTGCACGAGAGAGGCCTTCGGGAAGACAGCGGCAAGCTTTTGAAGGGTCCAATCCGCGGGCACGATTCGCTGGTCTGACCCGAAATACAATAGAAAACGCTGCAGACTGGCCCGTGACATGGCCCATATCTCACCGGTCATGACCCGACTTGATCCATCATCTTTTTTATTTTCAAACCCAGATACGACACAACCTGACCTGTGAGAATAGGAACAACCTCTTGACCCGAAACGACCCGTGATATTCTGGAACTCCTGACGCGACCCGCGGCAGGTCGGGGTCATGACCCGTGAACAACCCTGAACAAACCCAGCTAACCCAGTGTGACCAAAACAAATCAACAAAAAGTAGCTGGTGTTCAGCGTGGTAAGCTGCGTCACAAAGCAACGGTTATTTTGTGTCGAGCGACAAGACGTGTTGCTGTCCTTTCATTGCTTGGGGCCGGTCGTCGAAAGTAGTTTCTCTCCTGGGCGTGAGACGGTTTCCCTCGTACCTGATACATTTTAGGACGACCCATTAGAGTTCAGATGGACAAAGAAGAACACCCCTCCCTCCCGCCCGGAGCGTTGCCCGCCCTATTATTAACGACCACGACGGCGCTGAGGACCTTGGTCTGGAGCTCTAAGACAGGATTGGCTAGCCGGGCAACCACACATGAAACCCAGGTTTCGTTGAAAACCACAGCGACAAGGCGGTGCTACGAGTATGGTGCTATGGTCGAGCGTCTTGCGCGGTATTCAACGGAAGCGTAAACAGAGAGCTAGATGACCAAGCGTTTGGGCAGCAGTCACATCACGACCGCAACATATCCAAAGCCGTACGTGATTTCAGACTATAGAGTGTGCGTTGGATGGAGAAGGTCATGGACTCACATGAACATTCGTTTGGTGTTGCTTTTGTCTGTGTCGCGGGGCACAAGGAGCGATAGCAACAGCTGTCAAGCAGGTATTTTCACACGAACATCAGTACCGCAACTTCTCTCATGGAGCTACAACACAACCACAAGCGGTGGAGCAGTTATATACTACCCTGGCTGTTGGTGTTGTCGCTGTTGATATATTTTTGTCGCGGAGTATGGAGCGGAGACACGAAAGAAATCTGCTGTGCAGCAGTGTATCATATACGATGAATTAGGAGACCTAATATCGTACGAGTATCATCGGCACAAAAGGCGCTGCCATTGACGGTGGGCATTGTGTCGAGCACTCTCCACTCTAGGCACTACCATTGACATTCATCATTCGACACGGTGCTGTAAACACATTGGGCATGACGCGAGAAGGCGACCGGTGGCCGTCCAGGCCTCGTAACCGGAAGCAGGGTCGAAGGTCCGAACTATGTGGCTAACGACGTAGCCGCAGGCACTGCCCACGCGAAAGAAGTCGTGTACTGTTGCTCTCACTCGTTTCTCATCGTTGGGACTGTTTTGCATATAAAACATTGCTGGTGCTGCTGTGTGTGGTCACGATTCGGTATGGTTTGCTCGTTCGACCTGGTTTGCGTAAACATATTGCTGTTACTGCTGTGTAAGGTCACGACTCGGTCTATTACTATTTTGTTTCGCTGATTGTTTTGTGCCGCCGTTTGTGTTGAAGGGGACGCGGCAGCGGCTAGTTCTTGCTGCGAAATATCCAAAATGTATGCACGCATGTATAATGTACGAAATGCTGTAGGTGAAAATGCCAAACCCACCCAATTCACGAGAGGGCAGGGTAAAAACTGTTCCAGTGACCATACGAGTACAGTACAGTAGCAGTAGCAGTGGCACCTGCTGCGAGTAGCTTTCTTGCAAACGTTTTGGGAAAGAGGCCAGATGCAGGATTTTCGGCTTCATTGGGAATCAGAAACACACACCAAATCTAATACCTGGTACGGAAAGGTACGTCGACAAAGGGTGCAAATAAAATACCGACATGCTAGGCATACAACGACGCGATCCCTCGCTTGGTTTGTCCTGCGCCGGCCTCTGCTGCTACTGTCGTTACGGTTTTGCTGCTGCCGTTGCTGCCGCCGTCACATGACATTTTGCTGTTGCTGTTGGTGTCGTCAATGCTGCTGATGTTAAAATCTTCAGTAAATGTAACCCAGATATAAAGCGAATTAACCGAACACATATACAAAAAGGTATCATATGCGGCGTAGATGTCATTTCGTGTGCGTCCTGTCAATTAAACACACCCCGAAATCAGAATCAGTATTCGCCCAGCATGACGCATCGTAAATTTTACCACTGCAGGTAGGTAGGTCGCACGTCATCAGCACAAAATGCCACACAGCAGTACTGCAGGTAAGGTACGTGGTGTATTTGCAACGACTACGCCCAGTAGGACAATAACCGTAGGGACACGAACGCCGAGAGCAGGCGCGATAATTCCAAGGCTGTTCACGGGCCAGTTCAACCCTCACGAGTCGGATCGGGTCGGAAGACCGGACCTGCGAACATTTTGGGACGTCTTGAGCCAACCCGACTCGATCCGCCAGATTTGAAAACCTCCTGACCCGACCCAACCGGACCCGTGAGATTCCAACCTATCCGGGAAGGAAGGGTTTTGTCACGGGCCGGGTCCCGCGGATCCACGAAGAACAATATTTTGACCCACCGGTTTGACCCGTCGATCGGGCTCACGGGTTGATATTGTTTTTGGTTTATAATTGTACTTCTTGTTGTACCCCACAGTTACAGTAGTGCTACGCGACCTGGCCGAAGTTGGTATGGATGGATGCAGGCTTGAATACATACGAATTCGCGTTGTTTTACAGCAGAGTAGTGTTTGAATATGACACCAAAGACGTGTCTGCACGAGAGAGGCCTGCGGCAAGCGAGCGGCAAAGGTTTGAAGTAGAGGATTCGCGGGCAGCATTCGCTGGTCCGAGCCGCAGTTCAGCTATAAAAACGCTGATGGGTTAAAGAGAGACTGGATCGTGACATGGCCCATGTCTCGCTGGCCATGACTCCGTGTCGATTCCTGTAAATCCCCACATTCCCTGCTTTTCAACCGTGTTTTGACGCCTAATTCCATCAATTTTCTGCAATCCCCTCCCCAACACTTTCCACTCAATCCAAGTTCAACCAATAAAAGGATCTGTCCCCAATCAACCATCAATTCGATAGTTGATCTGATACATAGAATGTGGCTGTAACGTTTCAACCGGCACTCGAATAATCTGTCGCTTAATCACGCACGAATCCAATGTTTCATCTGAGTTATTTTTTGGGCTCAGCAATATTTTCGTCAATTTTAAGTTGTTTTGTGCACGTCCAGGGCCGAGGGCCTACGTATTTCCCATACCGGTACGTAAGAATCACGTACTACGTACAAAAGCTGGGCATAATGAGTACCAGGCAAATAGCTACAAGCTACAACACTTAACAGGCGAGGCGGCGGGGAGCTGGTCGGGGAGCAGCCCTGATCCGTGCCCCGCCCAGCTGGCACTCCCGTTTATGCGTGTCCGTGGAAGATTGTTTGAATGGAATCGCCAAGAAGAGGAGTGGTCAGACGCTCGTTTGCGTGTGTGATGAGAAGCACAATCAACCGTCCTGGTCTAGTGTCGACGATCCATGGCCCATGCCATGGGTGTGTCCGAGTCTATTACCCAAGATTTCATGATCCATCATGTTTATCCGAAATGTAACGCCAAACGAAACGACACAACATCTTACGCCGCACGATATTATACTGCTTGACCGACGTCGTACGTACCAGGAATACTTCCGATTGATACTTGATTGATAGCGAATTTTAATGCACTCCTACGAGTACGTACAGCCGTGAAAGTGCAAAACGAAGAGTACCTGTTGCCACATTTCACATCTGCAGGTTTTGCGGTGGGGATCGGCGCTCCCCGCCCAGCCGACAAACCCCGTGCGTGCGAAACAAGTATAACCTCGCTCTTTTTTGTTTTTTATCTTCGCCCTTCCTTTCTCTCTCCTCCCTAGTCGTAACTCAGATCCGGGGTCACAAAGTAGGCTCCTCTCC
>MEHQ01002238.1:104809-132196 GCA_008828725.1 Saccharina japonica | reverse complement strand
ACCCTCGACATCCGGCCCAAAAGGCTTCGTGGCTACCAGTTAGACCACCGGGGCGACCGGCTATTACGTATAACAGTAAACCTTTTGTTTACTGTAATACTCGTAGCCCATAGGCCTGTTGGGCCGGATGTCGAGGGTTCGATTCTCCCCATGGAGGTTTTCATTCTCAAATGACACCGACTACTGTCGAGAGTGCATATCGTGTCCTTCGAAGGTGAAAACTAATTAATGACTTGAATTAGATATTCTTCTCCCTCATTCGCTAAATTCATTAATTATACCCCCCCATACCACGAACAACCTACCGAAAACATTAATATATACGAGTACGAGTGCTTATCATCTGTTTAAAATGTTTTAGTATTATAGCGTGGGTAAGCAAAATTAGACGAGAGTTGACGAGGGAAGAAAGTGCTGAAATCTTCTCGCGATAAAAATGAAAGGCAAGAACCGTAGTGGGGGAGGAGGGAGAGGAGCCTACTTTGTGACCCCGGATCTGAGTTACGACTATTAATACGTAGGGAGAGAGAAAGACGGAGGAAGTGCGAAGATAATAATAATAATAATGGATGGACAAAAAAAAAAAGAACGTACGTAATCAAGATTAAGATTTGTAACAAAAAAAAGTTGATGCAAGTTTTGCGAGAGCCACGAGTACGAGAGCCTGTACGTACGTACGTACGTATCATACATGCGAAAGTATCATCATATACTACTCTCATCGCTGCTGGGTGTGTGGCTACGTGGCTACGTAAAAGGCGAGAGGGTTGTACGTTGTACGTCGTAGTAAGAACAGGATACCTGATAAGAAAACGAGCAAAAACAATACAATACAGTGGGGGGCCGCTGTTAAGAACGTCAATTTGGCTTCCAGGCTCAAGTCTTATTTCGTGCGCCCTCACCAGCAACATTCACGGCATTTCTTATATGATGATTCTTATTTTTCTCGACTTAAATTGTAGTTTTTCCAGTGTTTCTTATTTCTTATTTAGATGCCGCGAGAACCACATTTCATGTTGACTTTGTACAGGTCAGCCGCAACCGACGAGTGAGTGCGGTACTACCACAACACTGTAATACCTTGAATATGAGGGTACTCTCTTGACCTCTCCAATCACCAAACCCGAAATCTCCAATCACCAAACCTGGAAGCCTGTGCCATACAGTTTACGTATTATACCAAGTATAGACTAACACTACGCGGATCAACTCGCCCCCAACTAAGCTGCAAGTTCTGCGTTGCGGGCATTCAGAGTCAGCGCCCGTCCCGACCTCCTGACCCCCTCCTGCTGCCCAATATCTACTGTATAGTTACTATAATAGAGTACCCACGCTCCGACAGCGGCGCCCTCATCCGTTCTGTACGACTCCAACGGAAACTTGAAATCGTTCGGGCTTCCATCAGCGCAGCATGGATCATGACGCGATAGTCATACCCACACCCCGACCTCTGGTTGTTGCGCTTTACGATACGTCTCTTTTTCTTTTCCCACCCGGGAAAATTCGCTTGGGATGAAACAAGGGCGCACAAAAATAAAGTTATCGACACCACACCCCCCCCCCCCCTATATTGGAGGGAAGAAACCGGACCGTTGTGATCCCAGAAAACAATACGTCAAGTTTTTTTTTCATTACCCCCCCCCCCCCCCCCGCACACACCAGCGAAAAAAAAATAGGGGGGGTCTCTAATACCAAGTTACAAAAAGGGAACGAAAAACGAAAAAAAAAATGGTTTTCGCTCATTTCGTCCTGTGATCACAGCGATCCGGTTTGTTTTTCATTCTGACCTTCCTACGTGTGTGGTGTCGTTTTCTCTTTTTTTTTTACGCCCCTGGATGAAACTGAAACAAATTGCCGGGGAAAAAATAAATACTGTCGGCTGTGATGAGACTTCATGACCTTATTACTTGGTTTACTTTTCTGTACGGTACTCGTACATAGCACGGCTGGAAGGTTTTGACGAATGGCGTTTCTTATTCCGTGCCACGCTCCGGAGCGACCTCATTTCTAAAATTGGATCTGGAACGACAATCACTGCTGTTTCTTATATAGCGTTTTTCTTATTCCGTTGCTCGGTTTAAGCTGTCTTTCTTACACGCAATTTCTTATTTTTCTCACAATCTCAGCCTCTGTTTCTTAACATACTGTAATACTTCTTAAATGCGGGCCTCCACTGTACTCGTAAAAAAGACAGGCTGTGAGATTCACAGGATAATAAAGAATCGGCGGAGAGTCGATATACTTCGAAGTATGTCGTATGTTAGTAGACTGTACGCATAGGTTTCCTTGGTTTCCGTGGTGTTCTGCTTTTGGGAGTTGTATGAGTGATCAACGCTGAAGATCATGCTGCACATTGTCGGATGGCAAAGATAATAATAAAGTATGCCGTATACTGCTGCTGTGCAGTTGTTGTATGTGTAGAACGCACCCACATTTATCTAAATATGAAATTCACAGCATGGACCATACATAGCTTTCATGTTTCTTGTTATTACGCGTAGGCGTCCTGTACTGCTGTGCCTGTATGAAGTAAACCGAGACACACTTCAAATGACGGAAGAACAGTTCGCCGCTTTCCTTCTTTACCTGACCGAGAAGAAGCACACCACAAAAACAAAACAGCCACACTAACAGAGAGGGGGTTCTCATTTCCGGATCGTCCACAATTAACTGCCGGAGAGTCGGGACATATGTGCACGCGTGCTTGCACTGAAACCAAGCCACACTGCATGTTCTCCACGTTTATTTCTCACAAGAAGCAGAGTAACGATATAACCCTGGATCACTTGTGTACAGCAGTATAACGTGAAAGGTTAATCACTTGTTTTGAGCGACGAGAACAGTTATATATTGGGTTTTTTTGCGGCAGAAACCCTGTGGGCACCTACAGTAATTAGAAACAGGAAAGCTGGCTCAGGCTAGATTGCTTATTTGAGAGAGGGTGACTTCTGCACTAATTTTTCAAGATAACGACCTTCGAATTTCTTACTACTTCCTGTCAATACCAGCCTGGCTTTCTCATCAGCCTGTTTCTCATTATATAGGTGTCCTATACTTGTTAGTCAGAGTAAAAGGAAATGGGTTTTGCACTCAGTAGCATATATATCTCATCATTCATCAATGACTGCCGTTCCATATAATACTTACACTCTGATCCGGAATATAATGCTCGTTTGTATATTATATTAAAATGAAATGGTGCTTATATTTCGGGTCAGAGGGATACAGGGATGCGATCTCAGCGCTCATTTTCTCTCTCGGCAACGGTAAAGGCGGGGTGTTGAACAGTCGAAAAAAATATTTCGCAAGGCTCCTCTCGATCACAGATATTTTCCGACAAACACCTTGTTCGGTATTTTGGGCAAAACCTTCCTCCGCGGTTGGTTGTTCTGGAAAAAATTGAGCGCTGAAAAACGATCGCACTCACCCCCCCCCGCCCCACCTCTCTGTGCGGGCTCACCAACGCTCTTCAATGTGTATGCTGGATACACGATTATGGTGTCGTATGCCCCGTTCTTGTTGTGCCATCACACACCCTCTCTCCTTTTGGTCTGGGAGAGATTGATCAAGATACGCCAAAAAGAAGGAAAAACGCGATTCAAAGTGATCCTATGCTCGTAGGAGGGAGGTTGGGCGTAAGGGGGGGGAGGAGAGGGCACACACCATGCACTGTCGGAAAAGGAGGGATGCGCGGGAGAGGGGGGGAGGGGGTACTCATCATGTCGTTTGACCATAAACCCTCGCATCCCTACAATACCGGGACGGAGCGCGGGAGGGGGGAGGGAGGGTTTCGGGGGGGGGGGGAAGGGTGTACTCGATATCCATGCATGGCCGTAGTCATATGACCATTGAGGGGGGGGGGGGCGCACTCATGTGCTACATGCCTTAGTCATTTGACCCTTGACCACGCATTTCGAGACGGAGCACCGCGAGGGAGGGGGCATACGTGATTTTTCGGACAAGAGCGAGTTAATAGGGAGGCCGTCGCTCTACCACAAACGCCGCAGTAAGACTTCGCAGCGCGTATAAAGAAGAACGAGAACCACCAGTATCTGGCGATTAAAGTTAGATATTTTACGTCGGGTGCTGCCACACACATCTGACAGATCATCTGCAGATAGATCATCTATAGATCATCTAGGTCCTAACTTGCCGTTATGATATTATGTGCACAGGACCAGTATCTTAGCACAGAGATCCAACCCAAGGAAAAGGGTGTTAGATCGTGCAGATGATACATACGGCTCCCACCCGGCAACATGATCAGGAATGACTTCTTCCGTCTTTGCCCTGAGATATCTACACCATCAAGTGGAAATCGATCATCTATCTGAGGTGTGGCACGTTTTTTTTGGCGATCGATGGATTACCGCGAGCGGGGCGTGCAAGCCCAGCTCTTCGACCAGATGGCTTCCACCCTTATCGCTTCTTCCGTGTCCTGCGAACACCCGCATTTACGAGGTCAACGCGCCTGCTTACACCCACCACTTTTTATTTTTATGTGTGCATCCCATTTATTATCTTCGCCCTTCCTTTCTCTCTCCTTCCTGGTCGTAACTCAGATCCGGGGTCACAATGTAGGCTCTTCTCCCTCCTCCCCCACTACGGTTCTTGCCTTGCATTTTTATCGCGAGAAGTTTTCAGCACTTTCTTCCCTCGTCGACTTGCGTCGGATTCCGCCTACCCACGCCACGAAGGCACTCTCAGCAATTGGTTCCTTTTTATTTTTTCAAATAAAGTCAAAATCTCTCACCACGGTGGGATTTGAACTCGGGTACCAATGATAGTCGCCTTTGAAGCCGACCACTACTCTACCGGGGCGACCATGAAGGGAAAAAATGCCGTCGGCGATCACATCAGGAAAAGACCCGTCGCCTCTGATAAAAAGCTGTTCAGAAACGATTTTCGTGATACAAGCACAGCAACTAGTTACTGTAGTAGTAGTGGCTGAGGGGATGTGGCCCCCAACATATAGGCCCGGGGGTTCGGAAAAAAAACGGTATACCCTAAATACCACACACACCCTTGAATTGTTATTGCCACCTGAAACGAGATCGAAAGCGATTGGTAGGGTCAGGCCGTGTAACTCTGCCTGGCTCTACATACGTGGCGCCATTTGTTGTAGTGAGGCTGGCTCATGACAGTCCTCTCTTCATGTTAACGCCCCATACTTCGAAGCGCATCATCAAAGTGTCCGTGCTGCACCCAGGGTTCCGTCGTCAAGCCCAGTTCAGAATAGATTTTCGGGATCTAAAATCTGGAATTTGGAATCTCGCCCCCCCCCCCCCCCCCCCCCCCTGTAGGCGAGCTTACAACATTTTAACATTTTTATAGAAATATTGATATTCATTTGAATTTCGTGCCAGCTTGATACACATGCGCCCGAAGTCTAACGCTTTTCCACAAGGGGTGTCGTGGGGGGAAAGTCGCGTTCATGACCTTTTATGTGTTTCCATTTAATTGAAATGGCCCTTATATTTCGGATCAGAGCGGTATGTGAATGTTAAATCGAGAGCCCAGATTCCAGATTCCAGATTAGAGCACTCTGACACGGGATTCACCCTCCGCGCACGGCCTCCGGGCACCACGCGGCCTTTAGACGTGTGCTGGTTGCAGCCGGTAACGGTGTCCACGATCACTCGTGCTGCATCATGCACCGGTCGGTCGACCTGTTCCTCCCACGTCCTCATCCTCCTCCTCCTCTACTGCAGCAAAGCATTCCATGTTTTTCCGTTCACATAAATAAATGTGCTGAGATTTTTTTTTAAACAGCTCTCGTTTTCCGGAAATAACGTTCTGCGAGTACACGACGACGACCAAGATTATATTGCTTGTCTTGTGTTTGTTTTATGGCGTACTAACGAAAACAAAACAACGAAAACATGGGGACGGGACGAGACGAATCCATTAATACGCACTACCCGATTACAAGTTTCAGGTACAAAAACAACCCCTACATAAAAAAAAATCGACACAGAGCTCCATACTTTCCAAAAGCAGGATCACATTTATTTACGCTGCAGGCGATAGATGGTGGAGTCCATACGACACACACGCACGCATCGTGCTCAAACCCAGCTTTCTAAGCACACTTACTACTTACGCGTGGATTTCAAAACATCCTAACCCATGTGGCACCCTCCCTAGCAACAACAATAGACGACAAAAAGTGTGGTCATATCAGCCGTCCTCTATGGTACGAGCGCGCGCCGAACAAGAATATGATCTAGATCATCAAAATGAATTATCTAGATCATCAAAATGAATTATCTAAATCATCAAAATGATCTAGATCATCAAAGTTATCTAGATCATCAAAATGATCTAGATCGTCAAGATGATCTAGATCATCGAAGTGATTTAGATCATCAAAGTGATTTAGTTCATCAAAGTGATCTAGATCATCAAAGTGATTTAGATCATCAAAACGAGCTATTAATAGATAATCAAAATGATCTAGATCATCTCTGTTTTCACCCGCCGCCGTGAGAAGTTGTGCAGAGGATCTGCATGGTCGAACATAACAAAACCCCAGAACAGCATGCGCTATATACGTACGTAGATCATGCGGACTATACGCGGCCCACCCGGCAGCATGACCCATTATAGGTCATACGAGATCGGGAATAGATCTGCCTTGAAAGGTCTACTACATATAGATCATCAAGCGGGAATCCATGACACACGCTAAGGTAGAGGTGATCCATGAATTTACTGAGGGTGGTCACCTGAGGAGCTTCTGCACCCGACCCAAAACAGGTTTTGGAAGGGAGATTACAGTGCTATATACCCGATGAAAAATCCCACCCACGGTCTACAAAGTCCAAAAAAGAAAAATAGTGCCAACACAATGCCGAAAATTCCCGACGATTTTTTGGGTTATAACCCATTCAGAACTGAAAAAAAAAAAACGTTCCACACTATTTTCAAGCAGTTTGTCCCCGATTTTCGTCGGACCAGTTCTTAAGGGGCTAAGGAGCCTCTCCCGTCCTTCAGAAAACGTTTTCGCCAAAAAAAAAGGTAGACCTTGCTATACCTCTATCGTAACGCGCATCCCTGGATGATCTGTGCGAGCTGTGAAAGGGTGGCGCCGTGCCAACGCGCCGTGTCGTGAACCCCCCCCCCCGGTGCTCCGTCTCGAAAGGGATGCGTGGTCAATGGTCAAATGACTAAGGCAAGCAACATAATGAGTACGCCCCCCGCCCCCCCCGTGCCGAAAGGGATGCGTGGTCAATGGTCAAATGACTAAGGCAAGCAACATAATGAGTACGCCCCCCGCCCCCCCCGTGCCGAAAGGGATGCGTGGTCAATGGTCAAATGACTAAGGCAAGCAACAAATGAGTACGCCCCCCCCGTCCCGTGGGTTAAACTGCGGGCACTCCATCTACGGCACCCTATAGCAGAACCCCCCAGCAAACTCGGATTGATTGCTTCGCATGGTCGACCGCTATAATGAATCGTTCACTCACTTCCCCCCCCCGAACACTTTTTTCCCACTCGGACACTTTTTTCCCCCTACGTACGCTATACAGAAACCGAAGTTATTTTCATCAAGCTTCCCAAGGGGGCCCTCACTTCCCTCAGCATAACGCCTTGAGTGTACACCAGTCCTGTTCCCAAATAGTAAGCATCGTGTGCACAACTAATATTTAGTCCAAACGTTGCTTATATAGTGGGACGTATTTTTACTGTGCATAGCTCTAGGCTTCTTGGTGCGGTGGAGATCTGCGAGCTGATCAGTCGGGGGCGCCTGGTATAGGTGGCACTTCTTTCCTGACCTCGGCTGCTACGGTGAGACCATCTAACTGCTCCGGTCCCGGCTTCCCGCCGATAGTCGCCGACGCTGGGAACCAGCGTTCCCTTCCTCCTTCCCAGTGATTGGGTACCGGGATTGACCACCGCCTCCGGGTGGTGTCGAAACCCCAGTATCGACGTGTTTTTGGGCCTGCGCGAAGTGACACGAAAGTACGAACGGTGTTGTAGTGGTTTGGAGGGGGGCATTCGCGGCGCGACTCGAAGGGTGGCGAGGTTTTCGATTTTTTTCAAGTTGGCTGATTTCGTGGCATGGGTGCCTGTGTATTACAGTTTGTGTGCCGTATGCACGACAAAAAAAAGGGTGTCCAAGAGGCCCGGTGGCGTATTTTTTCGTTAAATACAGGTCAACGTTCCTAGTTGTATATTGTTCTTCCCCTTTTGCGAAATCAATGAATCCACACCATTAATAGCTCAAGTAGTTCATTAACTAATTTCATCCACCTCTATCCACACTATTAATATACCTACTTCGAAGCATGATATTATCACCCAACGATTATGCGCGCATGTACTGAACTGATACGTATAGGTACTTGGCACTGCAGCAACACGAGTTTCGGCTGATATACACCGTACAATGAATATTGCAATTCTTCCCCTTTTGCGGCATTAATTAATCCACACTGGCTCAAGTCGTTAATATACGTATATGCAGCGGCCATGTGCATGTCAGCGTTGTGGTAGCGTTAGAGGCTCAAGCTGTGCTATTGTGGGGGTATTACCTGCTGAGCTATAGGGGTAAAAGATCGATCGATTACCCAGCCCAGGGTAATCCTTATAACACTCTCCCCCCCTCTGAACGGCGGGATATTTGGGACGTTGGTACCGTATACGGCCGTACGTGGACCTACCCGCTTCGTTTCAATACCTGGGGAACCAGGGAGACGTGTTTTTTAGGGACGCACGCGCAAGCGTTTCAATAAAAAAAACGTTCGAAGTGAGATTCGAACCCGTGTCCTGCCGACGACGCCAAATGTGAGGGTATTACCTACTGAGCTATAGGGGTAAAAGATCGATCGATTACCCAGCCCAGGGTAATCCTTATAACACTATACATGAAAAGACCGATACCGAAGAACTGGTCTTATATTTCTCGGCCAACCGGGCCCCACTTGATGTTGTTACGTGCATGTGTACCAGGTACTGACGTGTGACAAGCGGTTTACTACCTTAATTAGGCATCTATCGCATGTGTGTACCATGAAAAAAAAAGAAGCTATAGCAAGAAAACGCCATAAATAAAAAAGGTAAGTACTTATACGTACACCAACGGAATATTCTCGAAACACATTTTTTGTTTGTTTTTTACACCTCTTGCGCGTGTGCTTTGTTTTACCTTGCCAAGCTCGACGGTCCGCACCCTCGCCGCGAAGTTGAGAGAGCAAGAAGACTCCTCGGCACTCTGTATCACCGGGCTCACGCACACCAGCATCAGAGTCTTGGAGTCAGCGCTCAGCGAGTCCTGTTAAGGCGAGCCGCCGTGGTGAGCGGGCCATCGGCCGTGCACAGGTGGGTGTCAAAAGTTACATTTGTGTTGGCATTTCGGCAAAACAGACGCACAATTCAATGCGAGTCGGCGAGGGAAGAAAAGGCTGAAGTATTATCGCGGTAAAAATACCAGGCAAGAACCGTAGTGGGGGAGGAGGGAGAGGAGCCTACTTTGTGACCCTGGATCTGAGTTACGACTAGGGAGGAGAGAGAAAGGAAGGGCGAAGATAATAAATGGGATGGAAAAAAAAAAAAAAAAAACGCAGGGAGGAGAAACATCATTAGGGATCGGGAACCGATATGAGAATAATCTGCAGTTTGTTGTCGTAGAGAGAGTTCGGCGTTATGATTCATATTCTTTGGCTGAGTACGAAGCACGCAGATCACTTTGACAGCAGCAGCTGGCATTGTTTTGGTTGATCGCGCTTGTCAAAAAGTTTAATTGTGTTGGCTTTTCGGCGAAACAGCATATTTCGACGAGAGAGAGAGTCGACGCGGGAAGAACGTGCTGAAATTTTCTCGCGATAAAAGTGCAAGGCACGTACCGTAGTGGGGAGGGAGGGAGGACAAGAGCCTACCTAGTGACCCCGATTCTGAGTTTCGTCTAAAGAAGGAGAGAGAACAGAAGGGCAAAGAGAATAAATGGGATGAACAAAAAAAAAAGGAAAAAAGAAGACGCAGGGAGCGATAATTTTTAGTTTATGTATGCTCGTTTTTTTATGTCCCACGTATAATAGCAGTGCGGCGTCAAAGGTTATGCCAGTGAAAGACATCCAGAAGCAAACAAGCGCAGGGAGCGATGTTTTAGTTTTTTAACGTGATTGATTCTCGTTGTTTTTCTCGTATACGTATGTACTCGTATACGAGCAGTGCGGTGTCAAAGCTATGCCAATAGTGATATATTAATATTAATAGTAACCAAGTGTTGGATTAGTACGGACAGATGGAGGTACTGGATAGAGAGACCGGCACGGTTTTTAATGTGAAGACAACAACAACAACAACAACAATCCGGAATGCAGGACACCTACCACTGAGAATCGAAATATAAGGAACATTTAGGCAGTAACACCAATATAAAACGGTCCTTATATTTTCCGTCCAGAATGGTATAATATATACTACCTGGTACGTTAGTAAGAAACACCAATTCTGACCCAAGCTGGATTTCTTATTTAAGAAAGGCGTTCTACGCTAGCTTCATTCAGTGTAACGGCTCCCGAATATCATATTTTCTTGTGAATCTCAGACTGGCGTTCTTAGGTAATGTTTGATTCCTCACCCCCGAGTTTCTTATTTTCTTGGTACAGCAGTGCGGTATGGATGATTCTGGCGTTACACACCGCTTTAACGGGGGGACCATGGTAAATAAGACCAAATATTGTTACTAAAAATAGTGAAATATATAGGTTTTTGTGTGTACCGCAGGTCCTATTTACTACATTAGCCCACCCGTAATAGTACGCTGTAAAACCACGCAGTTGGGGGAACTGGATGTGGTGCTCAGATCCGGCACGGGTTTGTGCTTGGTTTGTTTCCCTACCGACCTGTGTACTCCTTGCCTGTGCTTTTTCGTGAGAGCTACAGGCTGGGTTGAGGCAGCAAGCCTATCGAGAAGGCAACAGCTGGTGTGCACAATGTCTCAATTCGGTAGGGGGAGCGCCTGACACGGTTGTAGTGCCCCCACAATGCTTCGGCAAGTAGGGAGCTCGATGGTGTACGTATGGCTTTGGTCGTCAGGCACGCGGGGGGGGAAGGGTGTACTTCATTTTTATGCATGGCCGTAGTCGTATGGCCATAGACCCTCGGGGGGGGGGGAGGTACTTCATTTTCATGCATGGCCGTAGTCGTATGACCATAGACCCTCGCATCCCTACAATGCCGGGACGGAGCATGTCGGGTTCTCACCGACCAGGCAGACATTGCTAGCACCAAGCGCGAAGCGCCGTGAGGTGTTGGGCGAGTTGCATGAAGGGTGAGCTGCATCCTACTAAGAACCGCTTGTGAGGCGGACTTGCATATGGATGACAGCTTCAGTGAGTTAATTTAATTTCAGTCGTATGGCCATAGACCCTCGGAGGGGGGGGGGGGACGTGTACTTCATGTTCATGCATGGCCGTAGTCGTATGACTATAGACCCTCGCATCCCTACAATGCCGGGACGGAGCATGTCGGGTTTTCACCGACCATGCAGGCATTGCTAACACCAAGCGGGGCGTACTCGTTTGTTGCTTGCCTTAGTCGTTTGACCATTGACTACGCCTCCCTTTCGAGACGAAGCACCGCTCCTATTCCTAATACTCGTAGAGACACCTCCAACATTTGGGCGCTCACTACGTTGTTTCCATCTATTACAAATAATGTTTTTGCTAATCCTATTCCCTTCCTGTTTCGCCGCCTGTGGCCACCGTCTATCTCCTAAAATAGCAATCGCTGTCTCGCTACTATCTACTGTACCTGGCGCCCGGGGGGGGGGGGCGGTAGACTAGAGGTGGTACCAGGAACAGTAGTGAAATCGAGATTAACAGTAGGGTTTCGTCCTGAAGGCGTTATTATTTCCGTCTCCATTTATTGGCTTCGTCTTTCTTGCTTCTGCTCCCTCGTAATAGTAGTAGTAGTCGTAACTCAGATCCGTAGTCGTATAGCAAGCTCTTCTCCCCCCCCCTCCCCACCAATACGGTACATGCCTTGCCTTTTATATATATATCGCGAGAATGAGAGGTTCAGACTCTTTCTTCCCTCGTCGGCCCGCGCTTTTTTGCGCTTTAGCTATATACGTAGGACGGACCAAACCCTGATACCGTAATATATCACCCGGGGGTAATAAGGTATCACACCCCCTGGGAGGAATTTCAGACACGAGTTGCTCCGAAACTATTTACGGGGACCATAGTAAAATAGGACCTACGCTAAACACATACCACTCTGACCGGGAATATAAGAAACGTTTTTATATTAATATTTAATCGAAATGATCATTATATTTTGGGTCAGAGTGGTATATTTTTTCTATTTTTGCTAACAAAATTTGGTCCTATTTCATACGGTTCCCCGTGAAATAGCGAGGTTGCACACAGCAGTAATCAAGACCCATTATGTACACAAAAATCTATATATTCCAGTATTTTTGCTAAGCATATTTGGTCCTGATAACTACGTCCCCCCGCGCAATAGCGGGGGGGCGCATGCTACTACACGGTAGAGTGTGCACCAGTTGTTTTTTGTTGTTGTGGCTCCTTCTTTTGCGGAGGTTCTGTTCCAGATCAGCAAATCAATCCCATGCCCTTAAGTATAAAAAACGAAAAAAAAAATACCGCCACAAGTTTTTTTTTTTTTTTTTTGTCCATCCCATTTATGACCTTCGCCCTTTCTTTTTCTCTCTCCCTCTTTAGTCGTAACTCAGACCCGGGGTCACTAAGTAGGCTCTTCTCCCCCCTCCCCACTACGGTACTTGCCTTGCATTTTTATCGCGAGAAGATGTCAGCACTTTCTTCCCTCGTCGACTTGCGTCGGATTTGGGGCATTCCGACGAGTTCTGAGTTAAGAAGCCCCGGCATTCAGAAACCATTTCAGCCAAAAAAAGGTATACCTATGATACTTCTATCGTAGCACGCGCCGGGGCGCACACAATATAAGATGGCGCGGAGTTGGAAACAATCTCGTCGAGACATTTCCGTTGCCGTTGCCGTTGCCGTTGCCGTTGCCACGTCGTTCGGGTCGGCGTTTTGTTTGCACCCCTCTCCCCCGTTGACAAGAAAACTCAGCTTGGAAACCCCGTCCGAGGGGGACCAACGTTGAAGATCACCATGCTGTGCACATCGTCGGCATGTGGCAAACCTAATAATAAAATATAACCGAGTGGTGGAAGAATTCATCCAAATTGTGCTCCCCCTTCTTCATGGAAATATCGATATACGCCCCATACTTTGAAGATGCTTCGCAACGACCGGCCTACAAAAATCCCAAACAAAGCAATCAATATTATTGTTGTTTTCCTTGCCATCTTCAACAATGGTTGGTGTGTAGCATGATGAATTCAACATGGATCACTCAGAAGCACTGCCGAAAAAAGAAAAACACAGAAAACAAAAGAAGAAAAAAAAAGAGCTCTCTGCACGCGATCTGTGCTCCCTTTTCTACCTACTCCTCTACTTGTTTTATTTGCTGTCCTTACTTTTGTTCTTTCTCATCACGCACTCTTTGTTTTCTACCAGGTATTTTTAAGGGAAGCGGCCAAAAGAAGGTATACCTGGTCCGTTTGCGGCCAAAAACAGGTACATACTTAAAATCAAGTCAAAAACGCACTCCACGTGCCCTGCCATTGGTCCAAAACTCGTTGTACCTGTGTTTGCCTCTTGAAAACCCAGGTATACCTGATTTTGTCTACTCTGCCTGACTTTCACCTTTTTTTGTCGTTTTTAAGCCAATCAGAGGCCCTTCATAGTTCCACCCTATGCTCCCTATACAAATGCCAACGTACGCGGAGGCCCCCTCCTCCCTTCGCACCTCGCACCACACGCCACTCGAGCGGCACACATATTATCTGCCTGCACACCTCTGCCGAAATAATACGAAATAGAAGGATCCCCTTCGGGATTGTGGTTGACTTGGAATACCAGGGGTGTCGCAAGCTGAGAAGGGAGAATACAGTAGCAGGCGTTCGTTCCTCGTACTATTAATAGCAGCTACTCGTATACGTAGCCACCGGGCGAGCACGAAGAACGCGAGAAAACTCTACTTTGCGTTGCAAGGAACGGCAGGTTCGTGGGGTGCGTTTTAAACTTGATTTTAGTATGTACCTGTTTTTGGCCCCGAACGGAAAAGGTGTACCTGTTTTTGGCCGCTGCCCTATTTTTAAATATTAAGTTGCACCCAAGGATTGCTTTAGCTTTTTTTTAAAGTTTACGTGTATGTGCGTGCGTACGATGTACGTACATGTGTGTTTTGTCTTTTACAGCAACTGCAGTAGTATAACACCGTTTGTATCTACTCATAAAAAAGACGCCGAGGGCTCGTACCAGATCTTACTACGTTGCTTGATTATTTTTCCTAGAGAGGGATATCTAAAAGTTCCGTTGAAACTTAACTAATCTCGTATGGAACAGAGACGATTGTGGAACATGTTGAACCCATTAAGAAAGGCACCCACAAGTTTCACGGACAAAAAAAATACATCGAAATTGAGATGGGGGCTTTTCGCAGTGGCAAACGGGCCAACTTCAACTTTAAAGACCAACACCCGTACCTTCTATGATCGGACCAACAAACGAAACGATGCTAACCCTTTAACTATTTCGGGAGGGACATACGGTACACACAATAACCTTATATTGATATTTTTTTCACTAACAGTACTTAGACCAACTATTATGGGAAATTTATTTTTGGGCCCTCAGAACTGAGTTTTTTAGCCAAAAATACGCGATTTACTCGGCGGCACGGCCAAAAACACCGATAGACTCGTCAGGATGCTCCCCGTAGTTTTCGTAGAGCTTTCTGACGTACTTTTTCGTTTCTCCAGGGTCGTAGTTTGACTGTTCGTCCAAGTTGCCAGTTCTGAGGACATGATGATTTTTAGCCAAAAATCCTCAAAGATCCATTATTTTTGGCCCCAGTTCTGACCAACAAGCCTTATTTCTGGAAACTGATTAGTTGTGATTAGTTGCGCCAAAAATCAAAACGAGACCCTAGAAAAACGGAGAACTGCTCCAGAAGCCCTCGAAAAACTACGGGGTGGTTATTTAGGAGTGTATCGGTGTTTTTGACTGTCCAACGGAGTAAAACGGGTATATTGGGCCTAGAAATCAGTTCCTGGAGCCCAAAAATAATGTTTCCCATAATAGTTGGCTTAGTCCATTATAAACAGTAGAATGTAACAAACATTGAACTTCATGTTCTCTCGCCTCCATTGTCAACCGCACGTGTGAAGCCAGATAGTCTGCACCGTCTGCTGATAGCTTCACCGATCACAGACAGCAAACACTCCGTAATACTCGAGGAGCAGCAAGTGCGCGCCCGCCACCATGGCGGGGGGACGCGACCACAAGCATTATAGCAAACCACACCTGTGTTGCACTGCCCACAAAGTGAGAAAAAAATACTTTCAGATAACGCCTGATTTGTGGAAAACGGGGTTGGTCAATATCAGCCCCGAACAAGGCCCTTTTCACAGACACCGTGCTCCCCACAGAAGCCTCCAAGACACACCACACGCAGAGCAACTCAATCAAGTCATGGTAGAGCCTGTTCGGTAGCTTGATGTGCTGATCCTCCTAGAGTTGGATTAATTCAGTTTCCTGCAGATGGAAGCAGTAGCAGCTTCGGTCGAAGCAATTAGCCGCCTGTTTAGGCAATCTTCACGGCCGAGGTCGCGGTGGAAGCGTGGACGAAATCGCCCAGAACTCTTCCTGTGCCCGTGTATATATGCAAGGAAGGTTTTCAGGGGCGGGAGATATCGGGATCGATCCTACAGACGGCGTAATCGGCCTCAGAAGTGTGCCTCAAAAATCAAAGAATCGTGTACAAAAACGCAGTCATTTGTTTCCTGCTGTATACGAGTACTCGTATTCATATTTTTCGAGAAAAATATTCGTTTTGAGCTGTAAAAAACAACTTGTTTACAGTACAAGAAAAACGACCTGGAACCACATTTTCAAACTTCAGCGACGAGGTCGCGCACCGTAGAGGGCACGGAATCGGCTGCCACTTTGCCACACTGCTGTGGGTGCGTCAAGGAGTATTTTGAGGGGCGGGAGATATCCGGATCGACGATATTGATGGAGCTGTGGTGGATTGCATATTTTCCCACAGGAAAAAAACAGGGGTATTGTTGTTCCAGTTGTCGATTGCTGAAAGTATATTTGGCCAAATCACGATTATTTTGTGGGCAGTGCAACACAGGTGCCCAGGATGGCCTCAAAAACCATGCATGTACGTACATATCCCCCCATGTTAAACACGCCATATTATGTTCTGATTACTATCAAAGTTCCACCGCAATACTAACGGTCAATCCGTTGATTTACCTTATACCACTCTGTACCAATATAACGTAGCTTTTTTGATCATGACTGAGTGAATCATATTCAGGAAATGTAACGTGTTGGAGAGGTAGTGGCGGGAAGGAGGGGGGGGGGGGGTGTACTCATGTTGTGCACGGCCGTAGTCATATGACCATAGACCCTCGCATCCCTACAATGCCGGGACGGAGCCGTGGGTTTTCACCAACCAGGCAGACATTGCTTGCACCAAGCGCGAAACGCCGTGAGGTATTGGGCGAGTCGCATGGAGGGTGAGCTGCATCCTGCTAAGAACCGCCTCTGAGGTGGACTTGCATATGGACGACAGCTTCAATGAGTTAATTTAATTTCTGGTGTGGCCACTTCCGGAGACAGCAATGGGTTTTACTATGTAACTGCCTCGCGGACGCCTTACCATATTAACACTACGTGGTACGACCATTCCCCTTGTGTGGAGCAAAGGTTTTCCACCCCGCACAAATGATCTACTCGACCGCCAGCTTTGGTGACCGCCAAAAAAAATAACAAAAAAAAACGGCACCCTGGTTGTCTAGCTCACGCAGCGAGTGGCGTGTTTTACAGCGTCGTTGCCAACCGACGCCAACCCAACCTATAAATATATCATATATTTATAGGGGGGGGGGCATAGTAAATATGACCCACAGTACACACAAAAACCTATATATTCCCCAAATTTTACCAACAATATTTGGTCCTATTTACTATGGTCCTCGGTAATAGTGCGTTCGGGATTGGAGGTCCCTTATATACCGGTACGACAACGTCCCTTTATCAAAGATGGTACCGGCCCCTTACAGTCAGTGTTGAGCAAAAATGGTGGGGCAGAAAAAACGAAGCTCTCCTTTATATAATAAGCATTGTTCAGAGTGCTCACGTACTCGGTGCAGGGATATTCATGTAACGGTATGTGGGAGTTCCACAGAGGAAATATGCGTGTTTCTCTGTGTGGAGCACTCAACGGTTTGGCTGACCACTTGAACAAGTGTGTATGTCCGGACGGGCTTCCTGTGTCGGCGTACTTAGCGTTTTGCCGAAAAGTGATCGTACGAAGAGATATGTTGCAAAAAAAAAAAACACAAAACACAAAACATACATATGCATGTTGTTCTTGCCATCGGACAATGTGTACCCTAAGATTATATACGCCTGGTATCAATCAGACCTGAATTGCATTTTTTTTGCGTTTGTCACCCGACATTGTGCAGGCAGCATGAGCTTCAACGTTGATCACTCAGAAACATTCCATTCCCGAAAGAAGAAAACCAAGGGAAACTGAACAAGGAAACCTACTGGACTACAGTAGATTACTCGTATTGGACTACAGTAGCCTATTGGACCACAGTAGCTTCAACGTTGATCACTCATAGACATTCCCCGAACAAAGAAAACCAAGGGAAACCAAGCAAGGAAACCTATCGGACCACAGTAGACTATTGGACTACAGTAGCCTATTGGACTATAGTAGCCTATTGGGATACAGTAGCCTATTGGACTACAGTAGCTTCAACGTTGATCACTCATAAACATTACCCGAAAGAAGAAAACCAAGGGAAACCAAGCAAGGAAACCTATTGGACCACAGTAGACTATTGGACTACAGTAGCCTATTGGACTACAGTAGCCTATTGGACTGCAGCAGCCTATTGGACTACAGTAGCTTCAACTTGGATCACTCATAAACATTACCCGAAAGAAGAAAACCAAGGGAAACCAAGCAAGAAAACCTATTGGACCACAGTAGACTATTGGGCTACAGTAGCCTATTGAACTACAGTAGCATATTGGACTACAATAGCCTATCGGACTACAGCAGTAGCTTCAACGTTGATCACTCATAAACAATGATAATTCCCCGAAAGAAAAACGAAGAAAAGCAACGGGAATAAATGCAAAGACTACCAGGTAAGTCGGATATTTAGTTGGTTTGCTTCGCCAACCAGCTAAAATAACTAGTCGTGAAGAAGTGCAGCCAAGGCATGCCATATTCAGAGGCCTACTAAAGAGGGGAAACCCTGCTCGCACCTGCAACAAGTAGGTCAGTGTGGAGTTCCGGTACGGCACGTGAGCTTGGCGAGACGCGCGGGCCGAGATGACGTCTCCCAGGGCGCTCAAACTCCTGTTGATGTTCTGCGCCTCGCGCAACGCTTGCCCCGCCGCTCCGGACTGTTGTCGTGATCGACGTCGATGCACGTATAACATATAGCCGGTGCGTCAGAAGAGACAAAAACGACCGGAAATGTAAAAACAGTAGGGTGAGTTTGTTTGTGTTTTACGCGCGAGGCGTGCAGTAAGTAGCCGTGGGGTGGTGGTACGAGAGAGAGAGAGAGAGAGAAGAGAGAGAGAGAGAGAGAGAGAGAGAGAGAGAGAGAAGAGAGAGTGGAACCCTCGTATATTAACACGATGTCACTCGTAAAGGGAAAAACAAAACGACGTTTACACGCTCGGTACGTAGGGCTACGCTAATGGATTGCCCAGACTTCACGGCTAGTTTCTAGTTGTTGTTACTGGTCGGCTATTGTAGTAATCAGAACCCGCGATGAAGCCAAAAATCATACATCCCCCCTAATTTGTTTACACACCATATTCGGTACCCGCGATGGGGCCAAAAAAAACACACGTCCCCTCTAATTTGTTTACACACTAATATTTGGTCCTGATTACTCTGTTCCTCCGTAAAAATAGTTTTTTTCGGGTGGAGAAGGAAGCCAACTATTACGGGGGACCATAGTAAATAGAATCTACGGTAAACACAAAAACCTATATATTTACCTATTTTTACTAGCAATATTTGGTCCTATTAACTATGCCCCCCCCCCCGTAATAACTACCGTAAAGAGCGTTGAATTCACACGGGTGTGCGATCGTGTTGTTTTGGCGCTCGATTTTTTTTCTAGAACGGGAAGAAGGTTTGCCAAAATACCGAAGGGTTATTCTGGGAAAGATCTGGTTCGAGACCCTCCCGAAAATATAGTGTTCTGTTATAAGGCTGGGTGAGACACAGAGTATCCCCTTGCAGGTTTGTCTATTAAGCATGCTTGGTGTTACTCACTTTCCGTAGAGTCAAGCGTAGAAGAGAAGCAGCTTTTATCAATCCCCGAGCCAGATGGCATCTGCCTCGGACGGGCTTCAAGTATGGCCCTCAGATCTTATAAATACCCCGAATACGAATGCCATCCAAGTTATACGAAAACGGGCCTATTACCTATACAGAGGTAATTACCGGCCTTCCTAGCCCATACCATTACAGTCCTGCTTCATTTAGCACCCTTACTGGTGTTGTCGTCGAGAAAACATGAGCGTTAAAAAAAAAACGATCGCACCCCCTGTGCGAACGAACTCAACGCTCTTCACGCTTAACTGACTTTAGGCTGTATCGATGTAGAACACAAGTCGAGTGAGGCGGTAACCCGATACAAGGCGGTCATTATCGTTTGGCGCGATTGGGAAATTGCACTCATAACGTGGAATGAATAAGGTCGCTTCCCTCTATAATGCGGTCATATTACAGAGACTATGAACTCCGGCGAATAAATCACAGCACGCGAGTAACTTTAGTGAATACCTAGCCATAACACTCACAGTTCTAGAAAAAGCGGAGCGTGGCTTGTTTATTGGTATGCGCGCGCGCAAGTAGGCGCGGGGTACTACATCGGATTGCATCAACTCCTAACGGGATAAGTTGCTCTCGACGAAAAAACGACATATTCCACTTTCGGGGTGGCGAAATCACAGCGCCAAGATCGTTCGGCCCACATCCCCTTCGAGTATGTGCTGGCATAGCATTCAGCGTATTTATTTAGACTGTTTTTTTAAGAACACAAAGCAGCACAACTGATTTTGTTCAGGCATTTAAGTACGTATATACTCGTACGTAGCATAATTGGATTTTGTTTAGGAGAATAACAGGCGTAACGGAGCGAAAGTTAAAAAAAACCATAAAACCTTGGTAATAAAAAGAAAAGAAAAAAAGTCATGATTGGTTTCCAGCACCTTGCTGATGCGTTCGCTCCCCGCGAGATCGATAAGGTGCAATCGTCCTGCAGATGTGGCCCCCGAGTGTCGGTTCACTCCATCCACGCGTACAGACAAAATCAGGTGGCTGGGTGCAATGGAGGCGGAGGGAAGGCAGCACGGATGAGGAAATGGGTGCTTTCAGTAGACACATTCCGCGCTGGACATGTAAGTGAGCTGCTAGAGAATACGTTTGTTACGGCAGTAGCCAGTACCATCTAGTCGCTGCTCTACACCGTGAAACTCTCAGGCCATAATTAGACTACGGTAGTATAACGGGGGGCTATATAAAATAGGACCTACGGGTACACACAAAAACCTATATACTTACCTATTTTTACTAACAATATTTGGTCCTATTTACTATTCCCCCCGAAGAGTAGATACTTTTTTGAGGGTCCTATTTTAACTAGCAAATCGAAAGGTCACGAAAGAAAGCCGTGATTAAACACTGTAAAAAGAAAACGTGACCTTCTTCGCGAATCGTGATTTTTGTCACGAATCGTGACATTTAAAAAACAGTTTTGAACAACAAAACCAAGAAAGAACAAAAAAATGTCACGAATCAATTCGTGAATACTAAACGTGATTCTGTTTTGGAAAACGTCCACACTTTGGACGGATCAGATAGATTATACAGATAATGCCCAGTTCATGAGCTAGATCTTTCAAGGCAGATCTATGATCGACCTTGTAAGATCTAGTTCATGTTAACGGATGGGAGCCTTATAACCTGCATGATCTAGCGCATGTTTCCTTGGTTGGATCTGTACAACGCAGGTCCCGCTTACCCTCTCACAGCGGTAGGTGAAGAACTAGGTTGATCCAGATCATGATCTATCCGAGGTGTAAAAATATGACATAACGCCAATTTATAAATGTCACGAATCGTACTTGTTTTTGTCACGAATCGTGTTGTTCTTTTAGCGTTCGTTAGGATCGACCGTCACTAGCAGATTCAGCGCAAGGGCGTACTTTCAGTAGACATAATTTCACACTGGACCGGGTGAACGCCTATCCAAAAACTCCTAGACATTTTACTCCATTCAGTGGAAGGGCGGAAGGTTAGGGCGGGGCGAGCCGCTTAAAAACGCCCTACGCCATCAGGGTGCTCTAAAACATGCAACAAGACAAAGACCGTCGAAACCACGTGTTCAGACCTAGACCCAGAACCGACCTGCGCGAGCTGTGGTCGTTAAGGTTGGTGCAGGCGGAGGCCCTATTTCTGTCGGCGATGGCAAGCATCCTCAACACCTGTGCCAATAGTCAAGGCGGGGGGAGGGGGCAGCATAGATACATAAAATGGTCTCTCCACGTTAGGCGTTGGGGTTCATGAATGCTGGTGCGTGCGACGATAATTACGGGTTGCTCTTTTTGGCCAAGATGTTTATGACTGACTATTACTGACTATTTACTGACTATTACTGACTATTACAGACTGTTACTGACTATTTACCGACTATTACTGACCACTGTAATTGGCTGTTACTGACTACTACTGACTATTTCTGACTATTAAAGACTATAACTGACTATTGCTGACTATTACTGACTATTACTGACCATTACTGACTACTACTGACTACTACTGACTATTACTGACTATTACTCACTATTACTGACTTCTGACTATTGCTGACTATTACTATGCTCTTGAGATTTACCCAATATTACCGCATTATAGCGGCAGCCGTTACTGCTCCCTCCGCACACCGCCGCACTGCTTAATTTCATATGTGCCAAGCGATTTTACAGGCACTATACGTAGCGGGCAACCGGCACTACTCAACCGGCACTATAGAGGGACCACTACTGTAACCTGCCGGTCTCAAGCTACCAGTACGACAAAGGAAAAACACTTCTTTCTCGCCTCGTCTTGGCTGGAAACAGGCACCGTGCTGAGTCCCGGGACGTTGTTGCCCCGATCCCCTTGCCTGACCTGTGATTGGCCAGCATCGCCGGCGGTGGAACGTGGAGAATGCGCGGTGCGAAGCGGTAAGCTGTTTTGCGCTGAGGGTTGATCGGAGTCCGGAAACGAGTCGTTACTGGCTTCGTGAGATGGAGGCATGCTGCCGTAGGGGAGTGGGGTGAATCTAACGTTTCTGAGGCGTGTCACTTATTTTTACGTTTCAGGGGCACTATACTACTTAACCCTAAAAAAAATGATTTGAGGAAACAACAAAAATGAAAACCGACGCGTGCAACGGTAAAGGTAACAGAGTCCCTTTTTTGGGGGGGGGGGTTCCCGTTTAAGAGACTCTTTACCTCACCCTAAAAATTATCCTCGCCCCAAAAACGACTTTGATTTGACAAAATAATCCAAGCTTAACCCGACGAATAATCAAAACATCAGACAGATCATGATCTTAGATCATTGATTCCCAGGTCATGATCTAGCTCTTTCAGGGCAGGTATATTCCTGGTCTGTATGTTTTAACGCATGCTCCCGGGTGGGAGCCGTATAGTCTGTATTGTCTGAAGACGTGTTACCTGAGTTGGATCTGTACTGCATAGATCCTGCGCAGCATCTCATCACCGCAAGTTGGGATGTAGATTATCTTAAAATCGTGATCTGTCATACGTGTGGAATATTCCAATGGGTTAGGTACACAACACAACGTACTACAGTAGTTGGTTTATCTAGAGTGCCGGTATATGCGCCAGACAACAATACCAGCACTATAATTAAAGCGGCAACCGGCGCTACGAGTACTCCGCACACTGCCACACTGGATAATCCCAACTGGGCCAAGCGATTCCACAGGCACTGTAGCGGGCAACCGGCACTATATCGGCAATCGGCACTATAGCGGCAACCGGCACTATAGCGGCAACAGGCACTATAGCGGACAACCGGCACGATACCGGCAACCAGCACTATTGCGGCAACCGGCACTACTCCGCCCACTGCCACGCTGGTTATTCCCACCGGTGCCAAACGATTCCACGGGCACTACGTGTATAGCGGGCAACCGGCACTAATCAACCGGCACTATTAGAGGGACCGCGCCAGTACGTGTTATATGTGGGTTCCGCTTTGTCGGCGTGTCTCTACGCTACATGGCACGTTGTGCAATGTTCCACGCCCCGGAACGAATAATCGACCCCCACTCCATTCACGATCTAGACCTTTCAAGGCATACATATTGCCCATCTGTATGGTATGCATGATCTGTATGATCTGTATGATCTGCATGATCTGTATGATCTGTATGATCTGTATAACATGTATGATCGGTATGGTCTGTATGATCTGTGTGATCTGTGTGATCTGTATGATCTGTATGACCTGTATGATCTGTGTGATCTGTATGATCTGTATGATCTGTATGATCTGTATGATATGTATGATATGTATGATCTGTACGATTTAGTTCACGTTGCCGGGTGGAACCCGTATAATCTGCATAATCTAGGATAGGTTTCCTGGGTTGAATCTGTACCTGTACTAATATACAGATCCTGAAAAAATAAATAAATATAAATATATGTACAAGGTTCCCCTTCGGGATTACCCTTCGGGATTATGGTTGACTTCATAATCCCGGGAGGTGTCGCCAAGCTGAAAAGGGGGAGAACACAGCAGGTGGCGTGTGTTCATCGTACCAGCTACCGGTATCATACGTACGCCACCAGGCAAGAACGAATAACATTAAAACAGCTCTTGAAAGCTAAAAGAAAAAAAAGTACTGTACGTAGCCACCGGGAAAGTAACCGAGCAAGCAACGCCGACCAGCCCCAACGAAACCCTAATATGGAGGACCATACGTAGTAAATAGGACCAGATTTTGTTAGTAAAAATAGGTAAATACATAGGTGTTTGTGTGTACCGTAGGTCTACTAAATAGAACCAAATATTGTTTATAAAAATAGGTAAATACAAGGGCTCCGCATGGGTGCCGGCATTCGCCGGCACCCATGCTCCGGATAGGGCAATTTACCTGGCACATCAGTTATTTCGTACCATCCTTAATATTTACGACAATGTGATGGCGCTCGGTCGTGTTTCGATATCTGACGTGCAGAATTAAGGTAATGCCAAGTGTTGCAGGAAGAAGGGAATGCTGCGTGTTGAAATATTCAGTTCGCAACCTCATTTCTCAGTCTCAACAGTAGTCAGTCTCAGAAATGTGATCAGTCGCTTTTGGTGTTCCGTGGATAGTCTCAGTTTTCAGGATAGTTTGTGAGATTTACGACAACAATGTGATGGCGATCGCTCGTGTTTTGATATTTGACACATACTACGTACAGAGTCAAGGCAATGCCAAGTGTCGCAGAAAGGAGGAAACGCTAACTGTGTTGATACTCAGTTCGCAACTTCATTTCTCAGTTTCTGTCAGAAATGCACCAGTCGCGGTCCCGGTGTCGGGCTCAGTTTAGGTCGTGCGGCGAAAACACATCGTGCCGAGCAAGCGGTTGCGCGTGGATGTAGTCGAGATATTTCAAAGCTGGCGGCAACGGGAAGGGGGTCTCAATCCTTCTCTGACTCTCGTGTCGGAGCAGACTACTCGTATCTACAGCACTATACACAGGCAGCAAGCTTATTTCGTGATTGTTTCTTGGAGATCCGAAATATAGCGAGGTTCTACGTACGTTCTTCTCAGTGCTACACACCAGCTGCTCGTTACATCGTACGTACAAAACAGCAGTACTTTGTACCTGGTACTACGCTGTTATTCTACGTACAAACTCATATTTCTACCCTGAAAAGAAGGGAGCTACAGAGCTACAGCATCAGTACCAAGGCAGTATTAATCCACCCGAGAAAAAATCGGCTAAACTTTTTGTTGTCGTATTATTGTGCTACTACTGCTCTACGGTAGTACTGTACAAAGACTGCCGTGCTTGCTGCTGTAGTATCGTACTCGTATCCCGACGAAGCAAGGCCGAAGGGGTGGAAGGGACTAAAGCTCGCTCATGAAGGTAGTTGGGAGTAGGCAGTCGCATTTGCGAGACCGAGCTATCGAAGCTCGCGACCGAAAAAAAAGCCCAAGATCCTGGAACAAATACAGGTAAAAAGTACGTACGTAGAACCTCGCTATGAGTACGAGTATCTCCAAGAAACAACCACAAAATGATCTTACTGCCTCGAAGAAACAACCTCGACGCCCCGCAAAGAGCCTTCCTGCCTCGAAGAAAAAGTGTCGATGTCCCGCCGTCTCGAAAGAGCCGACGGATTGAAGGCCGCCGCGCTCGGCGGCGACATTGTACTGAATCCACCGGAAAAAAAATCAGCCGAGTTTTCATTCCTCCGTGGATCTTTGATTTTAAGGCGAGATATTTTGAGTTGAGACTCGCACCACAAATATCTCTCTCAGCAGCAACAGCACCACGCATATCATCCTCAGCGGCCAGTAGAGCCGAGATATCTCCTCAAGATCCACGCACTTCGAGGTCGCTGCGCTCGGCGGCGGCGCTTGACTCGAGAGTGCGCGCGGGCGGAAAGTCACGGGCGGAGGCTGAGGGGGGCGACCCTCGAGAAGAGCGGGCGAAAAAGCCAACCCGAGGCCTTCAAAACGGGTCCCGAGTGCGAGTCCGGTCTAAAGCGAAGTCAGAGCCGAACAGGTCCAAGATCACCTGAGTGGTCAATGCTCATTTTATGTATATCTATATAGGTGTTTGTGTGTGTGCGCCGTAGGTTTCCTATTTACTATGGTCCCTCGTAATAGTTATGCATGCATACAGACCCGGCACAACCTCTCTTCGCGGCGGTAGGTGAGGAACTATGAACATATTCTATGAACAGATGATCTAGATGATCTGGATCATGATCTATCTCTCCGGAGTAAGTTGCAGCATGGGCTGATACTGCCGAGGGGGCATGGAGTGAATTGACACACGACGCGCCGTGAGGCGTGGAAGTGTGGAGGGCTTAAGCCTTATTTTTACCCATCCGTCGGAGGATTAAAAAAAAAAAAAACGAGGTGTGCGGTGTTCGTGTACCTCCAGCTTTCGTTGGTCTCCCGCGGCACCGCCCTCGATCAGGAGGTCCCGGATTTGCTCGTTGTAGATCTCGAGGATGGACAGCGTGATCGTGTCGTCCACCTGGTCGGTTTGGTTTTACGAGCGGGCAGAACGGGGGGGCGCGTTCACACCAAACAAACGTACTACGTAGTGCAAGGGGAGCGTCGGGTGAAATTGCCACACGACAAGCTGCCTACGGGGGGCAGTAGTTAATAGGACCAAATATTGTTTGTATAAAGAGGTAAATATATAGGTTTTTGTGTGTACCGTAGGTTCTATTTACTATGGCCTCCCGTTACAACATCTATTTCGAAAGACAGGATCAGCAGCAGCAGCAGCAGCAGCAGCAGCAGCAGCAGCAGCAGCTGTGAGATCGAAGATTTCGTCGAAACTCGATTTTTCAAGCTGTCGTCTATATTGCGGCGTTTCGCCATCGAAACGTCCCAGGAAGCGGCGTCAAAGACGAGAAAAAAACATGTTTTGTGGGCCCATTCTTCTAGCGTACATTTGAAAACCTAATCCGACAAAGAATGCGCGGACGAACGACTTTGGAACGCGCGTTTACAATATTTTGTGGGGGAGATCGTGGTTAGCCGTTCTTCTTAAAGAGCTGTGGAAGAGTAAATAAAGTGCGAGGACATAATTCTTCCATCCGTGAATGTTGCGAGATGAAGGACACACAGGTAGTAACATACCTAAAAAAAATACTGAAACAGCTATAATGTACCAGGTAAGTAATAGTGTGGATGGGGGGTGGATGAAACGAAATAACTAACTACTTGAGCTATGTACGTAGTGTGGATTAATTAATTTAGCAAAAAGGGGAAGGATAATATACGGTATATAAAACAACTGTTTTTACCGCGCTTTCGTACCTCTCCCCTTCGTCCAGCGCTCCGCGTAAACAGGTCTTCCAAGGCGCGCGCATTAACCCCGCGATCACCGGGCGGGCCCATCATCGTGTACGTTTTACCCGTTCCGGTCTACCCATACGTAGTGCAGGAGGAAGGAATATTCGTTGCCGGCGGCGGCGGCGGCGGCGGTCGGGGGGGGGGGGGGGGGGGCCCCG
>MEHQ01002238.1:65534-104433 GCA_008828725.1 Saccharina japonica | reverse complement strand
GGGCGCGGGGGGGGTGGGGGGGGGGGGGGGGGGGGGGGGGGGGGGGTACTTATTTGTTGCTCGCCTTAGTCATTTGATCATTGAACACGCATTCCTTTCGAGACGGAGCACCGTTCCTACTCCTAACAGAGACACCTCCAACATTTGGGCGTTTATTACGTTGTTTCCATATATTACAAAGATTGTTTTTTCTAATCCTATCCCCTTCCTGTTTCGGGGGGGGGGGGGGCAAAAACCGGGGGGGGGGGGGGGGGGCGGTGGGATGTACTTATGTTGTGCATGGCCGTAGTCGTATGACCATAGACCCTCGCATCCCTACAATGCCGGAACAGAGCACGTTGGGTTTTCACCAACCAGGCAGACATTGCTTGCTTGCTTGCACCAAGCAAGAAGCGAAACGTGAGGTGTTGGGCGAGTCGCATGGAGGGTGAGCTCCATCCTACTAAGAGCCGCTTGTGAGGCGGACTTTCCTATGGACGACAGCCTCCAACAAATCGATCTTGCTTCTGGTGTGGCCACTTCCAAAGACAGCAATGGGAGTACTATGTAACTGCCTCGTGGGTATCTACCAGGGGGGGGGGGGGGTACTCGTGTCGTGCATGGCTGTAGTCGTATGGCCATAGACCCTCGCATCCCTACAGTGCGGGGGTGGGGGCGGGGGCGGGGGGGGGGGAAGAGAAGGGAAGGCACCTATGACCAGAGCTTGTCCGGAGAAGAATGGAAAGTAAAAGTGATGGAAATAAAAATAAAAATAAAAAACACGAAAACAAGGTATAGACGCGGCGCAAACCACGGACATGGCGCGCGCGTGCTGGGCGGCAATACCTGGCCATAGGCGAAAATACAGGCGTTGTAGCCGTCCATGACGCTGATCACGAGAGGAGAAACCTCGGCATACACCGTTTCCTGTTTGGCTTCCAGCCCGAACACCTTTAGAAAAACACGATACGGGTGGTAAAAAATATGGCGCAGTTCGACGCGAGTCGACGATGTGAAGAAAAAGGGCTGAAATCGTTTCGCGATCGAAAAAAAACAAAAAAAAGCAAGGCACGACCCGTTCGTAGTGGGAAGGGTGGGGGAAGGAGAGCCTCTGCTATGTGAACCCGAATCGGAGTTACGACGACTACGATAGGAGGGAGCGAGAAAAGGAGGACAAACATCATAAATGGAATAAAAATAGTAACTTCGAAGTATTGCATTAAACAAATGGGTGCGACGAACACGACGACGACGATGGGAGATTAAATTTCGCATCTCGGAAACGCAACAACGCCTACCCGGCGAAAAAAACGAGGACCCACGTTATTGTCAAGCCCAGTGTTTGGACCGCCCGCGCGTGGGGATAAAACGAGCAAAAATAAAGCTACCCGTCGGACACAGCAATGTTGCACTTGTGCTCGATGACGAGACCAAGTGACAACGCGTGCTACGATAGAAGCAGTCCTTTTTGGCTGAAAACATTTCTGAATGAAGACGAGCCTTAACCCAAATTCGTCGGAATTACGTTTATGTGTTGCCATATGTTTCGTTGTATCGTTAGTATGCCATGGTATTGTTTATCGGGTAGCCCTTTTGTTTTTGTCCCAAATCAGTCTTTCGGGTGAGGTATAGAGCTCCTTAATAAGCCACCACCCTCAGAAGGCAAAACATGGTGCACCTCTATCGTAGCATGCGTATGCGACGCAAATAGCCCGGGCTGGTGGTGGTGGTGGTGGTGGTGGTGGTGGCAAACAAAGGGGGCATTACCGCTGCGACCGGTGGAAGTAACGATATTATGTACCTGGTATCCTTCAATTCCCCACCAGACAATGTGTAGCCCTTGTTTCAAGCATACCGTCCACATATAAAAAGGGAAATCCAGAATCCTGACGACTTCTTCGGACATGGAACAACCTCTACCCCTAAGTACGCACCGCGGCACGGCTCCATAATTTCAATCCCCCCTCGCGCGAAGACGCTCTCGCGCGCCAAAACCGAACCAAAACCGAATCGAAACCGAATCGAAACCAAACCAAAACCGAACCAAAACCGAATCGAAACCGAATCGAAACCGAATCGAAACCGAATCGAAACCGAATCGAAACCGAACCGAAACCGAACCGAAACCGAACCGAAACCGAACCGAAACCGAACCGAAACCGAACCGAAACCGAACCGAAACCGAACCGAAACCGAACTGAAACCGAACCTGGTCGAACGCCCACGACTTCCTCTTGTTCCGCTCGTTGACAAGCTCTATCACCCCTTCTCCCGGGAAGGACGTGCAGACGCTTCCCCCCTTGTCGTGCCCAGTAACCGGACGACACCTGCACATCACTCGGATGTTCCCCCGCAGTTCCTGCACGCAGGCGTGACGAAAGGGGGGGGGAGGGTAGGGGTAGGAGTGGTGGTGAACGGGGCGGGGGTTACGGTGGGGATGAGGGTAGGGGGCGAGGGCGGGTGGTAGAGGGATCGGGGTGGGGGCATGGGGAGGGGATGGGAGAGGGGAGGCGGCGAGGGATGACGGTGGAGGTGCAGGGGAGTAGGGGGAGGGGGGGGGTAAGGATAAGGGCGGCTTTGGGGGAATGGGGGCATGGCGGCGGGTGCACGGGTGGTTGATGGGAAAGGGGCAGGGTTGACGCTAACGCTACTGAAGTGGCTGATCTACCTCTCGAGCGTGTGATATTGTCCAGAAGTGTCGCTAAAACATTATGGTCAGTTTGAGGTGGCCCTGCGGTTGGGCAGGGCGGGGGGGTCACGAAGGGAGTTTTTGTTTTTGTATCTGCGCGAGTGGTTGAAAACGGTCCAAGAATGTTTTCCTGGGGCCGCGCCGCGCTCACAGGCCACACACCAAGTCGATCGAGCGGCGGACGCTTGGTAAACGTTAGGGGTACGTTTTTGCCTTCTGAGGCAAATATTATCCGACTGGCTATTTACTTACTGTTAGTATACTGGATATTACTGACTATTACTGACTGCTACTGACTATCACTGACTATCACTGACTATTACTGACTATTACTGACTATTACTGACTACTACTGACTACTACTGACTATTACTGACTATTACTGACTATTACTGACTATTACTGACTATTACTGACTATTACTGACTATTACTGACTATTACTGACTATAAGTGACTAATATTGACGATTACTGACTATTACTGACTATTACTATACTCCTCATCTGAAGAACAACCCATGATCGTTGGAATACCATTATAAGCAGTGTTTTTAAATTATATTTTTCGTTGCGCAGCAGTAGTCAGGCCGTGAGATTGTTTCGTCGGGCTGCGCTTCCGTTGCTTCTCAACGTCAACTTTTTTCGGGCGAGAGGTACCGGTATACGAGAGCTCCTCAAAATGAGCAGCCACAGAAAATCTCTAGATGTACCGATTATCGTAGCCTAGCATGAGGCGGCGGCAACCCGAGAGCCGAACACGAGCGACTTTCCCATGAGTATATATAGATACTCTGCACAAGGTTCTCTCCCCTTCGGGGGAATTCGGACACGGGGTGGGGTGACGCAAGGTCGAATCCGATGATGTCTTGGTACAGCTACAAAAAAAACGAAAAGCCCACCGAAACCGTTACAATCTTGGAGTCTATACAACCCAAAAAAAACGAAAACGCATACGAAGTGACCAGCGAAAGCAACTCGGTAAATATATAAATGCATGTGTAATTCAGGGTTGCCAAAACGAAAAAAAAAAAAACTCGGTTATGATATTTTTGGTCGACCCACGGTTCGTCGTTCTCGCCTGCACGACGTTGAAGAGGCGCCGACGCTCCCGGTACTCGCGCGCGTACTGCCTGCGCACCTCCGCCATCTTCCCTTCGACGCCGCTTACCCGAGCCTGCCATTGAACGGCGGGAATGGAGAAAACATACGTAACATAATAAAAACTACAAAAAAAAAACTACACCGTATATACGTCTGTGTGCTGACAGCGATACGAACGGTGTGCATCCCCTAATATGAATGTACCGCGCCATACTCGCGGTTACACGGCCAAGCTTTTGCTGAAACAAAAGGTGCGGGCGGATCCATCGACGCGCGGCGCATACTTCAGATGTGAAAGGTATCAGAGAGATTCACGGGCCATGGCCCGACCCACAGGTCAGGTCAGGAACGTTTCGATTTATCGCGGTTCGGGTCGGGTCAGGAGGTTTTAAAACTCTCACGGACTCACGGATCGTGTCGGGTCACCCTTACCCGACTCGACCCGACCCGACCCGACCCGACCCGACCCGACCCGACCCGACCCGACCCGACCCGACCCGACCCGACCCGATCCGGCCCGACCCGACCCGACCCGACCCGACCCGACCCGATCCGGCCCGATCCCTAGGCTTGACCCGACCAGTGAGCAGCCCTGTTCTTTTAGCGTCTGAGTGACCCCCACCTGCACAGCTCCGGCAGCAACGGTGGCGACGTCCGGTAGCGCGCGGAGTCGATTCTTGACCTCAGCTCCCAGGCGGTGGAACGAGGCCCGCTCGGACGCCACCAGCTCGGCGAGTTTTCGCATGGCCTGCTGGTTTTTCGCTTGCAGCGCCAGCAAGCGTTGAACCTTTTTTATGCCGCGGGTGGTGGCGAAAGCATTAAGAAGAACGGTACGATAGACAGCAGCGAAAGGCGGGCCACACGTATTCATGCAACAGATCAGATATGCATATATACGTACTCGCACGAAATCAGCATCCGTCACAAGTAGCACCAGACAGACCAAAACGCACATTGCGAAAAAAAACAATATCTATTTAGGCGAGGGGGGGAGGTTTGGTTCAGGTACTCGGTCTGATAAACTTCGTTGGGCCTGTTGATGCCGCGGGCGAGCGAAAACATTAAGAAGAACGGCACGAAAGGCGGGCCGGACCATACGTATTCATACAACATATCAGATATGCATACGTACTCTCGCATGAAATCAGCATCCGTCGCAAGTAGCACCAGACAGACCAAAAACGCACACTGCGAATTAAAAATATATCTATGTAGGGGAGGGGGAGAGGTTTGGCTCAGGTACTTGGTCTGACAAATGATAGTCAGCCAAACAGTTAGGCAGACAGCCAGTTGAAGATGTGTATTAAGCGGAAAGCAATAATATCAAAAGCGGAAAGGTAAAAACAAAATTGGTATTCGCAAGCAGCAGAAAACGAACGAGAACATGGGGCGCACTGGGGGGGGACGGGGCGTACTCATTTGTGGTTTGCCTTAGTCATTTGACCATTGACCACGAATTCCTTTCGAGACGGGAGCACCGTTCCTACTCCTAATAGAGACACCTCCAATAGTTGGGCGCTCACTACGTTGTTTGCCATTTATTACAAAAAAAAAATGCTAATCTTATCCCCTTCCTGTTTCGCTGCCTGTGGCCACCATCTATCTCCTAGGATAGCGATCGTTTTCTCGCTAGTATCTAGTGTACCAAACTTCTCCATCGCGGGGGGAGTGGTATTTTTTCGTTCAATATCGTAGGAAAATCAATCTTAAGGTGCGCGTACTGAGGGGGCATGGGTTTTTGCACGATTCTACAGTAGCGGTCTAATCTTCTTGTAGCTTGATCGACCAAAAACTCGCAAATACATGAAAAAAAAAACCGGCATGATCCCGACACAGAAAACCGTCCTGCGACACGATATATAGCTGGTATTATGGGGGGAACATAGTAATCAGGACCTATCACGTACACTAAAATCTACCGTATACCACGGAAGAAAGCACACCCCAGTGATAACATTTTGGCATTTAAAAAAATTATCACCCGGTGTGCTGTTGTGGAGGGGTGTGCTATCTAACGCATCCCCGGTGATAAACACCATGCACGAGAGCCTTGCAGCTATAGGGGGTGTGGTAACGAGAGGGTGTGACAACGACGGGGCGTGCTAACGGCATTATTGGTTGATAATGAGAGTTAACAGACCCCGACCAGATTCAGGGGGTGTGATAATGAGAGGGTGTGATAACGGTATATCAATGATTGCTATGGAGTGAGTGTGAACAGATCCCGGCCATAATGCAGGGGGTATGTTAGCAAGGGGTGTGCTAACGCATGACAAGCTTGGTCTAAAACCAGATTGTTTTTCTTTTCTCACGTATTGCCGGTGATGGTAAGGCAAATACTTGAAACCCGGGGATATCAGGAAAATTCCCCGCCTTGCTACGATACCGCATGATTGTCACCGGTACCGGTACCATACAGATACTCATTGATGAAACCCCGAGGGTCGCACCGCAAGTGCTGCAGGTGCATCGCCGGTACCGGTACCAGTAGCCGGGGCTTAGCACACGGCGGACGTAGGAGACGTGATGACGTTAGTGTCAGTACCGGTAAACGCGCTGGTCCCAGAGAAAACGACATGATCGTCGCCCGAGGCGCGACAGCAGCAGCTTCAGGTGGGGTCGAAGCCGCAGACTCGTTCGGCCCACTGTGAGGGGGCGCAGCAGTTGCCCCCATGCTGGTGTCCATACCGGTGCGGGTTGATTGTGAATCGTGAATTATATCCATCCACCAGGTGGTGTAATAATTGCGGAGTTTGACACTGTTTTCAGGCGTACACACGTACGTAGGGGGTGTGTTATCTAACGTACCCCCGGTGATAAAGTGACGGTAAAAAAAACGAAGTAAAAAAGATATCACCCGGTGTGCTTATGTGAGGGGGGGGGGGGTGTTATCTAAGGGGGGTGTGCTTTCTTCCGTGTTATACGGTACGGTACATATTTTCAGCATTTTTACCAAGAACATTTGGTCCTGATTACTATGTTCCCCCGTAAAGGTATACCTCTCGGTTCGCGGTCGTGATGGTGCCGTCCTTCGACTGCTCCAAATCTCCCAGCTCTTTCGCCATGGCTAGCACGAGCGCGTTTTTTTCCTAGTGACGGTAAGTACCGCACGAAAAAAAATACCCAAATAAGCACACACGGCCCAAAACACGCCAAAACAGGCGTTGTTTCCGCAAGGGGCGAGGGGGCGACAGGGGGCACCGGAGGTTGGACACGTGGACCAGGTCGAGGACGGTTCACGGTCCGCATCAGATGACATCCTTGACTTGTTAGGAACGGAACCGAGACGTCAATTGAAGGGCCTGCTTAACTCCCCACAAGCATGCGTGTAAATCTGTTTCCCTTTGGCCGTTTCTACTCAACAGCAACAGTGACATTGCTTTATGCATGAGCGCCGAGAGAGCTTGCCAATTTGTTCGACAACATCAGACCCCAAGGACATCGTTTCCCACTACGGTACGTATACAGTGCCGGGAAACAGCTTTAAGCGTACTCGTTAGGGCTGTGAAAAACGCATGCCTTGCCTGGGCTTCACGGCTAGTTTATTGGCTGGGTTCGTAGCGATCTAAGCCGATGAACTGACTCCTCGGCAGCAGTTAGTTATATGAGCTTCAACGTTGATCACTCGTAAACATTCCCCGAAAAAATAACGAAAATCAAGGGAAACCAAGCAAGGATACCTATTGGACTACAGTAGTAGCCTATTGGACTACATGGACTACAGTAGCCTACTGGACTATAGTAACCTATTGGGATACAGTAGACTATTGGACTACAGTTAGTAGTTTCAACGTTGATCACTCATAAACATTCCCCGAAAGACGACGAAAACCAACGGCAACCAAACAAGGATAACTATTGAACTACAGTGGCCTATTGGACTACAGCAACCTATTGGACTACAGCAGCATGTTGGACTACAGTAGCCTATGTTGGACTACAGTAGCCTATTGGGCTACAGTAGCTTCGACAGTGATCAATCATCAACATTTCCTGAAATACGAAGAAAACCAAGGGAAACCACGCATGGAAACCTATTGGACTACAGTAGCCTATTGGACCACAGTACGTAGCCTATTGGAGTGCAATAGCTTCAACGTTGATCACCCATAAATATTCCCCGAAAGACGAAGAAAACCAAAGGAAACCAAGCCGCAAGGAACCCTATTGGACTACAGTAGCCTACTGAACTACAGTAGCCTATTGGACTACAGTAGCCTATTGAACTACAGTAGCTCTAATGTTGATCACCCAGACACGCCTGGGGTACAAAAACTACCCCTCCTACCGCACTGTAAAGGCAACAATATCCGGAGTTTCCTCAGTCAAGGACCCCTCGTCAAAAGAAATAGTGCCTTATAAGGCAAAAAGTGCTACGATACTCCCCTTTCGCAGCACGCCTCAGGCCAAAAATCATACATCCCCCCTAATGTTTTACACACCATATTAGGTTATGATTACTAACAGTACATTCCCCCCGTAAAATATCAGCAATCGTACCTTTTCCGCCACCTTCTTCCCCTTTTTCGCTTTCGCCAAACGCCTGTTAGACTCCGCCAACTCCAGCCGTAGTCGCCTCGCCTCCGCTTCCGCTTTTTCTCGTTCGTCTTGCACAGTGCGGTCCTCACTGCTCCCCTCCCCAGTCGCCCTCCCACTGCTGTCCGACGACCCCGGATTCCCCCCCGGGGCGGCAGCGCCTGAAGACCCCGGGTTTTCCCCTCGAATGGCGTCGCCCCCGGCGTTCGTAGCTGCGAAATCGGGGTTCGCTGCGGTGACGGTATTAGCTGCGGGGTCGCCGCTGGGCGGGACGTCGGCGGCAGAATTTGGAGTGTCGCTGGCTTCGTCCGATGCGTCGTTGTTTTTTCCCCCGCCAGTTTGGATGTGGTCGTTAACGGTCTCGCTGTCTGGTTTGATCGGGGGCTCGGGCTCGGGCTCTTCTGCCGATACCGATAACTATGAAGAGTGGGGGGTTGAAAGGTTGCCCAGAGAAAAACAGGCAGTAAAAATAAGGCCGGGTACAGAGGGAGGGGATAGAGAGGGGGGGGGCGAGGGGTTGCTGGTAGGCCTAAAAGGCCAACCTCGACTTAAACGATGTATATATACGAAGTATATATATATAGATATATACATATTCAGTATGTTTTAATTATCACCGAGGAGTGTTTTTGTGTTTAAAAACAAAAAAAATGTTACGCGTGCGTGAGTGAGTCAGTCAGTTGTAGGTAGAGCTGTTGTGAGTAATAAGGCATGCCTTGGTTGGACTTCACGGCTACTACGAATAGTTGGATTAGCTGGGGTGGAAAAGTAAGCGAACTACGTAGTAATAGCTGACTTGGTGTTTTTATCAAGAACGCGCGTTGAGCTCCCAACAGTACCAGTGAGATGCAACAAACGCAAAAATTCACACAGCACCGCGCGCAACTATTACAGGGGAACATACCGTAGCAAATACAACCAATTATGGTGTGTACACATTAGGGGGGATGTATAATTTTTTGGGTCCCATCGCAGCTCGGAAATGTTAAAGATTAGAGCTCTTGAAAGCCGGAAGTAGGTGTACTACAGAAAGGGGTTAGGCTTTATGCATGGGGGCTCCTCTTGTTTCCGTGGTTTTCTTGTTTCGGAGTGTTTATGAGTGATCAACGTTGAAGCTCATCATGCTACACACACATTGTTGAGGATAACCGGTCGCCGCGGTAGACTAGTGGTCAGCTTCAAATGCTACTAGCATTTGTACCCGAGTTCGAGTCCCACCGTGGTGAGATTTTGACTTTATTTGCAAAAACAAAACACAAACAAAAAACAAGCGCTGAGAGCGCCTTCGTAGCGTGGGTAGGCGGAATTCGACGAGAGTCAACGAGGGAAGAAAGTGCTGAAATATTTTCGCGATCAAATTGCAAGGCACGTACCGTAGTGGGGAGGGAGGGACGAGAAGAGCCTACTTAGTGACTCCGCCGGATCTGAGTTACGACTATTACGGAGGACCATAGTAAATAGGACCTAATATTGTTAGTAAAAATAGGTAAATATATAGGTTTTTGTGTGTACCGTAGGTCCTATTTACTATGCCATCATTAGCCCACCCCGTAATAAAGAGGACTAAAGAGGGAGAGAGAAAAAGAAGGGCGAAGATAACAGATGAGATGGAAACGAAATAATAATTAAAAAAACACCAGGTATTATGCCGAAAAGGTGCGATCGTTTCTCAGCGCACGTTTTCTTGACAGCGATAATATAAGGTGTGCTTATAAAAAGTCGAACATTTTTTGTTTTGGGAGGTTATCTCTCGACTATTTACGGGGGGGGCAAAGTAAATAGGACCAAATATTGTTTGTAAAAATATGTAAACATATAGGTTTTTGTGTGTACCATAGGTTCTATTTAATACGGTTCTCCGTAAATAGATGTTTCCGAAAACACGTTTTTTTTTTCGGTACTTGTACTTGGTCAAAAAAACTTGCCTGTCCTGGAAAAATCGAGCGCTGAAATAACACGATCGCACCCCCGTGCGAAGTCAACGCGTGTTACAATATTTGTCCACGAAGCGTGCTACGGCGGTAGGGGTTGCAATTAAGGGTTGCACCTAGGGCCAGGCTCGTTCGCCACTTAAGAAGGTCTACCTATGCTTCACAAAAAAACACGAGCTTTCAAGAAACAATTGCAAGCCAGGCCCGACGGGCATGGAGATGTTGGGTGGCAGCTCCTTAGATACAATGGTTGAGGAGCCCCCCAACGCGTCAGTGATCCCTAATTGCAACCCCTAATTGTAACCACTAATCACAATCCACTAATAATTTCAACCCCCTTTTTGCAACCCCTACTTGCAATCCCTACCGTAGCACGCCTCCTACGGGAGCTGGAGAAAGTACGCAACCCCCAACCTTAACCCTACCCCTTCACAGGTTGCGGGGACCCCCCCCTCCCTTGCACAATGTGAGCGTGAAAAACAACTTGTTGACACGTCGAACACTGTAGCACACCATCAGGCGTACCGAGTTGGGAGGTTGACGGCACCTCGTAAGGTTTGCTACTGTATACGCATTGTTCAATGTCCCCACGTTGTGCAAAGGGGGGGGGCGTCGCGTCGCGTCCCGGCCGCCCGTATTGTACAGCCCAAGGGTTCTTCAAATACCCAGATCAAATCAGCGTCTCCGCCGTACCAAGTACCACACTGTCCGCACAACAAAAAGGACCATTGGGGGTGTAAATTATCAATACCACAACGATCCTTAAATTTCCGGACACGAGATTGGTACCTGGTAGTTGTTTTACAAGTAAGTACCCTTTTTTAGCTTACGTTTTTTTTTTCAAGTACCACATATGTACATGTGTGTCTCACTTTGTTTGCCACCGTGATGGAGAAGGTATCAGAGGGACCGGCGACGGCGGAGGCGGCGGCGGCGGCAAGCGCATTACCACCTGCGCCTGCCTGGTCTCCCCCCGAAGACTCCCGTCGCGGGGACAACAACGTACGAGCGTGAGGGGCTTGCTGTCGACTGTCCCCGGTCACAAACGCCTCTTGGGTGGTAGGGTGAAGAGCTCCCGCTCCTGGTGCCGCTACCTCCGCTTTCAGCACTCTGATCTATTGTTTTGTTGGGCGGGGCGGGGGGAGAGAAAGGGTAGTATTCGGGCTGTGAGTTGCGCTCGTGAGGAGGGGGGAGGGGGGGGTAATCATGTCGTGCATGGCCGTGGTCGTATGCCCATAGACCCTCGCACCCCTACAGTGCCGGGACAGAGCATGTCGGGTTTCCACTCAACCAGGCAGACATTACTAGAAACCAAGCGCGAAGCGCTGTGAGGTGTTGGGCGAGTCGCATAAAGGGTGAGCTAGCTGCATTCTACTATTAATAAGAACCGCTTGTAAGGCGGACTTGCATATGGATGACAGCTTCAATGAGTTGCTTTATTTTCTGGTGTGGCCCCTTCCGGAGACAGCAATGGGTATTACTATGTACCTGCCTCGTTGGGTGCCTTACCATATACACACTACGTGATACGATCATTCCCCTTGTGCGGAGTTGAGGTTCTCAACCCCGCCCAAATGATCTGGAGGTACTCATGTTTATGCATGGCCGTGGTCGTATGACCATAGACCCTCGCATCCCTACAACGCCGGGACGGAGCACATCGAGTTTCCACCAACCAGGCAGACATTGCTTGCACCAAGCGCGAATTTGTTCTTGTGCCGGGGGGGGCGGGGAGGGGTAGAAGAAGGGTTATTGTTGGGGTGGTGAATTATAATTAGCTCGTACTTCGTGTGTAACTAACAAACACAAAACAAACAAATTTCCACGCCACACCTTCGCCTTTGCTCGCTCGTACTTCTGCCGGAGCCGGTCGAAGTCCTCCTGGGAGACGACAATGCCTTCGTCCTTCGCGGCAAGTTCTTCCCGCACACCCCTAAGCAGCCCGCGAAGTTTCGAGTATTGCGACTCTGTCTTGCGGAGCTGTACCGGCGTTGGCGGGAGAACAGAAGAAGCGGCGGCGGCGGGAGGGGGNTCCGAGAGCGGTTATACTAGAGTTAGCGTGGAACGCAAAACTCAGCCTGAGATTTCCTGGGGTAATCTGGGCAAGCCTACGTATACACCTTACTGCTACTGCTGTGGCACCGTCTTCGAGCACCCTTGAGCATAGATAGACTGACATATAGGATTTAGTGTATCGCTCAACGCTGAGCGCGATTTTCTCATTCCAAATTTCTTAGCGCCCCCCCCAAAGAGTGAGCCTTTTAGTTGTTCTTGTTAGCCTTAGAAGGTTATTTCTTATTCGTTGGTCTATACTGTATCGTGGGTCGAGAGGATCATCCCTATACTCTCATCACCCATCACCGTGAAACCTGACCTATATGGTGTGGAACCACGTCGCCCCAGCCATACATCCGACTAATTGCTTGATTGATTGATTGATCGACCGAGCAGCACGTTCGTACTCCGTAGCCTAAAACAGACCCGTGGCGTGAAATTGCGTTCCCTCTGTAGACTGACAGACCGTCCCATATTCCACGATCCCCACGGTTCTCACGGTTCTCACGGGTCCCACAGGTCCCACGGGTCCCACGGGTCCCACGGGTCCCACGGATCCCATTGTCCCCGTGGGTCCCACGGGCCCCACGGGCCCCACGGGCCCCACGGGTCTCACGGGTCTCACGGATCCCACGGACCCCACGGTTCCCACGGTTCCCACGGGTCCCAAGGGTCCCTAGGGCTCCAAGGGTCCCACGGGTCCCACGGGGCATGTCCTACCGTTCGCACGGGGCAAACGAGTCCCTTCGGAATTGTTGGTGATCGGACAAGAAAAACAATCGGCTACGTAGTGTTCTGACGACTGTGCGATTGGATTGTGAGATACCTGATATGCTCTAGGGATCGCGAGTCTGCCATCACAACAATTAAATAACACGAACCACATGTACCACTCTGACCGTCGCATGTAATAACCGTTTGATATTGACATTAGAGTATAAACGGGTATTACACTTCCGGCTAAAGTGGTACAGACATAAGTGGAGACAAAAAATAAAGAGCGAGTCGTACGATTATATCAAGCGTCAAGCGTCTGCCGTAGGAAGGGGCGTGCATGCATCAGTGGAAGTATATGGTGTGGCCGAATATTATATTATAATTATTAATATTAGTGTTAATCTTGCCTTCCGACAATGTATGTATGTATCGCACAAGTTCCTCCCCAACTTGAATCGAATACGTGTCTTCTAACACCGCAGTAGGAATCCCTCTTTTATCACTCTGAATCAGCAGATATGCAGCAATCATACAAAAAAAAAATGTATAGGTACTAACCGCGCGCTGGAGTTACGCCGGCCAAGCGTCCACTCAGCGCGGGGGGACATACCAGGCGAGGATCCCCTGCCGGCGCAGGAGGCCTCATCCAATTCAATACTTACATTGAAAGATCCACTGTAGGGAGACAGAATACATGAGGACTCCTGGAAACGTGACATATTAAATCGGGCAGGGCGGGGGTATGATTGGGGGAGGAGAGGGGGCTGGTTGTATCTACGCAACACATTTCGCGAAAAGGGACGAACAATCATCTACTTCGTACGTGTACGAAGAATATGTTCCAAGCTATAGTGTGTTGCATTATTTTTGCTGCGGCCCTCTGCGCGTGTGATTTGTTTCGTTGACTTGCCCTATTTTTGCTGCTGCTGCCCTCTGCGTGCGATTTGCTCGTGGCTGTGTGTCCACAGGCAGCCCTTCTTCGCGCCTACGCCTCCGAACGCATTCGCGAGAGAGACTCCATCGTCGAGGCGGCCATCACTCTCGTCATCAGCACGACGAAAAACAACAGCGACACCAACAGCGGTAGCAGCGGCGGCGGCGGCGGTGGCGGCGATGGGATCGATGCGAAAGCGGTGCAGGAGCTACTGGATCGACGAAAACGCCTGGACGCAGAGACGAACGATCTCGATCTCACGAACGTCATGGTCGATGGTACGTACGTACGTATATACAAAGAATGGGCTACGAATACCACTCTGTCCAGAAATATAAGCACCTTTATTATTGAATATACTGTCAGGGGTTCAGGGGGAAAAAAAACGACACCCCGCTATGTACCCATTTGCGAGCCCCAGACGAGGGGTGTACTAAAACCAAGTAAAACACAACTATGGAAAAGTCGCTTTTCGAAATTTCGTCCACAAATCCCAACGCCGCACTAATGATAGTTTGTTTTTGATTTTGACACTTGGAAGGAGTATAGGTCGTTTTCTGTTTTTATCGAGCACCCTTGGTACTGTTCACAACGTGTAATTGCACTCACCGGTAGGTAGTTTTTTGGTACTATTAATAATGAGCTTGTAAGTTTATTCGCGGTTATGTGCTATATAGCCGAAATAATTTTGGTACGGATGAGCTTACTATGTTATTTGGAGTGTTGTATTCGTCAGTAGTCCATAGTTTCTGGTACGAATGAGACCTATATTATTTACAGCAAGCAGTGTTGTGCTACGCTCGACCGTATTTTTTGGCAATAATGAGCTACCTGGTACACTATTTCAGAGCGTTGTGTTCGTCAGTAGCTTTTTGGGTCATACGAAAACCTATAGATTTCCCCATTTCTACATACCAATAATATTTAGTCCTATTTACTATTGTTCCCCGTAATATGAATAGTAGTAATCGGAACCAAATATGGTGTGTAAACAAATTAGGGGGGATGTAGGATTTTTGGGTCAATCGTGGGTTCTGAGTACTCTTCTTACTACACTAGCCCACCCAGAATAGTCCCCAACGGTACTGCCGTGGCAACGGTAGCGCAAGCTGCCGTCCCCTGATCTGTGAATGATATTTCCCGGCACTAATGGTATATTGCGCATATCGAACGGACCATCGATTCCCATTGAACGATTTTAGATACTTCAGGGCAAATAGATGCCTGATCTGTATGATCTGTATGATCTGTATGATCTGTATGATCTGTATGATACATATCATGTTACAGGGCGGGGAGCCGTTTAATCTGCGTGATCTAGGGCACGTTTCCTGGATTAGATCTGTGCTGTACAGATCCTGCACCACATCTCATAACAGCAGGTAGGATCTGATCTAGATGGTCTACCACAGATCGTGATCTATCCGTATATGGCGAAAATCAACCCACTCTAATTCCAAGTATGTTGTCCCCGAAGAGGTAGGTGGGCGCAGTTGTAAATCGTCCGCACGTAGGAAAGATCATCTACAGATAGATCACATAGACCATATTGTTCATCGCCTGCCGTTGTGATATGTTGTGAAGGATCTGTGTAGTATACAGATCCAACCAAGGAAACGTGCTTTACTGTACACCATGCAGGTTATTATGGCCCCCATCCGGTAACATGAGCTATAGATCACACAGATCATACAGATCATAAATATTCCTGCCCTGAAAGACCTAGATCATGAAGAGGGAATCGGTGATCTATCTGTTCAAGATGTGAAACCACCCCTGCCGAATAAGCATGCCTGTATACAGTGAGCTGCCCCTTTTCGGAGTTTGAATGAGGATTGACCTCCAGCCAAAAAATGACAATCTCTAATATTATTATTTTTTTGCGTTTGCCGTCCTCAACAATGTGCAGCATGATAAGCTTCAACGGTGATCGCTCAGAAATATTTACATTCCCCGAATCAAGAAAAAAAACACCAAAGGGAGACCAAAAACGAATATTATATTATACGAGAGTACTGCGTTATATTTCCATCTTTCCGTCTGAACCAAAACGAAATCCCCAGAGAAGTGATTGCTGCCACCAGCTTCAAGCCAAACATGCCGATTTTTTCTAACGTTACACTCCGTTTGACTTTCCATTTTCCGGTCTTGGACCGAACGTATTGTAAAGAGCGCCTTGGCGAGGAGCTGAAGCATTTGAGGAGGGAGTGCCGCTCGCAGGCGCGAAAGCTGGAGGAGGTTCGGCACGTCGAAGTGGCTAGAGACCACGCCGAAGATGAGATGAGGAGCAAGGTCGGAAAAACAAAACCTCAACGCAAGCAAAAGCCCCTCAACAAAAGCGTCCCGAAATCAATACCTGGTAGCTATTACTACAGGCGACCATAGTAATCAGGACCCCCATTGGAGAGACAACTTTTTTTTTTTTTCCCATCCCATTTATTATCTTCGCCCTTCTATTCTCTCTCCCTCTTCAGTCGTAACTCAGATCCAGGGTCACTAAGTAGGCTCTTCTCCTCTCTTCCCACTACGGTACATATGATACTTGCCTTGCATTTTTATCGCGAGTAGATTTCAGCACTTACTTCCTTCCCTCGTCAACTCTCGTTGAATTGTGCCACGAGTAAAACCTATAAACTTCAGCATTTTTACGAAGTATATTTGGTCCTGATTACTACAGTATGTCCGCCCGCAATAGAGGTTTTAACCGGAAGTAAGGTACAGAAAAAGGGAGTTCAGATTTTTGTGCATACATAGGTTTCGTTTTTTTTTTTGCTTTGGTGTGCCTTGATTCTCTCTTTCTTTCTTTCGGGGGGTGTTTTTAGGTGATAAAAGTTGAAGCTCGTGTTTGTTGAGGATGGCAAAAAGCAACGCTATTAATAATATTTCGCCGAGCTGTATTTTACTCATCTTGGTTCATTTGGATATGTCGGCGAATGCCACTGGTATCATATACTTACTACTTTCGCACGATATCAGGTATTTGCACTTGCTTTCAGCTTCTGGCCCCGGGGGGGGGGGGGGGAGGAGAGACGGTCGTCGTTGCTTGTACATCATTGACTCGCAACCATTGCCGAAGCGCTGCGACCCCGATTCTGCCCCGACTACTCTGTATGGTCTTCCTTAATCTACTGAATAAGTACTCCTTACTGCTGCACAAAAAGGGAGCCTGTTGTAGAAGTGTATGATCACTTGCGCCAAGGTCGACCAGGAGTAACTGCATGTAGTCTCGTACGGAGATTGCGGTGTTTTTTTTTTTGTTTGCTCGAGTGGGAGGGTTCATGGGGTCTCAGATAACTTCTTAAGGCACGGGACGGATTGTTTTTTGATGCGCTGAGCTGAATCGAATAACATCGGGGGTGGAACGATATGAAGCACGCGGAGGCATCGACCAAGCAACGTGGAAATTGCGCTCTTTGCGGGGCTTGCGTTCGACTGGGCAACAGCGAAGGAACACAAAACAAAACAAGACCTCCGGACACGCTCAGCCTCCGCTGTGAAAACACCGACCAGACCCGCGTTTTCAAACATCGAGGAAGCCGGTAACTTATAGTTCCATCGGGTTCCGCTAGAACTATGAATAGGGGGGAATCTGCAACTCGTATATAATTTGGTGGTGCTTTGTTGCACCACACTTGATTATTTCCCGTTTCGAGGCTGCAAGGCCATTTCGGTGTTGTCGAGCCCGAGGAAGTAGTGTGTAGCCAACAAACCAACCAATCAATCGATCAATCAATCAATCGATCAATCAATCGATCAATCAATCAGTCAATCAATCAATCAATCAACCAACTACTCAATCAGCCAATCAATCAATCAACCAATCAACCAATCAATCAATCAATCAATCAATCAATCAATCGATCGATCGATCGATCGATCGATCGATCAATCAATCAATCAATCAATCAATCAATCAATCAATCAATCAATCAATCAATCAATCAATCAATCAATCAATCAATCAATCAATCAATCAATCAATCAATCAATCAATCAATCAATCAATCAATCACTCAATCCATCAATCACTCAATCAACCAACCAACTAATCAATCAATCAATCAACCAATCAATCACTCAATCCATCAAGCACTCAATCAACCAACCAACTAATCAATCAATCAATCAATCAACCAATCAATCAATATCACACCACAAAAACTACCGTGCGATTGCTCAATATTTGGTAACCCCATTAGAACTGAAGTCCCGTTTCGGCGACCATATACTTGAAATTAAACCAAGATTATTTGTTTTCTGTACAGTGCATTTCTGAAAGGGTTGTCATAATAACCCTCCCCGCTCCCCGCTCAACCCCCCCCCCTCCGAGAGCGGTTATACTAGAGTTAGCGTGGAACGCAAAACTCAGCCTGAGATTTCCTGGGGTAATCTGGGCAAGCCTACGTATACACCTTACTGCTACTGCTGTGGCACCGTCTTCGAGCACCCTTGAGCATAGATAGACTGACATATAGGATTTAGTGTATCGCTCAACGCTGAGCGCGATTTTCTCATTCCAAATTTCTTAGCGCCCCCCCCAAAGAGTGAGCCTTTTAGTTGTTCTTGTTAGCCTTAGAAGGTTATTTCTTATTCGTTGGTCTATACTGTATCGTGGGTCGAGAGGATCATCCCTATACTCTCATCACCCATCACCGTGAAACCTGACCTATATGGTGTGGAACCACGTCGCCCCAGCCATACATCCGACTAATTGCTTGATTGATTGATTGATCGACCGAGCAGCACGTTCGTACTCCGTAGCCTAAAACAGACCCGTGGCGTGAAATTGCGTTCCCTCTGTAGACTGACAGACCGTCCCATATTCCACGATCCCCACGGTTCTCACGGTTCTCACGGGTCCCACAGGTCCCACGGGTCCCACGGGTCCCACGGGTCCCACGGATCCCATTGTCCCCGTGGGTCCCACGGGCCCCACGGGCCCCACGGGCCCCACGGGTCTCACGGGTCTCACGGATCCCACGGACCCCACGGTTCCCACGGTTCCCACGGGTCCCAAGGGTCCCTAGGGCTCCAAGGGTCCCACGGGTCCCACGGGGCATGTCCTACCGTTCGCACGGGGCAAACGAGTCCCTTCGGAATTGTTGGTGATCGGACAAGAAAAACAATCGGCTACGTAGTGTTCTGACGACTGTGCGATTGGATTGTGAGATACCTGATATGCTCTAGGGATCGCGAGTCTGCCATCACAACAATTAAATAACACGAACCACATGTACCACTCTGACCGTCGCATGTAATAACCGTTTGATATTGACATTAGAGTATAAACGGGTATTACACTTCCGGCTAAAGTGGTACAGACATAAGTGGAGACAAAAAATAAAGAGCGAGTCGTACGATTATATCAAGCGTCAAGCGTCTGCCGTAGGAAGGGGCGTGCATGCATCAGTGGAAGTATATGGTGTGGCCGAATATTATATTATAATTATTAATATTAGTGTTAATCTTGCCTTCCGACAATGTATGTATGTATCGCACAAGTTCCTCCCCAACTTGAATCGAATACGTGTCTTCTAACACCGCAGTAGGAATCCCTCTTTTATCACTCTGAATCAGCAGATATGCAGCAATCATACAAAAAAAAAATGTATAGGTACTAACCGCGCGCTGGAGTTACGCCGGCCAAGCGTCCACTCAGCGCGGGGGGACATACCAGGCGAGGATCCCCTGCCGGCGCAGGAGGCCTCATCCAATTCAATACTTACATTGAAAGATCCACTGTAGGGAGACAGAATACATGAGGACTCCTGGAAACGTGACATATTAAATCGGGCAGGGCGGGGGTATGATTGGGGGAGGAGAGGGGGCTGGTTGTATCTACGCAACACATTTCGCGAAAAGGGACGAACAATCATCTACTTCGTACGTGTACGAAGAATATGTTCCAAGCTATAGTGTGTTGCATTATTTTTGCTGCGGCCCTCTGCGCGTGTGATTTGTTTCGTTGACTTGCCCTATTTTTGCTGCTGCTGCCCTCTGCGTGCGATTTGCTCGTGGCTGTGTGTCCACAGGCAGCCCTTCTTCGCGCCTACGCCTCCGAACGCATTCGCGAGAGAGACTCCATCGTCGAGGCGGCCATCACTCTCGTCATCAGCACGACGAAAAACAACAGCGACACCAACAGCGGTAGCAGCGGCGGCGGCGGCGGTGGCGGCGATGGGATCGATGCGAAAGCGGTGCAGGAGCTACTGGATCGACGAAAACGCCTGGACGCAGAGACGAACGATCTCGATCTCACGAACGTCATGGTCGATGGTACGTACGTACGTATATACAAAGAATGGGCTACGAATACCACTCTGTCCAGAAATATAAGCACCTTTATTATTGAATATACTGTCAGGGGTTCAGGGGGAAAAAAAACGACACCCCGCTATGTACCCATTTGCGAGCCCCAGACGAGGGGTGTACTAAAACCAAGTAAAACACAACTATGGAAAAGTCGCTTTTCGAAATTTCGTCCACAAATCCCAACGCCGCACTAATGATAGTTTGTTTTTGATTTTGACACTTGGAAGGAGTATAGGTCGTTTTCTGTTTTTATCGAGCACCCTTGGTACTGTTCACAACGTGTAATTGCACTCACCGGTAGGTAGTTTTTTGGTACTATTAATAATGAGCTTGTAAGTTTATTCGCGGTTATGTGCTATATAGCCGAAATAATTTTGGTACGGATGAGCTTACTATGTTATTTGGAGTGTTGTATTCGTCAGTAGTCCATAGTTTCTGGTACGAATGAGACCTATATTATTTACAGCAAGCAGTGTTGTGCTACGCTCGACCGTATTTTTTGGCAATAATGAGCTACCTGGTACACTATTTCAGAGCGTTGTGTTCGTCAGTAGCTTTTTGGGTCATACGAAAACCTATAGATTTCCCCATTTCTACATACCAATAATATTTAGTCCTATTTACTATTGTTCCCCGTAATATGAATAGTAGTAATCGGAACCAAATATGGTGTGTAAACAAATTAGGGGGGATGTAGGATTTTTGGGTCAATCGTGGGTTCTGAGTACTCTTCTTACTACACTAGCCCACCCAGAATAGTCCCCAACGGTACTGCCGTGGCAACGGTAGCGCAAGCTGCCGTCCCCTGATCTGTGAATGATATTTCCCGGCACTAATGGTATATTGCGCATATCGAACGGACCATCGATTCCCATTGAACGATTTTAGATACTTCAGGGCAAATAGATGCCTGATCTGTATGATCTGTATGATCTGTATGATCTGTATGATCTGTATGATACATATCATGTTACAGGGCGGGGAGCCGTTTAATCTGCGTGATCTAGGGCACGTTTCCTGGATTAGATCTGTGCTGTACAGATCCTGCACCACATCTCATAACAGCAGGTAGGATCTGATCTAGATGGTCTACCACAGATCGTGATCTATCCGTATATGGCGAAAATCAACCCACTCTAATTCCAAGTATGTTGTCCCCGAAGAGGTAGGTGGGCGCAGTTGTAAATCGTCCGCACGTAGGAAAGATCATCTACAGATAGATCACATAGACCATATTGTTCATCGCCTGCCGTTGTGATATGTTGTGAAGGATCTGTGTAGTATACAGATCCAACCAAGGAAACGTGCTTTACTGTACACCATGCAGGTTATTATGGCCCCCATCCGGTAACATGAGCTATAGATCACACAGATCATACAGATCATAAATATTCCTGCCCTGAAAGACCTAGATCATGAAGAGGGAATCGGTGATCTATCTGTTCAAGATGTGAAACCACCCCTGCCGAATAAGCATGCCTGTATACAGTGAGCTGCCCCTTTTCGGAGTTTGAATGAGGATTGACCTCCAGCCAAAAAATGACAATCTCTAATATTATTATTTTTTTGCGTTTGCCGTCCTCAACAATGTGCAGCATGATAAGCTTCAACGGTGATCGCTCAGAAATATTTACATTCCCCGAATCAAGAAAAAAAACACCAAAGGGAGACCAAAAACGAATATTATATTATACGAGAGTACTGCGTTATATTTCCATCTTTCCGTCTGAACCAAAACGAAATCCCCAGAGAAGTGATTGCTGCCACCAGCTTCAAGCCAAACATGCCGATTTTTTCTAACGTTACACTCCGTTTGACTTTCCATTTTCCGGTCTTGGACCGAACGTATTGTAAAGAGCGCCTTGGCGAGGAGCTGAAGCATTTGAGGAGGGAGTGCCGCTCGCAGGCGCGAAAGCTGGAGGAGGTTCGGCACGTCGAAGTGGCTAGAGACCACGCCGAAGATGAGATGAGGAGCAAGGTCGGAAAAACAAAACCTCAACGCAAGCAAAAGCCCCTCAACAAAAGCGTCCCGAAATCAATACCTGGTAGCTATTACTACAGGCGACCATAGTAATCAGGACCCCCATTGGAGAGACAACTTTTTTTTTTTTTCCCATCCCATTTATTATCTTCGCCCTTCTATTCTCTCTCCCTCTTCAGTCGTAACTCAGATCCAGGGTCACTAAGTAGGCTCTTCTCCTCTCTTCCCACTACGGTACATATGATACTTGCCTTGCATTTTTATCGCGAGTAGATTTCAGCACTTACTTCCTTCCCTCGTCAACTCTCGTTGAATTGTGCCACGAGTAAAACCTATAAACTTCAGCATTTTTACGAAGTATATTTGGTCCTGATTACTACAGTATGTCCGCCCGCAATAGAGGTTTTAACCGGAAGTAAGGTACAGAAAAAGGGAGTTCAGATTTTTGTGCATACATAGGTTTCGTTTTTTTTTTTGCTTTGGTGTGCCTTGATTCTCTCTTTCTTTCTTTCGGGGGGTGTTTTTAGGTGATAAAAGTTGAAGCTCGTGTTTGTTGAGGATGGCAAAAAGCAACGCTATTAATAATATTTCGCCGAGCTGTATTTTACTCATCTTGGTTCATTTGGATATGTCGGCGAATGCCACTGGTATCATATACTTACTACTTTCGCACGATATCAGGTATTTGCACTTGCTTTCAGCTTCTGGCCCCGGGGGGGGGGGGGGGAGGAGAGACGGTCGTCGTTGCTTGTACATCATTGACTCGCAACCATTGCCGAAGCGCTGCGACCCCGATTCTGCCCCGACTACTCTGTATGGTCTTCCTTAATCTACTGAATAAGTACTCCTTACTGCTGCACAAAAAGGGAGCCTGTTGTAGAAGTGTATGATCACTTGCGCCAAGGTCGACCAGGAGTAACTGCATGTAGTCTCGTACGGAGATTGCGGTGTTTTTTTTTTTGTTTGCTCGAGTGGGAGGGTTCATGGGGTCTCAGATAACTTCTTAAGGCACGGGACGGATTGTTTTTTGATGCGCTGAGCTGAATCGAATAACATCGGGGGTGGAACGATATGAAGCACGCGGAGGCATCGACCAAGCAACGTGGAAATTGCGCTCTTTGCGGGGCTTGCGTTCGACTGGGCAACAGCGAAGGAACACAAAACAAAACAAGACCTCCGGACACGCTCAGCCTCCGCTGTGAAAACACCGACCAGACCCGCGTTTTCAAACATCGAGGAAGCCGGTAACTTATAGTTCCATCGGGTTCCGCTAGAACTATGAATAGGGGGGAATCTGCAACTCGTATATAATTTGGTGGTGCTTTGTTGCACCACACTTGATTATTTCCCGTTTCGAGGCTGCAAGGCCATTTCGGTGTTGTCGAGCCCGAGGAAGTAGTGTGTAGCCAACAAACCAACCAATCAATCGATCAATCAATCAATCGATCAATCAATCGATCAATCAATCAGTCAATCAATCAATCAATCAACCAACTACTCAATCAGCCAATCAATCAATCAACCAATCAACCAATCAATTAATCAATCAATCAATCAATCAATCGATCGATCGATCGATCGATCGATCGATCAATCAATCAATCAATCAATCAATCAATCAATCAATCAATCAATCAATCAATCAATCAATCAATCAATCAATCAATCAATCAATCAATCAATCAATCAATCAATCAATCAATCAATCAATCAATCACTCAATCCATCAATCACTCAATCAACCAACCAACTAATCAATCAATCAATCAACCAATCAATCACTCAATCCATCAAGCACTCAATCAACCAACCAACTAATCAATCAATCAATCAATCAACCAATCAATCAATATCACACCACAAAAACTACCGTGCGATTGCTCAATATTTGGTAACCCCATTAGAACTGAAGTCCCGTTTCGGCGACCATATACTTGAAATTAAACCAAGATTATTTGTTTTCTGTACAGTGCATTTCTGAAAGGGTTGTCATAATAACCCTCCCCGCTCCCCGCTCAACCCCCCCCCCTGATTGATTGATTGATTGATTGATTGATTGATTGATTGATTGATTGATTGATTGATTGATTGATTGATTGATTGATTGATTGATTGATTGATTGATTGATTGATTGATTGATTGATTGATTGATTGATTGATTGATTGATTGATTGATTGATTGATTGATTGATTGATTGATTGATTGATTGATTGATTGATTGATTGATTGATTGATTGATTGATTGATTGATTGATTGATTGATTGATTGATTGATTGATTGATTGATTGATTGATTGATTGATTGATTGATTGATTGATTGATTGATTGATTGATTGATTGATTGATTGATTGATTGATTGATTGATTGATTGATTGATTGATTGATTGATTGATTGATTGATTGATTGATTGATTGATTGATTGATTGATTGATTGATTGATTGATTGATTGATTGATTGATTGATTGATTGATTGATTGATTGATTGATTGATCGATCGATCGATCGATTGATCGATCGATTGATTGATTGATTGATTGATTGATTGATTGGTTGATTGGTTGATTGATTGATTGGCTGATTGAGTAGTTGGTTGATTGATTGATTGATTGACTGATTGATTGATCGATTGATTGATCGATTGATTGATTGATCGATTGATTGGTTGGTTTGTTGGCTACACACTACTTCCTCGGGCTCGACAACACCGAAATGGCCTTGCAGCCTCGAAACGGGAAATAATCAAGTGTGGTGCAACAAAGCACCACCAAATTATATACGAGTTGCAGATTCCCCCCTATTCATAGTTCTAGCGGAACCCGATGGAACTATAAGTTACCGGCTTCCTCGATGTTTGAAAACGCGGGTCTGGTCGGTGTTTTCACAGCGGAGGCTGAGCGTGTCCGGAGGTCTTGTTTTGTTTTGTGTTCCTTCGCTGTTGCCCAGTCGAACGCAAGCCCCGCAAAGAGCGCAATTTCCACGTTGCTTGGTCGATGCCTCCGCGTGCTTCATATCGTTCCACCCCCGATGTTATTCGATTCAGCTCAGCGCATCAAAAAACAATCCGTCCCGTGCCTTAAGAAGTTATCTGAGACCCCATGAACCCTCCCACTCGAGCAAACAAAAAAAAAAACACCGCAATCTCCGTACGAGACTACATGCAGTTACTCCTGGTCGACCTTGGCGCAAGTGATCATACACTTCTACAACAGGCTCCCTTTTTGTGCAGCAGTAAGGAGTACTTATTCAGTAGATTAAGGAAGACCATACAGAGTAGTCGGGGCAGAATCGGGGTCGCAGCGCTTCGGCAATGGTTGCGAGTCAATGATGTACAAGCAACGACGACCGTCTCTCCTCCCCCCCCCCCCCCGGGGCCAGAAGCTGAAAGCAAGTGCAAATACCTGATATCGTGCGAAAGTAGTAAGTATATGATACCAGTGGCATTCGCCGACATATCCAAATGAACCAAGATGAGTAAAATACAGCTCGGCGAAATATTATTAATAGCGTTGCTTTTTGCCATCCTCAACAAACACGAGCTTCAACTTTTATCACCTAAAAACACCCCCCGAAAGAAAGAAAGAGAGAATCAAGGCACACCAAAGCAAAAAAAAAAACGAAACCTATGTATGCACAAAAATCTGAACTCCCTTTTTCTGTACCTTACTTCCGGTTAAAACCTCTATTGCGGGCGGACATACTGTAGTAATCAGGACCAAATATACTTCGTAAAAATGCTGAAGTTTATAGGTTTTACTCGTGGCACAATTCAACGAGAGTTGACGAGGGAAGGAAGTAAGTGCTGAAATCTACTCGCGATAAAAATGCAAGGCAAGTATCATATGTACCGTAGTGGGAAGAGAGGAGAAGAGCCTACTTAGTGACCCTGGATCTGAGTTACGACTGAAGAGGGAGAGAGAATAGAAGGGCGAAGATAATAAATGGGATGGGAAAAAAAAAAAAAGTTGTCTCTCCAATGGGGGTCCTGATTACTATGGTCGCCTGTAGTAATAGCTACCAGGTATTGATTTCGGGACGCTTTTGTTGAGGGGCTTTTGCTTGCGTTGAGGTTTTGTTTTTCCGACCTTGCTCCTCATCTCATCTTCGGCGTGGTCTCTAGCCACTTCGACGTGCCGAACCTCCTCCAGCTTTCGCGCCTGCGAGCGGCACTCCCTCCTCAAATGCTTCAGCTCCTCGCCAAGGCGCTCTTTACAATACGTTCGGTCCAAGACCGGAAAATGGAAAGTCAAACGGAGTGTAACGTTAGAAAAAATCGGCATGTTTGGCTTGAAGCTGGTGGCAGCAATCACTTCTCTGGGGATTTCGTTTTGGTTCAGACGGAAAGATGGAAATATAACGCAGTACTCTCGTATAATATAATATTCGTTTTTGGTCTCCCTTTGGTGTTTTTTTTCTTGATTCGGGGAATGTAAATATTTCTGAGCGATCACCGTTGAAGCTTATCATGCTGCACATTGTTGAGGACGGCAAACGCAAAAAAATAATAATATTAGAGATTGTCATTTTTTGGCTGGAGGTCAATCCTCATTCAAACTCCGAAAAGGGGCAGCTCACTGTATACAGGCATGCTTATTCGGCAGGGGTGGTTTCACATCTTGAACAGATAGATCACCGATTCCCTCTTCATGATCTAGGTCTTTCAGGGCAGGAATATTTATGATCTGTATGATCTGTGTGATCTATAGCTCATGTTACCGGATGGGGGCCATAATAACCTGCATGGTGTACAGTAAAGCACGTTTCCTTGGTTGGATCTGTATACTACACAGATCCTTCACAACATATCACAACGGCAGGCGATGAACAATATGGTCTATGTGATCTATCTGTAGATGATCTTTCCTACGTGCGGACGATTTACAACTGCGCCCACCTACCTCTTCGGGGACAACATACTTGGAATTAGAGTGGGTTGATTTTCGCCATATACGGATAGATCACGATCTGTGGTAGACCATCTAGATCAGATCCTACCTGCTGTTATGAGATGTGGTGCAGGATCTGTACAGCACAGATCTAATCCAGGAAACGTGCCCTAGATCACGCAGATTAAACGGCTCCCCGCCCTGTAACATGATATGTATCATACAGATCATACAGATCATACAGATCATACAGATCATACAGATCAGGCATCTATTTGCCCTGAAGTATCTAAAATCGTTCAATGGGAATCGATGGTCCGTTCGATATGCGCAATATACCATTAGTGCCGGGAAATATCATTCACAGATCAGGGGACGGCAGCTTGCGCTACCGTTGCCACGGCAGTACCGTTGGGGACTATTCTGGGTGGGCTAGTGTAGTAAGAAGAGTACTCAGAACCCACGATTGACCCAAAAATCCTACATCCCCCCTAATTTGTTTACACACCATATTTGGTTCCGATTACTACTATTCATATTACGGGGAACAATAGTAAATAGGACTAAATATTATTGGTATGTAGAAATGGGGAAATCTATAGGTTTTCGTATGACCCAAAAAGCTACTGACGAACACAACGCTCTGAAATAGTGTACCAGGTAGCTCATTATTGCCAAAAAATACGGTCGAGCGTAGCACAACACTGCTTGCTGTAAATAATATAGGTCTCATTCGTACCAGAAACTATGGACTACTGACGAATACAACACTCCAAATAACATAGTAAGCTCATCCGTACCAAAATTATTTCGGCTATATAGCACATAACCGCGAATAAACTTACAAGCTCATTATTAATAGTACCAAAAAACTACCTACCGGTGAGTGCAATTACACGTTGTGAACAGTACCAAGGGTGCTCGATAAAAACAGAAAACGACCTATACTCCTTCCAAGTGTCAAAATCAAAAACAAACTATCATTAGTGCGGCGTTGGGATTTGTGGACGAAATTTCGAAAAGCGACTTTTCCATAGTTGTGTTTTACTTGGTTTTAGTACACCCCTCGTCTGGGGCTCGCAAATGGGTACATAGCGGGGTGTCGTTTTTTTTCCCCCTGAACCCCTGACAGTATATTCAATAATAAAGGTGCTTATATTTCTGGACAGAGTGGTATTCGTAGCCCATTCTTTGTATATACGTACGTACGTACCATCGACCATGACGTTCGTGAGATCGAGATCGTTCGTCTCTGCGTCCAGGCGTTTTCGTCGATCCAGTAGCTCCTGCACCGCTTTCGCATCGATCCCATCGCCGCCACCGCCGCCGCCGCCGCTGCTACCGCTGTTGGTGTCGCTGTTGTTTTTCGTCGTGCTGATGACGAGAGTGATGGCCGCCTCGACGATGGAGTCTCTCTCGCGAATGCGTTCGGAGGCGTAGGCGCGAAGAAGGGCTGCCTGTGGACACACAGCCACGAGCAAATCGCACGCAGAGGGCAGCAGCAGCAAAAATAGGGCAAGTCAACGAAACAAATCACACGCGCAGAGGGCCGCAGCAAAAATAATGCAACACACTATAGCTTGGAACATATTCTTCGTACACGTACGAAGTAGATGATTGTTCGTCCCTTTTCGCGAAATGTGTTGCGTAGATACAACCAGCCCCCTCTCCTCCCCCAATCATACCCCCGCCCTGCCCGATTTAATATGTCACGTTTCCAGGAGTCCTCATGTATTCTGTCTCCCTACAGTGGATCTTTCAATGTAAGTATTGAATTGGATGAGGCCTCCTGCGCCGGCAGGGGATCCTCGCCTGGTATGTCCCCCCGCGCTGAGTGGACGCTTGGCCGGCGTAACTCCAGCGCGCGGTTAGTACCTATACATTTTTTTTTTGTATGATTGCTGCATATCTGCTGATTCAGAGTGATAAAAGAGGGATTCCTACTGCGGTGTTAGAAGACACGTATTCGATTCAAGTTGGGGAGGAACTTGTGCGATACATACATACATTGTCGGAAGGCAAGATTAACACTAATATTAATAATTATAATATAATATTCGGCCACACCATATACTTCCACTGATGCATGCACGCCCCTTCCTACGGCAGACGCTTGACGCTTGATATAATCGTACGACTCGCTCTTTATTTTTTGTCTCCACTTATGTCTGTACCACTTTAGCCGGAAGTGTAATACCCGTTTATACTCTAATGTCAATATCAAACGGTTATTACATGCGACGGTCAGAGTGGTACATGTGGTTCGTGTTATTTAATTGTTGTGATGGCAGACTCGCGATCCCTAGAGCATATCAGGTATCTCACAATCCAATCGCACAGTCGTCAGAACACTACGTAGCCGATTGTTTTTCTTGTCCGATCACCAACAATTCCGAAGGGACTCGTTTGCCCCGTGCGAACGGTAGGACATGCCCCGTGGGACCCGTGGGACCCTTGGAGCCCTAGGGACCCTTGGGACCCGTGGGAACCGTGGGAACCGTGGGGTCCGTGGGATCCGTGAGACCCGTGAGACCCGTGGGGCCCGTGGGGCCCGTGGGGCCCGTGGGACCCACGGGGACAATGGGATCCGTGGGACCCGTGGGACCCGTGGGACCCGTGGGACCTGTGGGACCCGTGAGAACCGTGAGAACCGTGGGGATCGTGGAATATGGGACGGTCTGTCAGTCTACAGAGGGAACGCAATTTCACGCCACGGGTCTGTTTTAGGCTACGGAGTACGAACGTGCTGCTCGGTCGATCAATCAATCAATCAAGCAATTAGTCGGATGTATGGCTGGGGCGACGTGGTTCCACACCATATAGGTCAGGTTTCACGGTGATGGGTGATGAGAGTATAGGGATGATCCTCTCGACCCACGATACAGTATAGACCAACGAATAAGAAATAACCTTCTAAGGCTAACAAGAACAACTAAAAGGCTCACTCTTTGGGGGGGGCGCTAAGAAATTTGGAATGAGAAAATCGCGCTCAGCGTTGAGCGATACACTAAATCCTATATGTCAGTCTATCTATGCTCAAGGGTGCTCGAAGACGGTGCCACAGCAGTAGCAGTAAGGTGTATACGTAGGCTTGCCCAGATTACCCCAGGAAATCTCAGGCTGAGTTTTGCGTTCCACGCTAACTCTAGTATAACCGCTCTCGGATTTCTTATTTTCACGGAAATCTCAGACTGAGTTTTGTGTTCCACGCTAACTCTACCGTAGTATAACCGCCCCCGAATTTCTTATTTTCCCGGGAGTCTCAGGCTGAGTTTTGTGCTCCACGCTAACTCTAGTATTTATTAGAGATGACACCTATTATAGCAGTATTCGGTATCATAGAGCCGCTGCTGGATAACACAGGGTCATCTGCTACAGAGTAGCTCGTACTACGTACATCAGTAGGCATTACTCATCTAGGAGCAAGTGATCTGTTCTGTATCAGCGTACACATCAGCTACGCGCTGATGATACACACGCTACAACTACATCCGTAAAAGTGTAACCGCTCCCGAATTTCTTAATTTCCCGGAAATCTCAGGAAATCTCAGGCTGAGTTTTGTGTTCCACATTAACTCTAGTATAACCACCCCTGGATTTATTTCCCCCCCCGGCAATCTCAAAAGGCTGAGTTTGTTGTGGCGGCCCTTTCTTTCGAATGGTCCGGTAGCGCATGCAATATGTACGGAAGGGGAAAGGGAACATACTATTTAGATATGGTGCGTACGGGTGTGTGCCTACTGCTGTTGTAGCTGGCACCATGTATAAGTCGTACTCGTACGTACCAGTAGACAAGCGGAGCCTTTCGATGGTCACGACAGAGGGATTCAACTTTTCATGCGAGATCCTCTTGTATACTTTTTTTTCATTACGTATCAAGTACGCTGTACGGTGCAGTAAGGTACGTACGTACGATAAGATTGGGATACTCGTCGAAACTCATGTTATTTTATAGCAAAAAAACTATCGTACTCGTAAAGCTGCTGCGCCCGCTATGTACGTAGGGGGGTGCATGACGCCGTGAAGGATATACGTCGGCGGCTCTCCCTGGGAAACAATTGATATCACAACAGGGTACCCGAGTGTCAACAGGATGGTTTTATGGAAGGTACAGCAGCCAGTTATGACTATGAGTATGAAAGAACGCAAAGTTAAAGTTCACAGCAGTCGTTTCTTCGAGTATCTGGTATCTCTGGTCAGTTTTTCCGCCGCTCGTCCGCAGTACGTAAAGGTATCTACGCGTACTACGTACTACTGTATGCCCACCACCACAGATCTTGTCAGCGGGCAACACCCCACCTGGCTCTTGCTCATCAGCTTGAAACTCTCCAGCTGCCCCCGGCGCCAGCCCTCCATTTTGTGGCGACCCCAACGCTCGGTTGCCATTGCTCTGTACGCACGCGCAGCATCGATGCCTCGCAGGAGGCAATAAATGTGTACCACAGGTATATGTCTCGATCTACTCTCGATCTCTCTGCTCGTGCCTCGTGCCGCAACGCGATCCCGCCGCTCGTGCAGCAAATGCGGCGTAATTAGCTAGGTGTAACCGTCAAAAAAAAATACGAACCGGAACATACGACGAGCCAGAACATTCGACCGAGGGGAACTGCAAGGTTCGACCTGTTCGCACTCTCGCTTCGCTCTCCTCTCCCCTTCCCCTGTCTACGACCTACGTCGCCCGGCCAGGAAGAACAAGAAGAAGAAGGAGAAGAGCATCCCGCTCGACAGGCCAAGACAAGAGGCACAGCGGGAGAAGGACGCTCGTCCATCCATCTTCGGTTCGTCACACAAGGGGAGTTATTTTTCATAAATAGAAAAGCGGACGCCCCTGAAAGAAAGAAAGAAAGGCAAACAAACATGCTGGCTGCGGCTGGGCGAGAATCGCACCGATCGCCCTCGGAGAGGCAGCTCCTGTCGCCCGAGACACCCGCCATCGAAGAGGGAAACAATGAAGAGGTCGGGTCGACGGTCGGCACAATTGCCGGGTCCGTCGTCGATGGCGGTGGCGCCGCTGGCGGTGGCGTCGGTGGCGGCGGCGGAGGAGGCGGCGGTGGTGGTCTCGCAGCACTCGAAAGTGACGTTGGGGACCTCAACAGCCTGATGCTCCCACCCCCCGCCGAGTCTAAGAAGCAGTCGAAGCGTAAAGAAGGTGGCGGTAGCAAGGAACAATCTCTCCGAGCCCGTTCCGCCGCCGCTGGCAAGGGCAGGGGTGTCACCACCGCCACCACCAGTAGCAGCACCACCATCACTCGAGGAGGCAAGAAGGCTGGGGCCGTCGCCACCTCCGCTGCCGTCGGCCCGAAAAGGAAGAAGGCAGCAGCAGCAGGAGGAGAAGGAGGAGGAGGAGGCGGAGGAGAAGACGGCGTCGCTAAGATTGGAGTTGATGAGGGTGCCGATGGGGGTGGTGGTGGTGGTGGGGGGGGGGGGGGGGGGGGGGGGGGGGGGGGGGGGGGGGGGGGGTGATGGGGCCGGGGATGGCGCCCACCGGGTGAACGCTACTACTCCTGGTGCCGCGAAGAGGCTTTCCACCGACAGGACGCAGCAAATGTATGAGACCCATCGGCAGACTCAGGTAAATGTTTTTTTGTCGTAACTCGCTCGCGTTAACCAACGCCGTACGTAAGAGGGGAGAGTCCGTACGCTCGTACAGCACACAGCAAATAATAGGCAGGGCTATAAGACTACATCCTTCCTGCAGACCATCATACAAAAAACCTGTACGTTCGTACGTATGTACACATCATAGCACGCGCGATCGAAGTATTACGAGTATTATTACACGCAGCGCTTGCAAAGGTGATATGACGAAATCTTCGATCTCACAGCTATTATAGCTGTACGTACTGCACAGTTGTAGTACGTTGTTGGTGGGCCCAAACAATATGTATACACACGTGTGTGTATGTTCCTCTTGAAATATCGATCTGCGCGATTCACATCACTATCATCAGTCGCACAAAATACAGGGGGCCGTACCACTCATACGAGTCATCAGAACTAAACCCACGGTGTGGACCTAAAAACCATGTACGAGTTCCCCTATATGTTTACGCACCAATCATACTTACTTTTGGTTTGGATTACCGCCGTGTTCCCCCGTATATTACGTGCTCGTACGACGGTAGTAGTAAAGGGGGGAAATGTTTGGCTCAGGTACTTCGTCGGACAATACAGGTGAAAAGATCATGATGCCTTTTACAGGAGGAGCAGTAGTAACAGGTAAATCAACAGGTAAAAACATGATGACTTTACAGCAGCAGCAGCAGTGTCATATTACGGGGGACCATAGTAAATAAGACCTACGGTGCATACAAAAACCTAAATACTTACCTATTTTTACTAACAATATTTGGTCCTATTTACTACGGCCCCCGGTAATAGTAGCAGTTGACCGTGTGTCTCGCCCGCCCTCGCCCGTACTTCGGGCAACTAGGGTTTAACACGTACGAAACCCCTTTGGGACCCCATTTTTAACCCTTTCAGAACTGGTCCCACGTATGATACATATTTGGGTACAAAGCTATTTATAATTAGTGTGGGGTAGGTTTTTGCAGTTCTAAATGGGTTAAGGTGCCATTTTTAAGGGACCCCTTTTTAAGGTATACCATTTTTAAGGAACCCCTTTTAAGGGATATAAGGGATCCTTTATAAGGGATATCGACCAAAACAACGATACGTATACGTATAGCTTTTTTTGTGGTATGCTTTACGTATCAACCGTCTGTGAGCAGCGGGGGCCGCCCGACAGCATATGGGTACGTATATACGTAGGCTCATGTCGTACCCATGCCGTATTCGTATACGACTCATTGCATTGTATGGCTCCAAGGCATCAATTCAATTGGATCATCCCCCAATCGCAAAGAAAAGGAGTGTGGCGGTTGTGCTGTACATACATACAGTATATTTTTTATCTATTTTTTAAACAGAGCTCGAGGATTTCGTCGAAACTCATATTTGCTACGTAGCTGAGTGTAACACGTCGATCGCGTATATATGTCTTCAGGTTTTTCGTCAACTTTCCCTCTCTCTCAAGTCCCACAAGAAAGCTTCGTACGAGAACGTATATATGATATATCGTACGTTTGTTTGGACACAATTTGATTGCCTCGCAGGACAAACTGCGAAGCATGCGGGACGGAAGTGGCATGGCCGGGTGCACCTTTTCACCTCAGGTGTGTACGTACAGACAGTATATCGATGCCACTTTGTTATTTTTCTTCATTCGTTTTCAGTACTATTAATAGTTGTTGTTGTCGTGGTTCGGTTGCCCTTCTAAAAGCGTGCAGCAGCAACAATGGTTGATGAGAGCTTCGACTTTGACCACTCATAAACATCAAAATCGGTCGAACGATAGTCACAGCTGACGTATTTGTACCAACTCTATAAAAAAGAAGACATCCAAAGGAGACCAAAAAGGGAGAAAATTATGGTTTATGAGAGCTTCGATTTTGATCACTCGTAAACATCGTCAGAGAACAAAAGGAAAATCGGTCGAACGATATTCATTCACAGCTGACGTATTTGTAACTTAATAAAAAAGAAATGAATCCAAGGGAAACCGAAAAAAGGAGAACTATTCTTAGGTGCGTACAGCACTATTTCGTCTAACTGCAATATGTACCTACTTACAGCAGTACAGTACGTGACAGATGTTGAGAATCTGACAAGTAAGAATTTGAGACTGGCATTTTTTTGGGGGGGGGGGGAGTAAGAATGCGACCTCTTTGTACTGAAAATAGTGTGGAACACACCCAGTCTTACATAAAAAATACCAGTCTGGCCAAAAATAAGAGATTCTTAACATCTGTCGCGTACGGTAGTAGTCTTCATGTGATTGTTGCCGTTTTCACCATCCGTCTGTCAATATGCCGAATTTGATCACTCATAATCAAACGCCTACCTGCAGCAAGAGGGAAAGGCGATGAAAGCCGTGAAAAGCAGTGGGCATGCTGAACCCTGGGCGATATAAAATAAAATAAAAAACGCCTCCGGGGAGAGGGGGGGGGTACTTCATATTCATGCAGGGGGGGGGGGGATAACACTGTGGCCACGACTTATTGAAAAACCTAAACTTCCTTACGAGTATACACACGAGCTGAGCTGGGATAGTACGAGGCAGGTCACGTGGTAGAAAAAAATAACGAACAACCGAGAATAATAACGGCGAATAGAGATATAGCAGGTACCAGATTTAGGTAAAGGGTGGTAGTAGTGCGTATTCAATTGAGTAGACGCAGGGGAGGAGAATCGGTTGGACGAGATTGGTGGTATTCGGGACGAACTGTTGTGTCTGATTTTTTCATTCTGAATGAATAATGCCCTGCACATTGTCGGAAGGCAAACAATAAAATAAGAATGTGCATCATTACAAAGGGTTGGTTAACCACGTTGGGACCCCCGGGACAGCCACCAAAAACAAAAATTACAACTTTATTACTGTAGGTTGTTTTTCATCCGTCTGTGTACGAGACGCGTGAGCGTTAAGCAGAACGCGGTACGGGCCGAATCATGGGGTGGGGCCCGTGCCGCACGACTCCTTGCATCCGCAACCATCGTACTTCGGATCCCATACGTACGTACACCGCAGTGGCATCGGCCCCCAAAATGACGCGCGGTGGCCGTTGGTGCAACCGTTACCGTTTTTTTTTTTTGCTTTTTTTTTTGTTTCATCCCAAGGGTGCACAAAAAAAAAAGAAAACGACACCACACACCTAGGAAGGTCAGAATGAAAAACAAACCGGATCGCTGTGATCACAGGACGAAATGAGCAAAAAACATTTTTTTTTCGTTTTTTGTTCCCTTTTTTTTACTTGGTTTTAGAGACCCCCCCATATTTTTTTTTCGCTGGTCGGGGGGGGGGGGTACTCATTTGTTGCTTGCCTTAGTCATTTGACCATTGGGGGTGGGGTGTACTCATGTTGTGCATGGCCGTAGTCATATGACCATAGACCCTCGCATCCCTACAATGCCGGGACGGAGCGCGTTGGGTTTTCACCAACCAGGCAGACATTGCTTGCACCAAGCGCGAAACGCCGTGAGGTATTGGGCGAGTCGCATGGAGGGTGAGCTGCATCCTGCTAAGAACCGCCTCTGAGGCGGACTTGCATATGGACGACAGCTTCAATGAGTTAATTTAATTTCTCTCGTTCTCTGTTCTCTTCTCTTTTTTCCTCTTCTCCTCTTCTTTCTTTCTCCTTGTTCTTTTCCTCTCCGCGTTCCTGTTTTTTTCCCTTTTTTTCCCTTTCTCTTCGTCTTCCTCCGTTCTTCTTTCTTCTTGTCCTCTCTTCTTTCTCTCTTTCTCCTCTGTCTTCTTCTCTTTCTCTTTTCTCTTCCTTCCTTTCTCTTCATTTCTTTCTCTTCCTTTCTTTCTCTGTCTTTCTCTGTCTTTCTTTCTCTTTCTTTCTCTTTATTTTTCTTTATTTCTTTGTCTTTCCTCTTTCTTTCGGTCTCTTTCTTTCTCTTTCTTTCTTTCTCTTTCTTTCTTTCTCTTTCTTTCTTTCTTTCCCTCCCTTTCTTTCTTTGTTTCTCTCTCTTTCTTCCTTCCTTCCTTTCTCTGTCTCTCTCTGTCTCTCTCTCTCTCTCTCTCTCTCTCTTCCTTTTCGTTTTCTCCCTTCTTCTCTTCTTTCGTTTTTTTTCCTTTTCTCTCTTCTTCTCCCTTTGTTTCTTCTACTTCTCTTCCCGTCGCTTTCCCTCTTTTCTCTGTTCCTTTTTTTTTGTCTTTGTCTTCTCTCTTTTTTCTTCTTTCTTTCTTTCTCTCTTCTCTGGCTTTCTTCTCTTGCTCGCTTGTCCGCTCTTCTCTCTCTCTCTATCTCTTCCTCCTTCCCTTCTCGTCCTTCTTTTCTTCGCTCTTTTTCCTCCTTGCTCCTTTTTTTTCGCTTCTCTCTTCTTCCTTCTTCTTTTTTTCTCTCTTCTCTTCTTTTTGTTCTCTTAGGTGTGGCTACTTCCGGAGACAGCAATGGGTTTTACTATGTAACTGCCTCGCGGACGCCTTACCATATTAACACTACGTGATACGACCATTCCCCTTGTGCGGAACAAAGATTCTCCACCCCGCACAAATGATCTACTCGACCGCCAGCTTTGGTGACGCCAAAAAAAAATAACAAAAAAAAACGGCACCCTGGTTGTCTAGCTCACGCAGCGAGTGGCGTGTTTTACAGCGTCGTTGCCAACCGACGCCAACCCAACCTATAAACATGTCACATATTTATAGGGGGGAAGGGGGGTAATTATAAAAAAACTTGACTTATTGTTTTCTGGGATCACAACGGTCCGGTTTCTTCCCTCCAATATAGGGGGGGGGGGTGTGTGGTGTCGAAAACTTTTTTTTTTGTGCGCCCTTGTCCCATTTATTATTTTCGCCCCTCTTTAGTCGTAACTCAGATCTGGGGTCACTATAGGTCGGCTCTTCTCCTTCCTCCCTCCCTCCCCACTTCGGTACGTGCCTTGCATTCTTTATCACGAGAAGGTTTCAACACTTTCTCCCCTCGTCGACCCTCTCTCTCTCGTCGAAGCGTCGGATTGTGCTTTCACCCACGCTACGGAGGCGTTCTCGTGTTTTTATTTGCCAATTTTCTCCTTCGAAGTCCCGGGAGGGTTTATTTACCCCCTTTGCTATTACAGGGGGGGGGCATAGAAAAAAGAACCTACCGTACACACAAACAAGAAAAATTACCGGGTATATATTTACTTATTTTTACTCACGATTTTTGGTCCCTATTCACTATCTGTTTTTGACTGACTTTGATCGCTTTGCGGACCCTTCGGGTTCCACTTTTATTTCAGTATACCTTTTTTGGGTAAGTTAGCCTGTGACCACGGGAATCGACCGTGTCAAGTGTTGGATTAGTACGGACAGATGGAGGTACTGGATAGGGAGACCGGCACGGTTTTTAATGTGAAGACAACAACAAGTCACTATATGGTACCCCGTACTATTGCGGGGGACCATGGTAGATAGGCCCCAAAATTGTTACTACAAATATGTAAACATATAGGTTTTGATGTGTACCGTAGGTCCTATTTACTATGGCCCCTCGTAATACTCGTAGTACCACACTGTACAGAAACCTATAGTAGAGCTGACTCTGTTTCCAAGTGGTATGTCCTCACACCAAGAGTGCGGTCTGGTGCGTTCGGTGCTGCTGCGTATGCACGGCATTCCAACAGCGGGTAACATAAAACGCCAAACCTGCCTCAAGAACAGGACCTCCTTAACAACGTCTTCTTCTCTGCCTCTCGTGGGGACCCGAGGCACCCTCCGCCCGTTCCCGTGACTCAGCCATACCCCGTGTACGAGTTGTCCCATTACGGTCAGGTCTAGAGGGGTTGATCGATCACTCATGCAGGCAGGCAGACATGCATGTGCGAACAGAAAGAAGAAGAAAGTCGTTTTGAGGCCTCTCCTGCCCCCTCGAGTGATCCTACCCGTGTACTTCCTTGCTGTCTCGTCTTCTCTTCGTGTTGTCTCGTCTTCTCATTTCGTTAGGCATTTCCCACTGGCAATTATTTTATGGACATACCGTAATGAACACCCAAGTGTTGGGCGTGTCTTTATTATTGCGGGAGACCATAGTAAATAGGACCTTCGGTACACACAAAAACCTATATATTTACCTATTTTTTCTAACAATATTTGGTCCTATTAACTGTGGTCCTCCGTAAAAGGAGTAGGAACGGTGCCCCGTCTCGAAAGGGATGCGTGGTCAATGGTCAAATGACCAAGGCAAGCAACAAATGAGTACGCCTCACCCCCCCCCCCCCCCCCTCCC